>JAJHSJ010000007.1:61531380-61578880 GCA_021015155.1 Magnolia officinalis | reverse complement strand
CCATTGAGTTGATTAGCCATCCTTTGACAATGGCATTTTCAGTTCTCCATTTTCGGAAAAATGGATCAGTGTCGAGAGGTTGTGGAGAGTCGCCAGTAATATATCCCAGTTTGTCTTTTCCTGAGATATACATCTCAACAACTTGGGACCACAAGGCATAGTTGGAACCATCCAACTTAATGCCAATAGGAGCATTCGAGGAATCGGAGGAGGTCTGGACTTTGGTCAAGGCCTCTGTTATTTTTGTTGTCCAGTCATCGAGAGTGGACTCTGCCATGGTTGTTGAGAGCTAGAGATGTTGATCAGGAGGTAGCTGGAGCAGAGATCCTAGGATCTTGCTTTGATACCATGACAAAAGTTTCTTTTCTCATTTTATGCCATAACAGAGTACTCAAGTATATGTAGATACACGGTAAGCTATTCTAGGATATACATGATCTAAGGCTATAATTGCGGTTGACCCTTTAAGAAAGGGATTTTCCAATGAAATACTTTCTAAAAATAAACTAATATGATCCTTGTATGACAGCTCACGCCAACAACATCATATCGGCCTATAGTGCACCTGCTCCAGTGATAGTATGTGTTTCGTGAAAAACGCTGGAAGCCATCCTCAGACTTAGGCAGGCACCTCATTGTTGTCCACATCATTGGAGGAGCTTCCTTAAACTAGATATGTGTCTTTTAATTTAATTTAATTTTTTAAGCTAGATATGTGTCATCGATATATTCTTTAGGTTCTGCAAGGGCCAGATGTTCATTATTGTCATCCTTATAAATAGGGACAAACTCTTCCCATCTCGTACTCTCCAGTTTCATGGTCTTGGACTCTTGGGTACTTTGTTTTGGAAAGTTACACAGTAAAGCAGTGTAATGTATAGTAAACGAGTAATAATTATCATTACCATGGTAATCGGAAGTCGCAGTACGCCTCTCACAGCTTTGCATCCAGACATGTAAAGTGTTTTCCCAAATTAGATTTACTTGGATGTGATTTCATCAATACGTGTTATATCCACACCGTTCATCCATTTTGTACTATCATTTTAGGGCATGTTCCTAAAAATGAGGAAGATCAAGAACTCACATGAACCACACCACAAAAAAACATTGGGATAATGATGCCCACTGTTGAAACCTTCTTACGGCCCACTAGGATGTTTATTTGCCATCCAACTTGTTCATAGGGTCAAACAAACCTGGATGAAGGGAAAAAAAGAATATCAACTTGATCCAACATTTCTGTGGACCCGACCCCCAAAAGTTTTCAATGGCAGGCGTTCAATCCCCACTGGTAGCTGTGGTGTGGTCCACTTCAGCTTTGGATCTACCTCATTTTTTGTCTCATATCATAAAATGATCACACAAGATAGATGGATGGTGTGGATATAACACATACATCATTGTGGAGCCCACAAAACTATGCCACAGAGATGTCTTTATGCCTGTCCATGTCTTACTGGATTTAGAAGGATTACTGTGATTTTACAGCTGGCAATATCCAATCACAGTAAGGATGTAATGATGTGAGTTTTACTATACATTACCGTGGAAACTAACAAGGCATTGGTAACCTTCAAGAAAATAATGGAGAATCAACGACACCTTCTTCGAAGTCTGACATGATGATTAACTAGAGAGATTTTAGAACAAACAATTAATAAAATAATAGAAAGAAAGAAAAGAGGAGGTAATAAAAAGGAGAAAGGAGGAGACGTTCAGGTAGTGGTGGACATCAAAGACAAATAGACGCATTGTACCAACTGCCTATGAAGTTTTCTGGATGGGATTGAAAGAGTGAATGCAAAGAAAAGATCTTAGTTTCGAGATCTTGCCATATTATGTAATAAAATTTTCTCTAATGAAACAAGATTTCTTGACCACTAGTACTTTGTATATCATTGCATGTATTGACGATACGGTGTATTTATTTCAAAGGGTTGCTGCTGATTACTTGCAAATTTTATTTTCCCCTTGGTTTCTGTATCATCGAGGTGGGATAAAAATAATATCAGTTGATATTATTGATAATGTTGGCGATATTTTGAACACTGTCCAAAAACCAGGTGGGCCACAACACAAGGACAAAGTTGAGAGTGGACGCCCACCATTGATTTGCATGGGGGGTCATCTTGTTGTGTATATAGAGTATGGGCCATTCAGACCCTTCATCTGGACAGGATGAAGGGTCAGGCCAAAAATCAGACAGTTTTGCAACTTAGGTGGGCCTCGGTGAAAGCAGTTAGGAGAGGATGTCTGTCGTTCACTTTGTGTTGAAACTGTGCTATTCATATGCCATCTCATCCAATTCACCTGAGAAACCCCATCAGAATGAAGGGACATCCCAAGAACGAGGCCATTCCAAAACTCAGGTGGAACCAATGCAACTAAGTTTGGGTATCCCCTCCTAACTGTTTGCTTATGTTGTGGCCCATCTGATTGATTCATGGATTTATGTGATTTTTGGAGCCTGAGCCTAAATCACTGAACACGCCTGATAGGTGGCTTGGATTTGTGCAACAGATCATGGTGGGGCCAACACAACTTGACAAAATCGTGGGCTACCCTGCCATCGATCGACTGTATTCTTACATTGAGTTGGCACGCATGCAAACATAGCAAATATGCTACAGATGCTGAAATTTTATTCAGCTGAAGTTAGAATATCTTCAGAAAATGACTACTTTAAGGAATAAAAAGTGGACTTGCAGTTCAACTTCGTTGAAAATTTTACTGAAGTGCAGAAAGGAGAATGTGGTTTGTTGTACTGTGGTGAAGTATGTACCGAGTTCAGTATCCTTGGTTAGGTGCTTAAAGTGCAATTGTTCCATCTATCACTATGTATCAATTGAAGTGCAATTGCGCGTTGTCAATCTGTTATCTATGACTACATACCAGTTAAGATGCTTTCAGTTAATTTGTATTTCTTCAACTCTTTCATACCGGAAAGGGAGCTGGTATACTAATTGAATTGTGTTGTTACTTTTGTTGCTGTTGTCGTCTTTATTGTTGTTGTGGCTGTCATCGTCCTCGTCATCATCATCATCATCTTCATCATCATTGTTGTTGTTGTTATTTTGAACAGGTGGAGAGAGGGATAACTGTGTACTTAAGTGGGTTACGGGAGAAGTACTTTGGAGAACTTTTCTTAAATGCTTCTCTATCCTTTGGTGGTTTGATATCGGAAAAATTATCAAAATCCTTCTCAAGTGAAGATCAATATGACCCCTCTGGCCTATTACAAATGAACAAATCTGTGTTAAATGAGAAGAGAAATATTTTCAAGTAACTTCAAAATGCTGACGAGTGATTATGAAGAAGGCTTGATGCATATTGCTAGATTTGTAGAATCATTTGAGTCTCGATCAAAGGAGATATGGCTTGTTTTTCGAAATGAAGGATTGTCATTGTCGAAGGTGATGTATTCAACGGGAGAGAAACAAAAACAGTCATTGGTGGAGAAACATGGCCAAACAAAAAGTGTTCAGGTACTGCATCCATCTACTTGGTGGCATTGGTTAAAGAAGACAGATGGTGGAAAAATGGAAATGCGTAACCTTATATGGCAGTTGGTATGTTTGTTACAAATTATATCTCTGCAATTTTTTACAACTCCCAGTCTTTTCATTTCTTATGTATCGTTGGCCATTTAAAAAAAAAAGCTTTAGTCTTAATTGCTTGATGTTGCAAAAATAGGTCTTGCTAAGCATGTTTATGCTCTGCATGATGCAATATTCTACAGTTTAGCTCAATTTGCATCCATCGAAGTAGTGTGATTTAAAGCATTCTTGTTATTCCAAGTACAATTTTCTGGTAGCTTTTATTTACTCAGGATCCATTTTGTCTGACGCTCAGGAATAGCGGTGTTTTGTTTAGTAGGTGTTCATATTTCTGAAATGAATCATTTGTTTGTTTTGTTTTTTGTTTTTTTTTGGTCAAATTTCTTTGATTTTGTAATCAAGTATTTTAGTTATTTCTAAGAACTAAGGTTGGTGATTGACTTATGCTACCTCTTGGAATTGTTCATGTAACTTATGGAGAAATTAAACTTTCTTGGTGAAATACATAATAACCAAATCACCCCACATAGAAGCTACTGATTTTTAACTAAAATTTTACAAATTGTGCCCTTGTTTTTCTTCATCACTAAAGTGGGAGGATTTCCTACATATTTTTGGTACCCATCTCAACCATAACCTCATTGACAACCATTAACATCGCCCTTACCTCTCTGGATATGTTTTGATTAGGGTGTCAATCTTCTTTGTCCAAGTACGTTGACTTAATCACTAGTAAAGTGGGTCCTCCCTGCTCTTGTCACCAACGAATGCATCTCTGTCAATGGCTGTCAGGTCCTAGGGGTCATGCTCTAATTCCGTCCCAATGTTCCTTGCAGTTGCCTCTTCCGTGGTTGTAGCTTCATGTAATAGTTGTAGAAGAGACACTTCTTGAGCTTTGTGTACCCTATTCTTCTTATTTGTGTGGATGAGTGATGCAGGACATGAAAATTAAATATGATATGTGAGATTCAATTACACAAATTCCATATCCCACATGAAAGTCCAAACATTTAATTAAGGGGAATCTATGCGGGTCCAGGCCTACACATGATAGGGCTGGATCAATAAAAATTATGAACCAAACGATACTCAAATATAAGAAATAATCATCTACACATGCGTAGTAATCAGTCCCTAATCCAAGGGATTCACCAATTTCAAATCAAGGAACCCTAGGGTAAGAAAATGGGCATAAAATTGGAGATTTGAGTAATTTAGGGTTAGGTTTAGGGATTTTGGGTGAAAGCGGAGTGAAAGAGAGGAGAGAGACGAGACAGAGAAGTACCGCACGCGTGGACAACAATAATGGCCCAGACGCACATGCGTGTGATCTCGACCGCACGTGTGTGGGGCCCACTATTCAGAAAAAGGCCACCTTGGCCCTGGTCGGCCAGGGATGGACTCCAAAACCTTCAAATCTCAGCTCGATCCGATGTACGGTTTGTGCGTGGTACTCTGCCGAAGTTTCAGCCCTCCCGTAGGGCCAAATTCTGAAATTCTGCTGTGGGGAGGAGAATTGCTGCAATAGATGATTGATTCGAAGTGTAGATGATGGGGTGAGATGAGAAGAAGGGATGATAGAAGATGGGTAGTAGAGATGGCGATGGATGGGGGCGAATTGGGATAGATGTGGCTTCGCACCACGGTAGTTAACCCTTCGATGAAGGGAGGGCTTCGTACTCAATTAGGCTTCACAACTCAGAGAGTAGGAAAATGCAGAATTTTTATTAATCTTCAATGAATGAAAAGAACTACAAGGGGTGCCTATTTATAGGGAAAACCTTATACCCCAAAAACTCGCACCATGTGCGCAATCCATTACTTGGTGATGAAGTAAACTAAAGGCCTGTTGGATTCGCGTATAGTATTGTAGTGCAATGTAAACTGTCCCGTCACGGTATTCGCGATACTGTAGCAAGTTAGCGTGGGAATTGTGATTACCACTCACAGTGTTTGGGTAAGAATGCACTTGTATACATCAACATTTTGAATTTCCACACTCAATGTTTGGGAGTGGAGTCTTGGTCTTGCTGCACTCATGAACACAAACATCATCACAGTCATCCTTTCAATCTCTTGCATCTCTCTAGCTTCAAAGATGAAAAAATCCACCTTCTATTTAATTAGTTTTCTGGTAAAAAATTAGGATTAAACAGAAAAACCCCATTGGAAATCGATTTTGATTCGATTCAATGCAACAGAGCGAGGAGGGAATCATCTTCGATACGCAGACGATTTATCGCATGGAGCTTCTGATTCTCGGCGTGTTGAAATGGCGAATGCGATCGGTGACGCCTTTCGCATTCCTCCTATTCTTCCTCTCGTTTTTCAAACGGAACGACCCTCCATTGAAGCAGGCTTTAAAAGCTAGGGCTACAAAGATCGTTTTCAAAGCTCAGAACGGTAGAAAAGTCGGATCTTTTCCTCTTTCTTAGCTTTTTCTTGAATAAAATCGACTTGGATTTCTCTAATCTTCGGTTGTGATTGCAGAAGTCAAGATCTTAGAGTATAAACCGTCTGTAATCGCTGCTTCGGCACTACTCCCTGCTTCCCACGAGCTTTCCCCCCTGCAATTTCCTTGTTTTTGAAAGGCGATTTCTTCTTGTGTATATAAATAAAGTAAGACAAAACCCAGGAAAAAAATTGCAGCTTTTATCTAAATTTCTCCAATTTTTATATTTTTTTTATTTTTGCTTGGGTTTGTAGGAGAAGTTGTTGGATTGCTACAATCTGATGTAAGGTGTGGTAATGGACGGTTACGAATCGATCTTATTGGATGAGGTATGGAGTTTGGACACGCCAGTCAATGTCCTTGACTGTCATTCCCTGAGCTTGGAAAGCGAGAAAACCGGCTGCATTAGCATTGGATGCGCTGTTACGATATCGGAAGCATGGACGAAGAAGAGAAAGATAATGCGCTATTACGAGAAAATCGATCTTTTGGATTTTTTTTTTTCATCAAGCCAGAGAGATGCAAGAGATTGGAATTCAGCGACGGAAGGAGGGAACGGATTTATGATGATGTCGAAGGAAAGTGTAGTTGAGACAGATCTCGCAGATCCTGAGCTTGTGGAGGGCAAGATTACATCTCTCTGATACGCGGGTGCAGTGCAATGAAAGCACTGCACGACAACCTGCATTGTCATCTAATTGCGGAGACGGTGGACGACCCAAAATGGTTCCAGCAACGTACTCGGCCGCTAGCAAACCACGTGTTGATGTTTGGATTCAAACCTCATTAAATGTATATTTTATTAAAATATACAATACTCTACCACCTGCGCCCGAAATCCAAACATGCCCTAAAATAAAAACCAAACAAAAAAATCTAATGCGTTCACGATGTTCTAAATAATAACAATAAGCATAACCTAAAATATGAAATCAATTCGACGAGTGGGCCACAATCATGAGATCCCATGATGGGTTTTTCTTGATTATCGGGCCCTCCCTTTTGAACCAAAACTTCGTCTTTTAGCTAGGAGGCCCTCCCTGGATGTCGTTATCGAGCCAGATTGATGGTGGGGCCCTCCTTCTGCGTGCGTATTGTGTACCTTGTTTCTTCTTATTCGTGTGGATGAGCAATCATGAGTAGAACTCTTGAGCTTTGTCGCACTTCGACACAATGATTAGGGTAGGCAATGTCATCTTACTCACGACCTTGGTCTTTGTCCACAGTTCTTAGTCCCTACATAGTATGAGGCAACTCTCTATCTCCTCTTGCGTGCTTCTGGCTCCTCCCTTTCTGCCACACGCAATCACAATAGGATCATTTATGCCCTCACCTTCTTTGGAACACAAGGATAGCCCTTCACATTGCGGTAGACCCATAGCAAGTGTTCCTTAACTGAGAAAGTCTTGCACTCCTTAAGACATGGCCACATTAATTGCACGTGGACTCAAATATTTCCTCTCAAGTGACTATGTGATCGCTTGATTTCCTTTCCTCCAGTGTTTATACCATCAGTATTGTTATATGTATCGCTAACTAGGGATCCAAAAACATGTATGGATATCGCTGATACTAGGAAATGTATCGCCAATTTAGGGAAATATAGGGGAAACATGACGAAAACAGTGATATTTTTTACCCAACAAGGTTTGGGCGAGTGGCCTTCACCGTGGGTTTGCTTCCTATAGGTGTGGGTTCGATTCCCCTCCTTGGCATTACCCGATACACGTGGTTGTGGGTGATTGCATGTATTCACAGGGACTAGTCTCACTTCAAAAGAGGTGGGGACACCCTGTGTCTTTTTTTTTTTTTTTTTTTTTCTTAAAAAAACAGTGATATTTTTCAATGAAACTTTAGGAGATGGTAAAAGACACATATTTACATATTTCGGAATAAAAAAGTGGCAAAAAGAACCATAAATAATAAGTTTCCATTTAATATGGGCCTAAAGCAAGTGTTGTCATAAAAAATTAGTGCAACAATAACCAAAATGAGTTCATATTATACAATTGCAGGTACTAAACGATGACAAAAAAAAGTTTAACTAAAAAAAATGCCTACCTAGCCATATGTTGTACTCACATTGAGTTACGAGGTGGCTCGAAGTTGTCTTCTCCACACCCACTCAGTTGGCAATTGTATTGTTGCTTCACGTATTAATAGTATTGTGCCTAGGTCATCGTCTGTTCATATAGTGGAGGTAATCTCTCACGTATCTTTGGTACTCATTCTCTCCGAATTATATGACTATGCCCAAATGTGGGTATTGTGTAATGGTAATCGACCTTGGATGTGTTCTGAGGAAACGGACTGACTCCAACCTCGACTCTCGAATAGAACTGAGCCCAATCATACGATGTATATCCCAAGTATCCCCTTCCGTGCTTGTAATTGTAAGTGCTCTCTTGCGGCTGTGCGTATTTGTAGCTAGACAACTGTGACTGAGTGTCATAACGCCATACCCATAATCGATGTTCATCACACAGTACCCATGTCCGTCCGTACTCGTACAATTCGAGGAAGATGAGTACCAGAGATAAGTGAGAGAGTACCTCCATTGGTACGAGCAGACGATGACTTGAGCACAATACTGCTGGCACATTAAGCCATAATATTACGACATACAGAGTAGGGATCGAGATAACAATTACGAGCCACCTTGTAACTCCATGTGGGTATGAGGAATGTCTAGATAGGTATGTTTTTGAGTTCCTTTACTTTTTAGATGTCTTAGTTATTATTTGGTACTTGGATTTGTATTCGATAAATTCATTTTGCTTATTGTTGAACTTATTTCTTACGAAAGCACGTGCTTTTATTAAGCCCTCATTAAATGGAAACTAATTCTTTATGCATCATTTTTTGCAATTTTTTTAATTTCTAAATATGCGATTATGTGTATTTTTTGCATCTTCTTTAGTTTCGCTGAAAAATTCCACTGTTTCCCCCATGTTTCCCCAATGTTTCTCTTAGTCAGTGATACGTTTTCGAGAATTGGCGATATTATCGGCAATATCGATACTTATTTCTATATCCTTGGCCAACGAAACTTGTAACGATATCGATATTATGAGCATTGATCATGACGTACCGGTCTCTTCGAAACATCGAAGGAGTTTGCCTTGGTCCTCTGCTTTCTAATGATGTCAATACCAACAGATGCTTCTCTCTCGACTACATTTGGAGTAGGGCCTCCCTCGGCATCATCTAAATCATCTGACTTGACCCATTCATAAAGTGGGTCCTCAACATCATTATCGAACCGTGGCATCGTGTCCATTGTGATGGGGACATCATGCGCTCACGCGCACGCACGCTACCCCCCTACGCACGTATGCACGGAGGAGGGCCCCCACCGTCGATCTGGCTCAATGACGACGTCCAGGGAGGGCCTCCTAGTTAGAAGACGGAGTTTTGATTCAAAGAGTGGGCCCGATTGTCAAGAAAAGCCCATCATGGGATCTCATAATCGTGGCCCACTAGTCGGATTAATCTCATATTTTAGGTTTTGCTTATTAATGTTATTTAGAGTATCATGGATGGTTTAGATTTCTTTAATTAGTTTTTTTTTTTTTTTTTTTTTTTTTTTTTTTGTTTACTTCATCGCTAAGTAATAGGTTGCGCACATGGCGCGAGTTTTGGGTATAGGGTTTTCCTATAAATAGGCACCCCTTGTAGGGTTTTTTTTTTTTTTTTCAATGAATATTAATAAAAATTGCTCCGTTTTCCTGCTCTTTTCTGAGTTTTGAAAACCCAATTGGGTGCGAAGCCCTCCCTTCTTCGAAGGGCTAACTACTGTGGTGCGAAGCCACATCTATCCCGATTCGCCCCCACCTTCTTCCATCCATATTTCTCTCCTCCTACAAGCATTCCATCTACAAATCCATCAATAGTTGCAGCTGTTTTTCTCTTTACAGCAGATTTCCAGAATTTGGCCCTGCAGGAGGGCTGAAACTTCGGCGGAGCACCACGCACAAACCGTGCGTCGGATCGAGCTGAGATTTAGGGGGTTTTGGAGTCCATCCCTGGCTGACTAGGGCCAAGGTGCCCTTTTTCTGAATAGTGGGCCCCACACACGTGCGGCCGTGATCACACGCATGTGCGTCTGGGCCATTGTTGCTGTCCACGCGCGGGAACTATTTTCCGGTTCAGGTTTTCTTCTTATTTTACATTCTCATACTAGTTTTTCATAAACCCTAACTCTAGATTGCATTATCCTTAATTTATTTGCCCATTTTCTCACCCTAGGGTTCCTTGAATTGAAATTGGTGAATCCCTTGGATTAGGGACTGATTGTTGTGCATCTGTGGATGATTACTGCTTGTCTTTGAGCATCGTTTGGTTTATAATTTTAACAGATCCAGCCCTAACCTGTGTAGGCCTGGACCCTTGTAGATTCCCCTTTACTTGAATGTTTGAGCTTTTGTGTAGGATGTGGAATTAATATGGATTGTTTTGAATTAGTATGATATAAAGCTTGAGATCTTGCATATCATATTTAATTTTCCATGTCCTGCATCACATTGACAGTAGGTCGAGCGGGTCCTGATGTGCCTCTTTCTTGATTTGCTCATAGCTGCCTCTCTTTCTTGATTTTGCAACTTCTTTATATCCCAGTTTGTTCCTCCTGTTGGTGTGTATAAACAACCATGTGCTCCGATTCTTCTCGCATGGTGAAGAGGAGACAATCTGTGCGAGAGCATAGATAGCCAATAACTTAATGTGGGTACATTGCTCACCACTCGTCTGTCTATCCATTAAAAACATGTTTTAGTTTAAATGGGGAATGTAATTAATTAAAAACCATACCATTAACTTATTAAAATAATAAACAAACTCACATGATATCATTGTCTATCGCTGCTTTTCTAGGTGCAACTGAGCACACACCTGTAGCATCTCTAAAATGTAGCAGCTGTAAACACAGATTCACAATCACCATTTTGAATCATCCATATAAGCATATGCTATAAAAAAATATATGTTTTACCATTATGAAAATCTGCTTAATTAGCATTTATCTGGTTCCCGAAATCTGATTTTTTGCTCAGAGTTAGGGAACAACTTTTCATAGGCCTGATGGACGGCTATCGTCAATGTGTTATTCTCCTATAGTGAATGTTTGTAATGGAACTTGGGGTTCTGGTAATATGCTGAAACCCAAATAATACTAAATCAGTTACATTAACATATAAACAAAAGTGGAACTTAAACTGCAAGTGCAAGTGATAAATAAATAAAGTTAAATGTAACAACCTTACTAGCTTGGTGGAGCGGATGGTCAAGTGTCTTAGTCTATATGTGTTGATGATCTAGATCACCCATAGATGCGAATGGGGAGATGTAGCCCGTATCCTCTATCATCAAACTCATAAGCTTGTACAAGGACCCCATCAAAGGCCATGTCTCATTATCTACAACCTTAAGGAATGTAAATTGGTTCTAGGATACTAACAATGTCATGTACTCTGTCTTAGATGTAATCACGAAGTACCGTCCTTGCAACCCCCTTTCTACTCTGGGTCTATCTTTGATTTCACTTCAGATCTGTACAATCTCCTCAGCCTCGCTTCGTGCTTGTAAATTTGTCGAGTGTGATAAAGTTTGTGGCAAACTGTGTCGCACCCGGTTGGACAATATCCCTTGACGGTCAACAATCATGAGTGACTATATATGAAGTTTTTCACGCTCTTTGTTGCCTCAATGGTGTTCTTGACTGTTTCTCTTTGCCCTATGGACTTGAGCATTAGGTCAATGCAGTGAGTTGTGCACGGGGTCCAATCGATATTGTATTTTGTCAACTTCTTCCTTGCTTGACGAATGCGCTACCATTGTTCATCACAACTTACACAATATTCTTTAACTTCATCTCTCTAATAACTTCCTTCAAGAGGTTGTATATATAGGAGTGATCCTTTATGTGGGCGGATGCATCAATAAATCTGAGGAAAATGGGCTGCCCTCTACAATACATCATGAAGTTAATAATTGACAACTTCATGGGTCCTGTCCACCCATCGCACATAACCGTCACCCCGTACATCTCTCATTTTGGCTTGAGTTCACGTTCCCAAGCTTGCGTCTCATCATACTCGTGATTAGGTTAGGCCTCCAAGATCTCCTCTGACATTGAAGGCTTCATGCCTATCCTTGCACACTACACAATATCAATCATATTTTGAAAGTGAGGGTTGGCTACTCCATTTGCTGGTATGTAGCTCGAAATGAACCACCTAGCTATGGCGCTTCCCAGTCTCCTTGAAACTCCTTTGCTGCATGTCTTTAAATCTTCGCTGCTTTGCACCCGTGGGTGCAAATTACATGACGGGTCGAAGTTTGTGATCGGTTAGCCAGTTTAGTAGGAGGCCCTCTTTAACCACGCTCCTCAGGGCAAAGACTTTATAGATGCACCCATTGTTGGTGTACAACAAACGAGACTTAAAAACATATGGAGCAAGGGGGGTTTCAGGGAGACTATGAGGAGCACTATAGCTAGGTGGTTCATTTCGAGCTACATACCAGCAAATGTAGCAACCAACCCTAAACTCTAACTTCCATTACAAACGTTGGCTATGGGAAGGATAATGCATTGATGATGGCCATCCACTAGGTCTATGATAAGTTGTTCCCTAAAAAGCAGATTTCGGGAACCAGGTAAATGCAAATTTGAGTAGATTTTGGTAATGGTAAAATATATTTACTTTTTTGTAGCTTGTACATTTATGGGTGATTGAAAATGGTGATTGTGTATCTGTGTTTACAGTTGCTGCGTTTTATAGATGCTATAGGTGCATTCTCGGTCACACTTTGAAAAGCATCGATAAACGATGATATCATGTGAGCACTGTTTGAAGTATCCAAGATATTATCAAAATGACCCCATTATTCTTCTCATCTCCAGTTCCGGGTATCGATAACACTGGTAGTGATACCAATAACACTAGTACTATCAGAAATTCCAAGTATTGACAATGTATTACTATTTATCGCCTATGTATCAATATTGCCAATGTATCGCCAATATTTTTGACTATGTAAATTCTAAGCATCGCTTGTATTGCCACTGTATTGATATTACTAATGCATCTCCAATATTTTCTACCGTGTAAATTCCAGGTATGACTTGTATCACTTGTGTATCGGTGATATTTTGACAGTATCGCCTATGTATCGATAACGCCAAATATTTGTTTATTAAAAAAAAATTCATTTCAATTTTTTTTTTTTTTTTTTTTTTAAATTTTATTTTGTTTTATGGGTGCATGGTTGTATGCAATGTTCAATTTGTTGACGATAATATTGATGTATCATCATTATCACAACGTGGGCGATATCAAGACCAAAATCTTTCTTTTCCTTTCCAATTGTCGACGATTTCTCAACGAAATATCATGTGTTGTCGATATTCTGAAATATCAATGGATGTTGGGTGGTTGGCTGAATAGATGGGATGGTGTTGGATGAATAGATTGGATGGTTGGATGAATAGATGGGATGGTTGTATTGATTTCTTACGACATTACTTGCTTTTAGGCCCTTATTAAATGGAAACTTATTATGCATGCATTCTTTTCGCAATTTTTTGATTCCTAAATATGCAAATATGTGTATTTTAGCATCTCTTGAAGTTTCACTAAAAAATTCCACTATTTTCTCCACATTCTCCAATGTTCCCCGCATTTTCAATTATTGGTGATATTATCGGTGATATCGATATTGTTTCCGTATCCCTAGCCAACGAAACTTGTAGTGATGTTGATACTTGCTTATTATAATTAATTAAATAGTATAGTTTATGATTAAGTAACTACATTCCCCATTTAAACTAAAACATGTTTCTAATGGATGGACAAGCAAGTGGTGGGCGATGTCCCTAGTCCCCACACTGCAGTTATAGGTTTATCCGTGTTCTCGCCTAGATTGTCTCCTCTTCGCCATGCGAGAGGAATTGGAGCACCTGGTTGCTCGTTCACACCAATAAGAGGAACAAACTGGGATATAAAAAGCTGCAAATATACTGCCATTATAATATGAAGTTGAAAGAGAGAACTATGGGTAGATTGAGAGAAATGGGAGGCACATCAAGACCGGTTCAACTTGTTGTCACTGACACAATAGCACAATTCGATGATGATGCTGATGACCTACTGACCTACTTTATGAGTGGGTAAGTCAGGTGATGTATATGATGATGCCGAGGGAGGTCCCGCCGAGAGAGCAGCGTTTCTTGGTATTGATGCCGACCAAGTCGTTAGCGAGCAGACTGAGGTAGACTCCTTTGATTGCTTCGATGAGGAGTTCGGTACGTTATGATGGGGATGGCGAAGCATCTTCATAGTGCCCTCCTATCACCGGGTTGGTTTGAGTGATGATGAGACTTTATCCCCATTCGAGGTGGTCATGGGATGACGATGACGATGGTGAGGGGACAAAATCCAATATGGTTGGGGTGGTGGCGACACTGGCACTGATGAAGGTGGTTTGTTTTTATTTTTATTTTTATTTGGGAGGGGGGGAAGGGTTACACGATGAGTCAGAGTCAACAATTTGTTAGTCAGTTCACTGATTAGGCCCACTTTAACCATGCCACTTAGGATGAAGACTATGGATCTTGTGCATCATTCTTGCGAAGAGCAGTGCTGCCTAGTCAACATTTTCAGTGTTGGAAGAAGAATGTGGCATGTGCCAAGGAGTCTCTTGCACATAACTTGTCATCCATGGATATCGTTTTAGAGCTCTCTATTCCGCCTTATGTGCATTGGAGATATTACGGTTATGGTCATGGTGGCTTCGACACTAACTCATACTTGTCCACTTATAGATATGCATTGCTGATGGATAGCATTTCCAGTTACAGGTATAGAGGGGAATATTCGGGTACCCGTTATATGATGAGGCCTAATACTATCTGGGACTCGGTCTGTACCCTCGGGACCCTACTCAGCTGCAATCCATATTAATCAATTAGTACCCACATTTGGGCATACTCATAAAGTTCGGGGAAGATGACTATCTGACTATCAGAGATACGTGAGAGCGTACCTCCACTGTATGAGCAGTCGATGGCCTAGGCATACTACTATTGACACATTGAGCAGTAGTTTCATGACAGACGGAGTAGGGATGAGATGACTACTTCAAGCCACCTCATAACTCTATTTGGGTATGAGGAAGGGATTAGATAGGTATATTTTTTTAGTTCATTTACCTTTTAGATGTGTTAGCTATTTTTTCGTACTTGCATTTGTATTATATAAACTCATTTTGGTTATTATTGCATTGATTTCTTACGACAATACATATTTTTAGGCCTCCATTAAATGGAGATTTATCATAGATGCATCATTTTTGCAATTTTTTTTAAAAAAAAAAAAAAAAAATTCCTAAATACACATTGTTCAAATTATCGATGATATTATTGAAATATCTCTGATATTATCTCTATCTCTAGCTCAGCGATACCAATAACACTGGCACCGATACCAATTACACTGGTAGTATTAGAAATTCTAGCCATTGGTGATGTATCAACAATGTATCGATATGACCAACATTTTCAACAATGTAAATTTTAGGTGTCGCTTGTATTGCCAATGTATTGATATCGCCAATGTATCACTAATTTTTCGACTATGTAAATTCTAGGTGTCGCTTGTATCGCTAGTACATTGGCGATATTTCGATATTATTGCAAAAAATCTGTTTATTTTAAAAAAAATCATTTCAAAATTTTTATGGACGCATGGTTGCATGCAGTGTGCAATTTGTCGATGATAATATTAATAATATCGCAATATTATCGTTATCGCAACATGGGTGATATCGAGATCACAATATTTCATTTTCTTTCTAGTTGTCGACGATTTCTCGGCAAAATATCATTTGTTGTCGATATTCTGAAATATCGATGGATGTTTGGATGGAAGGTTGGATGGTTGGATGGATAGATGGGATGGATGGGATGGTTGGATTGATTTCTTACTACAAAACATGCTTTTAGGCCCCCGTTAAATGGAAACTTATTATGCATGCATTCTTTTTGTATTTTTTTAATTCCTAAATATGCAAATATGTGTGTTTAACATCTCCTGAAGTTTGACTGAAAAATTCCACAATTTCCCCCTTGTTTCCCCAACGTTTCCCACATTTCCGTTATGGACAATATTTTGGGCGATATCGATATGTTTCCGTATCCTTGGCCAACGAAACTTGTAGCGATGCCGATACTTCAAACATCGTGTATATTTTGCCATCTCCTTAGTTTCACTGAAAAATTCCACCATATCCCCAATGCTTCCCTCAATTAGCGATACAAGACGAGTCAGAGTCAGCAATTTGTTAGCGAGTTCATTGAGATGGCCCACTTTGACCATGCCACTCGTGACAAAGGCCATGATCTCGTCCATCATTTGTGCGGAGAGTAGCACCGCCTAGTCAGCATTTCTAGTGTTGGAAAAAGAATGCGGCACTCGCCGAGGAGTCCCTTGCATGCAGCTTGTTGTCCATGGATATCAGTTTAGAGCAGTGGAGCTCCACTTCTATTCCACCTTGTGTGCATTGGGGATATTATAGTCATGGGCATGATGGCTTCGAGACTCGGTCTTACTCATCCAATTAAGTATACGTGATGTCGACGGATAACATTTCCAGTTACGGGTACAGAGGGGAATATTCAGGTTACTTGTTATGACCAGGCCCAATATTATCGGGAAGTCGGAGTTGGAGCCGGTCTGTACCCTTAGAATCCTTCTCAGCTGCAATCCATATTCATCACGCAGTACCGACATTTGGACATACTCGTAAAGTTCAAGGAGGATGACTATTAGAGATACGTTTACTCCATTGGTACGAGCAGTCAATGGCCTGGGCATAGTACTGTCCACACATTGAGTAGTGGTATCATGACATAAAGAGTAGGGATTGAGATGGTTACTTTGAACCACCTCGTAACTCCATTTGGATATGAGGGATGGATTAGATAGGTATATTTTTTAGTTCATTTACTTTTAGTTGTCTTAGTTCTTGTTTGATACCTGTATTTGTATTATATAGACTCATTTGGTTATTATTGCACTGATGTGACAAATACATATTTTTAGGCATCCATTAAATGGAAATTTATTATGCATGCATTAGTTTTGCAAATTTTTTATTCCTACATATGCAAACATACCATCTCCTGAAGTTTCATTGAAAAATTCCACCCTTTCCCCTATGTTTCCCTCAATTAGCGATACATTTCCAGGAATTGGCTATATCAATACATGTTTTTCTTATCCCCGGCTAGTGATACTTGTAACGAAGCCAATACTATGAACACTGACATCGATACATGTCTATCAGTCCATTCGTCCATCCATCCATACATACATACATTAATACATGCATCCATCCGTGCGTACATTCACTCATACATTCATCCATCCATACATATAAACATGCATTTATCCATGCATGCATGCATGCACACACACACACACACACATGCATGATCCATCCGTCATTGGACTTGTTGTGGATAGGTGCATAGGCTCATGGCGGGCCACTGTTAGAGCTTACTCCTTGACATCGGGTCGCCTTGAGTGATGATAAGCTTTATCCCCATCCGGCGATGGTGGTAGGTTGATGATGGTCGATGCCAATTTGACGGTGGTGGTGATGGTGGGGATAGAGGCTTGTTTGATGGTGGTGGTGATGGCGGCTGCTAGTCTAGTGGGGGGTGGCAATGATAACAACGATAGTAGAGATGGTGGCATCGGGGGTGGAGGCGGTAGTGGTGGGAGTTACATGACGAGTCAGA
This sequence comes from Magnolia officinalis, assembly GCA_021015155.1. Taxonomy (NCBI): domain Eukaryota; kingdom Viridiplantae; phylum Streptophyta; class Magnoliopsida; order Magnoliales; family Magnoliaceae; genus Magnolia; species Magnolia officinalis. The sequence continues at coordinate 61,561,068 of JAJHSJ010000007.1, read as the reverse complement.
GTCAACAATTTGTTAGCTAGTTCACTGATTAGGCCCACTTTGACCATGCCACTTAGGATGAAGACCATGGATCTCGTCCATCATCCTCGAGGGATCAACCGAACCCAGTCAGTGTTTCCAACATTGGAAGGGTGGGAAGGTCACACGTGCCGAGGAGCACTTGCACACAATTATTATCTATGGATATTAGTTAAGAGCAGAGGAGCTCCACTTCAATCCTACCTTGTGCGCATGGGGGTATTATTGTTGTTCATGTTAGCTATGACACTCGGTCACAGTAGTCGAGCTACAGATACATGCAGCTGTAAGAGAGAACTTACAGTTATGGGTACGGAGGGGGATATTTGGAAAACTCATCGTATGATTGGGCTCAATTCTATCCAGGAGTCGGTGCGTTTCCTTATGACCGTACTTGTTCACAATTGGTTATCATCACGCAATACCCATGTCTAGGCATCCTCGTACAGTTTGGGGAGGATGAGTACTAGAGAGATGTGGGAGAATACCTCCATTGATACAAATAGAAGATTACCTGGCCACAGTCTTGTCGATAAGTGGAGTAACAGTACTATGGCCGACTGAGTAGGGATGGAAATGACAACTTCGAGCCACCTCCTAACTCCATGTGGGAATGAGGGATGGTTAGATAGTGTGTTTTTCAGTCGCTTTGCTTTTTGGATGCTTTAGTTATTGTTTGGTACTAGATTTGTATAATATGGACTCATTTTCGTTTCTTGCACTGAATTTTTTACGACAATTCTTGCTTGAGGTCCTTGTTAAATATGGAAACTATTATTTTTGTTTTTAAATTGCAAATTTGTTTATTCCTAATCATGGTTCTGAATGTCGGTATCGGTCAACGTATCGACTTGGCGGAAAAATGATATGATATGGCATCGTGTATCGGTATCGGGGTCGTATCGACCCGTTTTGGTCAGAAGCTCGGATTTTTTAAAAGCAAAATAAAATGGAAAAATATTAGAAAAATAGGAAAAAAATGAGATATCTAAGAATCTATCAATTTTGTTTTTTTGTTTTTTTGTGTTTTTTGTATTTTGACCATGTATTCATTGGTGTATCAGACCATTCTTTGATGAGAATGCTGTCTATCAATTTGACTTGTTGAAGGTCAAGTAAATGGTCCCGAATTAAATACAAATCGAGCATGATTTGGTGAACAATGCCCAATTACGTTGAAATACAACAAAAAGAAGATGGAAATATAAAAAAGAAAGTGAAGGTTTAACCTTCTTTCAGATTTTTCCTATAATGGTCCACTTCGCTTTGATTTGTCGAATCCCATTTAAATCATTTGTTTTGATCCCAAAATAGGTCTATATCTAGCCTAAAATAAGTTTTTAAGCTTCTAAATGAAAAAAAAAGAAGAGAAGACGTGTGAAAATTTGAAAAGGAGAAGTCAAAATTGGGCTTTTATAGGCGTATAGGCATGTATTGGCTGTATTGGCGCCGATACGCCCCCTATCAGCCGATACGGGCCGACACGAACTGATACGGGTCAATTTTTTCATATCGAACTGATATGACCCCGTATCGCGTATTGGCTCGTGCTGATATGGATACGATATGACCATATTGACCAATACGCTACCGCTATTCATATGTTCCTAATTATGGAAATATGTGTCCTTTAGTATCTTTTGAAATTTCATTGAGAAATTCCATCGTTTCCCCCATGTTTCCCAAATGTTTTCCTCAGTCAACAACACATTTCCTGGTTTCGGTGATATTGACATGTTTTCCTTATCCCTGATTAGCAGTACATGTAACGATATTGATACTATGAACACTGATCTGTTTTGATGTCAAACAAGTCAAGTGGAGCTGTCAAACATCAAAATTAAGTCTCTATAAAACTTTTTTGATATTTTATTTTATTTTTTATATTCACACCATTCATGCTGTTTTTGTTGATACAAGCGATGATATCGAATGTAAAAGATGATACAATGTATTTATACTTGAATAGAAAAGCCAATATCTCATGATATTTTCAATATTGCAAGATAACAGCTTGTATTGACCAATATTATCAATATTATCAATTGTATTTTGATTTTTTTGTTATACCTTCTATGTTGTTCGGTAGGGTGTGGTACGGATAATATCTATAATACACATAACACTGATTTTTTGTTCCTTTTGTTATTTTCTACATAATAAGTGTTGTTTCGTTCGCCATAGGCCCATAACTAATATTTTCAGAATTCAATCAATAAGGTATTTTCACACTTTTTTGTGTGTGATAATATAACAAATTTCTGGATGTTTATTCTATTTTGAGTTGTCTTAAACCTATGGTTTTTAGAATGCTTATAGTTATGATAGCTATGTTGTTTAGGTTTTTATTTGCTAAATTCTTTCTATATTGCTCACCAATGTAACGTATAGAAACATCAATTAGATAACTCGTATGTTGTTGCTTGTCTTTAGCTGATGGCTCTCAAATCATGTCATGATCGCAACATCATCCACAGGGACATTAAACCTGGTGAGAAGTTCATTTACTTCATGTTTAATGTAGTTTCGTATGTGAATGATCATATCACTTTAGCCAAACTTTGTGGATGTTAATGCACTATTGTCAATAGATTATACAATCTAGCTATCCTTGATTTCGCTATAGCATACAATCTAGCTCTAGAAAACACATACTTCAAAAATAAGAGATGAAGATTTAATAACTTTCAATGTGATCATATACAAGCAAAATAGATTTCATTGTACTTAGGCAAATAGACTGATCAATATGTAAGGTTATACCAGGAAGGTGATTGCGCAATGTAGGTTAAGTATAGTGTTTCAAATAGCGCTTGTAGCATAGTGTAGCAGTAGTGCTATGTAGCATAGCTAAATTGCACTACACTATAGTCATTTGTAGCGTACGCTACAGTGTTTTTTTGTTTTTTGTTTTTAATTTTTTAGCTTCGTTTGTTAAAAATGGTGTAAAACTCACATAATGAGAAACTTAAAATGTAAAGTTAAAATCAAACCTTTTCTTTGTTTACTTTCCTCTTAGAATGGCGGTGATCCTTTGTTAGAAATATACCTGTGAATGATGTATGTGATTGTGGCTCAGATCTACATAAAGATCCGCGGTGGCTCAAAATCATTATATCCATCTCGACGGGGTTGAGAATAGTATCGCTGGTCCACAAATCAACTGTACAGTGCCCATGTCATAGTAGAATGGTACTGGTGAAGATACTCTGACATAATGTTGGTGCTCATTCTCTCAGATTTGAACCAGTATGCCTATGGTTGATATAGATCTGGGGTGGGTACATATGTAACTCCTGAATATCCATACTGCTGCCTATCTCCATACTGTGGATGTTCCTGCCTATATGTGGAAGTGAGCTATCATGCCCCAAACTCGGGAATCGAGCTCACAAAATTCCTAGCCGCCAAATCTGGTGCCGACAGCCTCTGTAGTACCTCATTCTCCGATCCCAGCTCCCATATCAATACAATTCGTATTTAGAAACATCATCGAGGTCTAGTACACTCCAGCACTGGCTGCCGGCTCATCGCGCGCATGACCAAGTCAGTGGAAGAGACCTCACTATTCGCCTTACTAGTGGCTTGTCAATGCCCACCCGACTCGTTGATAGTAAACCCGTTTACGAGTTGGTCAACCCTATCTCATATGGGGTCCCCTAAGTATCTCAAGCCGAAAGGCGTATGCTATGATCAATCATCATCCACAACATGCATACAAACGATGCATATGGTCATATAAGTGGGCATGATATCATTACACTAAGCATGTTATTAGTGTGTCCTATTAGGCCAATTACACTAGCATGCTATCAGACATATCAGGCGATAATCGGCCTTAATTGACACATCATATACAGAGAGTGGGACCCAGACAACAGGCTCCACTAGAAATGTAAAGGTCTATGTGGCATGGCCCACTTGAGACTAAAATCGGCCCCATACTTGGGCCTGCACACATAAAGGAGATAACAAAACAGATGTACGGTTTGGATAAAACCAGTGTTCAAGTTGTCGGTATTGCTACAAGTTTCGCTGACTGGAGATAAAGATATAATATTGTTATCGTCGATAACCGGAAATGCGAAGAAAAATGGCGAATAATGGGGAAAATGATGGAATTTTTCAGTAAAACTTCAGGGCATGCCTAAATACACATATTTGCATATTTAGGAATAAAAAAATTACAAAACAATGCATTAAATAATAAGTTTTCATTTAATGGGGCCCAAAAAGCATGCACTGCCGTAAGAAATCGCTCCAATTGTAATCAAAATGAGTTCATATAATACTTTATGGGGCCACTGTAATCAAAATCGCTCCAATTGTAATCAAAATGAGTTCATATAATACTTTATGTGGACCGAGTCAACTCTATGGGGCCCACTGATTTATATACTTTTATCCACTCCGTCCATCCACTTTACCATATAATTATAGGGCTTGATTCCAAAGATGAAGCATATCCAATGATTAAGAGGACCACACCGCAATAAATAGTGTGAATTTGAACGTCTATCGTTGAAAATTTCTTAGGGGCCAAAGAAGTTTTGGATTAATGTAATTTTTGTTTTTTACCTTCATTGATGACTATGCGATCTTATGGACAGCTTGGATGACAAATAAAGATCATTGTGGGCTTTAGGAAGTTTTCAACGATAGGAATCATTGTCCCCACTGCTTTCCATGGTGTGGTCCACCCAAGCTTTGGATCTGTCTAATATTTGGGTTCATGACCTAAAGTGATCTCGCCAAATGGATGGACTGTGTGGATATAACACATACATCGTGGTGGGGTCCACGGAACTTGGTGACAGCCAAGCCACCGAGGTTGGCACGCCCACACATAGCCGCTTTCACTCCCTATAAAAGGGACGCGGATTGCGTTCTACCCCCGCCCGGACAGATTATCGTCCAGGCAGGGATCTGCGGGGCCCACTGTGATGTAAGTGTTTTATCCATGCCGTTCATCATTTTTCTCAGATCATTTTAACATATGAGGCAGGTATAGGGCGTAAGTGGACCACAAACTGGGGATTGAACGTCCACCATTAAAAACTTCTTGGAGCTGGAGAAGTTTTGGATCAAGTTGATATTTGTTTTTTCACTTCATCAACGTCTACATGACCTTATGAATAGGTTGGATGGTAAAAAAGCATCACGGTGGCCCTTAGGAAGGTTTTAACTGTGGGTGTCATTATCATTGTATCTTCCTTTGGTTTGGTCCACTGGAGCTGTGGACCTGCTTCATTTTCATAATTAGATCTTAAAACAATCTAAGAAAAGCAATTAACGGTGTGGATAAAATACTTACATCATGGTGGGCCCCATAGAGCCCTGCTTGGACGGATTACTGTCTGAGCGGGGGCAGGACGCAATAAAAGGGGATGCGGATTGCGTACTGAGTAACTCAGCACGCTAAGCGTACTGAGTAAAGTCTGTGGGGCCCACCATGATTTAAATATTTTATCCACTCCGTCCATCCTTTTTAACAGATAATTTTAGGGCTCTAAACCAAAAACTAAGTACATCCAAATCTCAAGTGGACCTCACCACTGGAAACAGTGTGAATTGAAATTCTACCTTCCAAAATTTCTTGGGGCGACGTAACTTTTGGATCAATCTTTTATTTGTGTTTTCCCTTCATCCATGTCTGTGTGATCTTATGAATAGGTTGGATGACAAATAAACATCACTGTGGGCCCTAATGAGGTTTCAACGGTGGAAGTCATTATTCGCACTATTTCCTGTGGTGTGGTCCAATTGAGTTTTGGGAATTCTTCAATTTTTGGCTCAACCACTGAAATGAGCTGGAAAAATGTATGGACGGTGCGGATAACCCAAACACATTCACAATAGGCCCAACTGAGTATACTCAGCACGATAAAAGTATACTGAGTAACTTAGTACGCAATCCGATTCTGTAAAAGGGTTTCAAAACCGGAAACCCTAAAAAAAACTCGAGGAAAAAGTCACCGATAGAAGAGGTTCCGGAAGGAAACCTTAAAAACTTGAAAAATCTCTCCAAATTTCTTAAGATTTCGCATATTTTTCGTCGAGATTTGCCAATTAATTCTGATCAACGATCCTATTCTACAGGTACATACTTCCAAAAGTTTCTTTTTTCCTTTTTCTTTTTTTCTCGATTTTTTTTGGTATTTACACAGCTCCCGATATTATCGTCCCTTTTATCGTCGAGAAGGAGTTGTCGGCTACAGTTATCCCTTGATATGGCCGCGATTTTTGGTCGACAACTGTATTTTACATTAAAAATCGATAAAATCGCCGATATTAGGATGAGAAACGAAAAAAGTGAGTTTCAGTGTCGCAACTCCGGCGACACCGATAATATCGGCGATATTATCGATTTTTTGCCGATAATATGAACACTGGATAAAACATATATATCAAGGCGGAACCATGGCGGCCCCTCAGTCAGGTTGGATAACAATTAAATATTACATTGAGCTTGGAAAGATTTCCAATGGCAGACACTCAACCACTCTGTTTTCATGATGTGGCCCACTTAAATTCAAGCTCCACACACCCTACCAAGATGGATGGTAGGGTAGATAACACATCCCCCCAGGTGGGATCCTGAAATGGGCTCCACAACCCCTAGTGGGTTGGGAAATAAACATCAGAGAGGCCTAAGGAAACTTTTAACAATAGACATCATTGCCCTCATTGTTTCCTACGACAAGACCCACCTGAGATCTGGATTGGCCAGATTTTTGGGCTTCTAGCCTAAAGTGATTTGGCAAAATAGATGAGCGGCATGGATGAAATCCATGCACTATTGTGGGTCCCATGAGTGGGCCCCCACTCCACGCCTTGGTGGGCGTCCGCCCACCCTCTGGACGCTGCAACACTGCCAGAGCTTGGGTTTTATATATATATATATATATATATATATATATATATATTATATATATATATATATATATATATATATAATATAAAATACAATTTTGAATTCTACCATTGAGGTGGGTCCCATTCGGACGATCCGATCCGTCCACCGGATGGGCCAGTTCGAGAGGAGTCCAATAGGCTTTGACTGGGACTGGTGTGGAAGAACATGGAGCCTATAGTAGCCCTTGGAAGATTTCAATAGCCAGAAATTGTTTCCTTCCGTGCGGTCCGCCTGAGATTCGGATTAGCCCAAAATTTTGGCCCATGGACTAAAATGATCTGGAATGACGGATGAACAGAGTGGATAAATCACATACATCATGGGGGTCCCACGAGTGGGCCCCAATCCACTCCCCTATTGGGTGTACACCACCCTTTGACAACAAATTTTTTGTATTATTATTATTTTAATATATATATGCATTTTTTTGGACACAACATCAAGGTGGGCCAAAGGTGGATAATTTGACCCGTCCATCGTGTAGGCCAGCTGGATTGGAGGCCAATGGCCCTGATTTGGGTTCGTTTGGAAGGACAAGGACCCCACAATGGGCCTTGGAAGGTTTCAACATACAAGAATTATTCCCCCTTCGTGCGGTCCACTCGAGACTTGGATATGGCTCATTTTTCGGCCCATGGCCTAAAATTATTTGGGGAAGATGGTGGATGGCGTGGATTAAACATATACATCAAGGTGCCCACGTTTGCTTTGCAAACGTGAGGGGTGCTCCCAACCCCATCGTCGCCTCTGGTGTGGTCCACCTGATGGTTGGATCGTCCTGATTTTTGGGCTCATTGTCTTGTTTTTGGGCTTCATGGCTAAAATGAGTCGGGAGACATGTGGATGGTGTGGATCTAAGAAATAAATCACAGTGGGTCCTTTGAGGGGAAACCCACTCTCCCAGCTCATGTAGAAGGCGTCAATGACGTTGGGCTTTTCAGCCCGTTGGTTTGCTATGGTGTGGACCACCTGAGATATGAATTGGCTTAAGCTTTGGGCTCGATGGCCAAAATGGGATGGAGAATCTAATGGACGTAGTGGATGAAACATATGCATCATGGTGGGGCCCATGAGTGAGTGGAGGCCCCATTCTTCCTCTATGCATTGATGGCGTCTAGACGCTGGACTGTTCCAGCGTCTCTGACACTGAGAACGTCCAGCATCTGGACTTCTATTGTGTGTGTGTGTGTGTGTGTGCGCGTGTGTGCGCGCGTGTGTGTGTATTGAAATAGATATGTGGGTGGGGTCCACGTGAGAGATCCGAACTGTCCATCAAATTGACCAACTCAAGGTGGCCCCAAGAAGCCTTGGATCAACTCAATCTTGGCATTTTTCCACCGTCCAAATATATATGATCTAATAAATAGGTTAGATAGAAAATAAACATCATGGTGTGTGACACAAGGTGGTCCACGCTGTGATAGTGTGCGGAGCACGCTCTCAACAACATGGCCCACTTGTGTCCCCACAACATCATCAAGGAAGGTGAATGGAAAGAGGAAGCAAGGGAAGGAGATCCGGCCATCGTGGTGGCCCCCCGCCACTATAGGGTCCACCATACATACCATACATGATCAAGGTGGGCCCACCAAAAATAGATAAATCACAAAGAAAGAGAAGGTTTTGATCCTCCCATGCACTCACTTTGAAGGATGAATGGTTGGATCGGCTTGGATCGGCGATCGGATGGTCCACCAAGCTCCTCTCTACTGCTAATCTCCTCTAATCTCTCTTTTCTCCTCTCTTCCTTTTAACCTCTTGATCTCAAGCTCTCTCTCTTTTCTCTTAATCTCTCCCTAATCTTTCTTATCTCTCTCTCTCTCTCTCTCTCTCTCTCTCTCTTAATCTCTTAATCTCTCCCTAATTTTCTCTAATTTTTTTCTTTCTTTTCTCAATTTCTCTCTTCTCTAATTCGTAGGAAAAAATGGGAATGAAAATATTCATAAGCAGGGAGGCTTTTGTGGTAGAGAATTTGGGATAGGGAGGGGATTTTGAAAAGGGACAGAGGGTAGAAAGGGGAGAAAAAAAATAAGTGGAATGATGAGTGTTGACTTTTGAAGCTTCCTTTTCATGGGGAAGGGAAAAAGGTGATGGGGGTAGGTGGTGATGGATTGATAGGATGATTGATTGATTTGACAACATTGGGATTTGTGTAAGTGGGGCCCGTGTATATTGCACGGCCCACCTCGGATTGTGCCAAAACTGCAACTTTTAATATAGGGGTGACAATGGGGTGTACCGCGTGGTGTTGGAATCGTTGCCTCTGCGTGGTATCTAGGGTACAAGTCTCAGGGCGTTGCGATACTAAAATAGGGTTGCGATCAAACTCGTCGATCTGGTCAGCCAGGAACATGCCCGTGCAGAAGTCGAAGCGTACAGAAGGTCTCGTGAGGTTACGGGTCTTACATGAACTCTTGACCAAAGTTGAAAAATGATGTGCCTTAACTGCTGGAGACGCTCGCCGTATATCCACAAGGTCTGTATCTTGTGGCACAAAACTCAAGTTACCCCTTCTTGTTTGTGATCCATATCCATATCCATATTGTGGCACAAAACTTGAGCTACCCTTCCATGTTTGTGATTCAGAACTAGAGCCACCTTGCTTCTCACGAATACATGTCTCCCTCAGGTAGTGTGCCAATATGTCCTCAATTTATCAGCTTTTAGGTTTGTTTTTTTCTTTAGTAACTTCTGACACTCGTAATAATGACATGGTAGGGCCGTGGTTCTCTTGGGCAAGAACCATGGTCAGTATCCTTCGTGACATGATCAAAATTCCTCTACTCAGTGATCGGGCTAAGAGGCCTCTGTGATTGAATCTCAAGTTGAGTCTCACTATTGTCTCCACTATCCCTGTCACCATCATCAACATTGTTGCTATGTTTGCCATCATCATCATCCTCATCGCTATTGTCGTCGTCATCATCATCACTAGACCCATTACCCGCATCGCTCTTCGTCTCGCTTTGAGTGTCGGATAAGATCTCACCACCACATGTCCCACGTGATAGTGACTGCCTCGGGTTGCCCTCTGGACTCCTCGTCAATGGGTCAAAAACTTTAGAAGGAGATCTAGCCTGTTGTTCGTGAGCGTCAACATCAATATTCTGTGATGCTGCCTCCTCTGCTACATGTGGCTCTAGTTGCCCATCTGAAGTGTCCAAGTCATTTGCCTTACCCACTTGTTAAGTGGTTCCTCTATATCATCGTTAGTATATGCATGTTGACTGATCGTTATCAAGTCCAATGGGTCCTGTTATGCTTTTCTTCTTCCTTCCATGCGTTGCAACCTCTTTTGTGGCTTCATCTTTTAGTGGTAGTACACTAGCTTTTGAAGCCTTTCATAACCCAATCTGTTGCGCTTGTTTGTGTGAATGAGAGAGAAGGTGCTCCAATTTCTTTCACGGGGTGAGGAGGACACCATTTGTGTGAGCATACTGACAACTAGTCGATGTAAAGTCTAGCAGTCGCTGCTATACATGGCCCACCACCTCCAAAATAGATCATTTTCCTTGATTTCACATTTACTATTAAAATATGAAAACTAACTTAAGTTGTAAGAGGTAACTAATGTAGCAACTCACATGCCATTATCTAGGTCCTCGCCCTTTGCGCAGTGTCGACCAAAACATTCTTACAACATCGCAGAATTGAATAATCTGTTGATGGCATTTAGTATTAAGTGTGAGTATAAAGGTTTTGATGAAGTTAGAGAAGAGGCAAGTGCGGAACATGTTTACCTCATTGCGAAAGTTGCCTTTCCCCGGATAGTTGGGGAATAACTTCTTATATACCTCATGCATAGCCTCCTTCAAGCTACCATCTTCAAAGAGTCTACGACTGTGATGGTACTTAGGATTCAGGAAGTATGCTGAAACCCAACACGATGCAAATATTCACATATCAGTACAATAAAATAGCCATACATGTTATGCAAAGAACTAGTAAAGTACTGAAGCATTTAAAAAATTAAAAATAAATCATGTAAGTATTTGCTAGCTTGATGAAGTGGTGTAAAAGGGTCCTTTACCAAAGGCCATCGATTATTTCATGCACCCATTTCTACGCTAATGCAGGGGCATTTTCACACCAGGCTCGAGTGGGGTTGCTTGTGGGATGCAGGGGCACACTCGGGGTGGGCGGCTCATGTGAGGCGGGTGGCTCGTGTGAGGTGGTACCCGTGTTATTTGGGGCCCACGAGGGGGGTTCGGCTGAGGTCCTAACCCATGAGATGTGGAGCCTGGGCTATGAGATAAAGGGATTGATTCGCCATGCTCTAACAGTTTGAGCTTTTAGAGAAAGTGGTTAATTGTCCTGCATCATATGCATTGGGGTCTTTTAGACTTGATGGCTTCTTTCATTAACTACATGGACGCAGGCAAAGATCCCATTGATGGATTTATCTCATTATCTATTGTCCTCGGCACTACATATATGGCTTCAAAATACTCACCACACCACGCACGTGTTCTTAAAAGGCGACGCTCAATACAAGCTCCTCAATCCTCTAAGCTAGTCTCTTCCTCACTCTTATTCCAATCCACATACTCAGAGCTGAAAAGATCACATGGCCCCTGCCTGTGTTTTAGAAGGCTATTTAGGGCGATGTAATTTTAGGAGGTTCTTTAGGACAATGTAATTTTAGGAGGCTATTTAGGGCGATGTAATCTGTGGCGACCCGTATTGCCTCTGGCCACACTATATTCCCATCACACCTCACCTGCATCTCGGATAGTAACTAAGTGTGGTTGTAGATGAAATTTGGGATCAACTATGCATTACTAATCACAATATTCACTGAAGGCTTGTTTATTGCCTCCAACATGAGATCTATGCAATAGGTTGTGTAGGGGGTCCGGTATATATGGTACTTCTTCATTATTTACTTCATCGCCTAAGAAATGTGCTCCCATTATCCGTAACGAATTTTACAACTTTCTTTCTCTGTGTCTTTCATGACATCGTGCGTCAACCCATATGTAATATGAGTTATTTATTTATTTATTTTTTTTAATCTTATTGCTGGCATCTATGGACTTTTCGTACCCTACAATCAGTGTTTTAAATATCGACGATATCGGCCGATATATCCCACGATATTTCTTGTATCCCACCTGTGCGATACGAAATGCACAAATAGTGGGATATATCCCACATGTTCAATCCAGTGAATTTTTTTATATATTTTCGATCCTTTTTTGCTGTAAATCATGTTAAATCAGTATCAAATTATTAGAAATCCATGTTTTGTCATGTTTTGCATGAAAAATCATGGTTGGGAGCTTCAATTTTGAGATTTGGAGGAGGACCAAGTTGCTCAAATTTGAAAGAAATTAAAAATTTCCCAACTTCTCTCAAATTGGTTGTAATTATTTGATTTGTAAGTGTGTATTGATGTCTTTTTTTAACAATAACTAAAATTTCATTGAAAAAATCGACCAATTTCCAATGTTTACCCATGTTTCCAACAACAGTGATACATTACGCGATACAACTGATATATCCCATGCGATAACCGATATGTATCCATATCCCCAGGGTGCGATACGTAACGCAATACCGATATTTCGAACACTGCCTACAGTAGACCATAAAATTTATGACCGATATCCTTGTCGGTCCTGTTCGCTTGTCACACATCACACTGCAGCCATATATCTTCCATGGTGGATGAAATTCATTCACATAATGCTGCATATCAGCATACTCCTCATCTAAATATTTATCCATTATCTCGCATGGCGTGGGTGGCACCACACCCTCACCCCTACGCTACACTTCAATGATCATATTCTTGAAGTGCAGGATCATTGTTGAATTCGTGAAGATGTGATCATAAATAATTTTTTTCACAATGAACTTCCCCACTTTCCTCACATCCCCTCCACTAAACATTTTCTTCAATATGTTTTGTGTTCCTGCCACTTCTTTGAACATTCTCGGATATAAAGGTAGATTCGGTACTCGCATGTTACTGCCGCAGCCCAAACCCCAAATCCGGCCCCTCCTACTACCTCGTAGGCTCCTACTATTATTACCCCCTGCTCCACTAACCCCACCATGCTTCTGTGTAAACCCCTCAAAAGTGGGCCTATTCGCCTCCCACTGCCTCTCCCAATCCCTCTCCCACTCATTCCGTATACCTAAACGGCGTGTATATAATCAAGATTGTCCTCATCGAAATCCACTACATCCTCAAGACCGCGCAAAGCTTGCCCTAACTCGTCCATAATCTCCCTCTCCTGTATAACACATTTGGCTCTAATCTTCACATCTTTTCTAGCCAATTCCTTCATCTGTGCTTTGACATCCTTTGCGTATAGTCCATAACATTTCGATACCCTTTCGCTAAATGCTCCTTCAAGCGGGTTTCCCCTCCACTATTCATTACGTCACCACACAAATTGCATTGAGACCCAAATCGATTATCGGGAATAGGGTCCCTGTACTTCTACTTGATGTTAGGTTGTCTCCCTTTTCCTCCTGACATGTTCTACCTATAAAAGATCATTATTTTAGCATATGTAGTGTACCACATCCATAATTCTTAACAGAATCTAACCACAAATGAAATTGAATTTTTGAAAAAAAATCATTTTAACAGTTTTAATTATTTCTTAATTAAAATAATAATTATATTTTCCAAAAAATCAGAAAACTCTCTTAAATGCTCTAAAATGGGGGCCAATTGACCGCTGATGGAAGAGAATTTGAAAATAAATATTTGTTAACTAATTTTTAATTTAGAAAATATTATTTTTTAGAAAAAAATTTAAAACAATAATCAATAGATCAGGTTTGATGCATGTTTCATTTTATGTTTGGACACTAAGGGCCCGTTTGGCCAACTGCATTAGGTGGGATTAAGGTGGATTGAATTGTAAAAGTAGCAATAAATGCATGTGTAAGGTATTGTCCTTAGATTGGGTGTATCCCATGTTTTCCAATACCATGTTTGGAATGTATGCAATTAAAAGTATCCTGGGAGTTCCTTTCAAATTACACTTGGGTAAAGGAAAAATTCATCATACATGGGATTTGGAAATCCCATCTCACGCTTTCCAATACAAGGCTCATTTTTCAAAGCCTATAAAATTAATTTTAATCCCATCTCACACTCCTTCCAAACATGACATTCCCAATCTCGAGGTGGGATTAGCAATGCAATCCCATTTAATACAACTTAATACCACTAGCCAAACAGGCCCCCCATTTAATACAACTTAATACCACTAGCCAAACAGGCCCTAAATTGGGAAATTTCGATTTTTCCCCAATTTTTCCTAAGTCGGACTACCTTCCCCCAAATTCCAAAATTAGAGTGTATGTGATGATGATATCATCAAACGCTCCTAAATACTCTTAAATTCTGTCTAATTGACCACTAGTAAAAGTGATATTTTGAAGATTAAAAAAAATAAATATATTTTCTAACTAATTTTTAATTTAATAATTATTTATTTCTAAAAAATCTCCAAAACAACAAGAATCAGTAGATTAGGTCTAATGCATGTTTGATTTCGTGTTTGGACAATAAGATTGCAATTTGCAACCAATTCAGGAGAAATTAAGGAATTTTTTATTTTTCCCAATTTCCCCCTAATTAGACCACCTACCCCAAATCTTGAAATCGAAGCTAAAAATCCATGATTTTCATGCAAAACATGAAAATCATGCATTTATGAGCATTTGGCACATATTTAACATGATTTACATAAAAAGAAATGGATCGAAAAGCAAAATTGCTTTTTAGATTGAAAATGGCTCCAAATTGGCTTTGATCTTGATTCCGCCTCCAAAATGTAGTTTTTCTTCGAAAGGATTCAAGCGGATGGACCAAAATCCACAATAGATGGGTTTAGAAGTGGAAAGAAACTAACAAAAAGGGAAAAATGAGTTTTCTGTGTTTTCTTGACTTTCAGATTGGACTCCTCAAGCACAAGTGTGATAGTTGTCGATATCCACAGATATTGTCGATACCAAGAATTGTTTTCTATTGGGCCGATGGGATATATTGCGGTACTTGCAATAGATTGCGATAATGTGCGATATTTCGTGAGAGACCAAAAATATGAGACAATACATATACATGTGTATTGCTGACCTGCGACAATCGGTATATCGGACGATATCGGCAATATTGAAAACACTATTAAAAACAAGGTGGTGGAACCCAAAAGGAGCGAAAAGAATGTTATTCAGAAATAAATTGTTGGAAGAAGGAAATTGGAATGTAGATGAAGAAGTAAATGTAATGTGGAATGAGATGGTTGAGTTCATTAGGAAAGTGGCAAAAGATGTTTGTGGAGTATCTAGAGGGAAATCCAATCATATAAGGAAACTTGGTGGTGGAATGAAGATGTACCAAAAGCTATTCATGAGAAACATTTATTGTTCCAAAGCCTGATAGGGACTAGAAACAATGAAAACTATGAACAATATATAAATGCCAAAAAGATTGGTATGGAAGTAGTGTGGCTAGAGTTGAGGCTTATGATGATCTTTACAAGATATTGGGGATGAGAAGGTGAGGAAGATATCTTTAAACTTCCAAAAAAAAATGAGAGAGATGAAGGGTAGGAACCTAGATCATGTTAGATGTATTAAAAGTGGTATTAGAGGGTACTAGAAAAGGACAATGAAATCAATGAAAAATCGAAAAGATATTTTCGAACTTGTTAAATAACAACCACTATGAGAGCATAGGGATTAAAGGAACAATAAACTCGAATGACGTTAGACACCATAGATACTTTACTAGGATTGGGATATTTGAAGTGAAAGAAGCTTTGAGAAAGAAGAAAACATGGAAGGCCGTCGGATCAAATTGTATACCAATAGAGGTTCAGAAGTGTATGGTTTAGAAATTTGTTCAACATGATTGTAAAATTAAAGAAAATGTTAGATGAATGGAGGAAAAGTACCATGCTCCCTATTTGTAAGAATAAAGGAGGTAGAGAGCTGTACTAGTTATTGTGGGTTTAAACTTATGAGCCATACTATGGAACTTTGGGAGGGTGTGATTGATCAAGCCATGAGACAAATCTATTAGAAAATCAGTTTGGTTTCATGCTTGGGAGGTCTATCATTGAATCTATTTTTCCTCCATAGAAATTGATGGAGAAATATAAGTAAGATAGGAAGGATCTCCACATGGTCTTTATTGAATCAAAGACAACATATGGTAAGGTTCCTAAGGAGTTAAGCTAATGGGTGTTAGAAAAGAGAGGAGTTCAACTTTACGATGATATATTGACATGATTAAGAATATGTATGAGGGAGTGATACCAAATGTGAGGACCACTGGTGGAGAGAAGTGATTTCACAATTAATGCAGGCTTGCACCAATGTCAACATTGAACCGACACCTTTTTGCATTGGTTATGGAGGAGATGATGAGTCATTTGCAGGAAGAGATCCTATGGCGTATGTCTGCAAATGACAGTTTTGATTGACGATACGAGGGGGGCATTAGCACAAAGATAGATTTATGGAGGGGTGCTTTAAAATTTGAATTATTTAAAAATAGTTGGGCTAAAATAGAGTATTTGTAATGCAATTTTAGTACAATAGTTTGAAAACTAGGAATTAGTAAGATTGCTGACCAAGAATTTCTCCAAAGGACCACCTTCAATACCTTGGGTCAATAATTCTTGAGAATGAAGAGATTGGGAAGGATGTTGCCCATAGAATTCAAACTGGTGGAAGAAATAGAGTCGTGCCTTTGGAGTTTATTATTTATTTATTATTATTATTATTTTGTGATTGTCATGTACTACTCAATTGAACGAAGTTTTAGAGGACAGCTATATGATCAGCCATGCTTTATGGGACAATGTTGGGTAGTTAAGGAACAATATGTTCATAGGATGATCGTAATGGAAATGAGGATAATGAGATAGATGAGTGACAAGATAAGAAAGAATAGAATTTGAAGTGAATGCATTGGGGTGAACTTAGGAGTAACATCTACAGGTAATATGATGAGGGAAAGTAGACTTTAGAGGGCTTGGTCATGTGCAACGGAGAATAAGAACCACACTAGTAAGAAGTGAGTTTGTAGAAGTTGAAGAAGGCTCTGAAACGGCACGGGGAAGACCCAAAAGGATGTAGGTGGAGGTAGTAAGAAAAGACTTGATGACATATGCTCTAATTGGAGGTATGGCCCTTGATAGTCTAAAATGGCAAAACATGATTCATGTATCCGAACCCAATTAATTGAGATAAAGACTCATATGATGCTGCTGCTGCTGCTGCTGATGATGATAACAATAATGATGAGGAATGCGCTATCGTTGGTAGCTCTCCTTTGTAAAAAATAAAATAAAATAATAATGAACATAAAAGCTTTTCCAAGTCTTTATGATAGAGTGAAATGATTGTCCATACCAATTTTTCAAACCATGCTTTAGGGGGCAAGGAGAACGAGGGAAAATCTGGTTCCACCAAATTTCCATCTAGTACTGGTGTAGGCATCCTGTCTATCATATATGCAGCAGTAAAGACCGGTTCATCGCAGTAGATTTTAGGAACCTTCATTTCCAGCATGATGGATCTAAGAACCTCTCTAAGGTGCCGATTCTCTCTCTAACACCACATTCTATTGGTTTGTATATATATAAAAAAAAGATGTTTTAAGTTTCTATTTCATGATTTATAAAGTATTTTTATAGATTATGAGAAAGACAATCTTGAGATCACATCTAAACACCTTGATATTCTTTTCAAACTGATTTAAGATCATTTTATGAAATGCCTTTTCAATCAAAGGAACCTTGTTTCCATGTTTCATCAGGTAAATCCATGTCATAAGAGTGATCATTAATGAAAGATATAAAATATCTATAGCCAAAAGCTGAAATAATTGGGGCTGGGCTCCACACATCAGATATTTTCACATTGAAATTCTAAATTGTTCTTGAACTTATTCGGAAACAATAACTGAAGTCACTTTATGGACACATGACCAAGACCCTTGTGCCACAAGCACGCATCATCTTTATTGGAGACCGATCTTTATTGGCAGTCTTTGACACAAAAGCTATAGATGTACTCCCTACATCAGGAAGATAGTTCCATGGATTCAAGACCACTACCAATTTTCTTCTTCTCAAATCCTATACAAGAAAATGTGAAGGAAAGAAGGTGACACCACATCCCAATTGTTTAGTAAGGGAACTGACATACAAAACTAATTGAAGATTGATTTGAAATGAAGGAATGCAAAGAACAGAAACTGATGAAAGTTGATTTATTCCTTTTATACTGGCATTTGAATTCGTGCCATTAGAAAATTTTATGTCACTGGAATAGGAGAATATGAAATGAAACCTTCTTCCTTACCCATCATATGATTTGAGGCACCTGAATCAAGAACCCAAGAGGTGGAGGGATAGGACTTAGACGATGTGAAGTTTGCAGTTGCAGATGTACCCGGCTACTATATTATTGTATATGAACTCATAGATGCATGGTATGCCAACACGGTTACGTAATGGATGTAGCGGTAATGGTGGGAACTGTTACGCGTTATGGGGCTGAAACGGCCGTAATGGCTGTTACAGAAACAATGGCCCGTAAAGGCCCTGTAATGGTCTAATGGGGTTGAAACACATTTTTTCAAAAAAAACAAAAAAAAACTGTAATGGCTGTTATGGTCTGTATTGTAATGGTAAATGGCCACCATTACCGTTATGGAATACCTTGCATATATGCTTGGACAACTGCTAGTTGTTGTCGTAACTCACTAATAACTTGGTGGGTGGAATCGGAAGTTGAATCACCAATCTTAGGTGAAAGTCCCCCTCAATAGTACCAATATTTTCGGAACAAGATTGGGTTTGGGGTGAGATGAGGATAAAGCTCCAAACACTGCTTCTTAACGTTTTTGTTTCCTTTGATGAGTGCACACTAATTTGTCCTGATCTTATGCTGATAGAGGTGCTTTGCTGGATCCTTTTGTAGCTGATGTAGATATGAAAGATGTCTGATTTGCTACAATAGCGGATATTTCATGGTTCGAAGAAACATTCTGACCATACGTGGTTGTTCTCCTGCTTGCTTCTCCATGAATATGGTTGTAAACAGATTCTAGAGAAGGAAGTCTGTCATTCACAAGGATATGGACTCTGCATAACTCAAGATCAGGAGGAAGACTGGTTAGGAATTCAAAATCCTACACTGTTCAGTCTGTTTTCTCGTGTCTTTAGCAGTAACTGCCGGAGTTTAGGAATGATCTAGCTCTTCCCAATGCTGCTTATTTGTAATCTCATGATGTAATTGATAGAAATGAGCAAAATTTTCCGACTGGAAATACATCTTCTCAATGTATCCCATACCTCTTTCACTCTTCTAAGTCAAGGTCCTTCTGTTGTCTCTATTCCAGTCATCCTGGATGGATCATCAAATGGTAGGTCCTTGTTTTCCATTTATATAGCCAAGTTTCCTCTTCCTTCTAATGTACTTTTTGGTGGATAGAGACCATGCCAAAAAAACTTTTATCGACAGGCTTGATTATCATTAACCCTGGAGGGTCACTCTAGTTGTGCCACATTGTTGATGATCTCACCCTGTACTAATTTTCACTAGGCTGTAGTTGGATACACAATAAAAACAATCATAGATGAATGCTTTAGATTGTCATAAATTTGAAAGAAAGAATCCGAAGAAGGTTCACATCAATGACATAAGAAGGATGAAGAATATGAAGATTTGCTGAGCAACTGAAGGAGGCTGATTAGGCTAATCGCAGAAGTGGCTAACCCTAAAGGCTGGCCTGCACTGATGTGGGGACCGATTGGCTTTGCTGGTGATGCAGCTAGCCCTACAGGAGATGGAGGCGATGTTGTGGGGTCGATTGGCCCTGCCGGTGGTGTGGCTGTCTATATTGGGTCTGGCCGTTGCTGGAGGTGTGCCGCTTGGTCCTTCAGATGGATCAGTTGGCATAACTTAGTTGGTTAGAGTGTTAGAGGCGGTTGGAAAAGAAAGGAACACAAGAAAGGAGATGAAAATGGAAGAAAAACAAGAGGAAAGGGAGGATTTGAATGGATCTAATGCGACTCTGATACCATGTAGAAGGTTTACATAGTAAAACAGTAGAAAATGGAAGAAGAAAAGAGGAGAAAGGAAGAAAGTGCGGGACAAAATGAGAGTTAGGGCTACACGTTTCCCTCTCCTCAGTTCTATTAAGACTTAAGTGAAAATGCATATGGTACTCCAAAGTCCAGACCACTGAAATACATACCCATGTAATTGCATCACTTATGACTGGACCCTTAGTTTTGTCCCCTAGACAATTGAAAACTATTATACATGTTTTTTTATTCTCCTGAAGTTCCACTTAAAAATGCCACTATTTTCCTAAAGTGTCCTCTATGTTTCCCTTAGATTGCGATACATTTAGCGATACATGCAATATTTCCTGATGTTCACCATGATATTTTCGCATCCCAGGGGTGCGATATGCTGCTGCAATACTGCATACTTCAGACACTAGGGGACCAATGTAATTCTTTGATAGTGGGCGAAGCAGTCCGATTCCTGATCGACCCGTTTCCCCTCTTTGTATCTGTTCTTTTGTTTGCCTATAATAAAATCTGCATTGCCATTACAAAAATAATAAAAATAATAATTAAAAAAAATCCTCAAGGGACAGCAATTTGAGGGGGTTTTTTGTTACTTGATGATGGAAATAGGAGTTCTTGCTCTTATGCTAAGAGACCTTGATTCCTTCATTGAAGAATATGATGATCCTTTTCTAATTTTGATGTATGCACCTTTTTGAGGATGCAGTTTTACACACGAGTTTTCATTGAAATATGTGTATGGGGAAAAGTTCACTCTCCTGTCAACTTACCTAAGTTCAAGACAGACAAACATATCACAAAACTACTAAGAAACTAAAACATCAAAGAAATTGGTAGTGGAAAAAAGAAAAATTCCAGGCAATATTATGGTTCCGTACTATTCGGGGTTAAAATGTGTTGTTGGTGATATTTTAAGCCTTGACAAATTATACTAATTCAAATAAGTTTTTGTTTTTGTTTTGTTCTTTTCTGTGAAGAGAATATGGTGATATGCTTTGAAGATGGGGACATGGGAAGATGCTTAAGAGGAAGCCCTAGTGGAGAGAAACAATACCACATTAACATGTACTTATTTCTTTTATCATTTAACTTTATTTATCTCATAGATTATTCTTTTGTTTTTCTTTATTTCCTGCTCAGTTGGGTTTTCCCATTGACATTAGAAACTTGTATGTGGATCTTTAATTGGGGTTTTGCATGTATTATCTTGATTATTGAGTAACATTTGCACAACTTAGCAATTGTATATCTAGGTTGGAAATGGTTGCTAAATAATGTGTTTTGGTTTAAAAACTGTAGGTACCACAACCACAAGTAATGTTTTATTTACACTTACTGCTGCACGGTGTTGGCCTATTGGTGTAGCTAATGAACGAGAATCATCAATTGCGCGCAGTTATATCAAACCCTCTGATCAAATCATGCCCAAACACACCCAATCGAAGATAGAGATTCTTCCACTTGAAAATAAAGTAAAAACAATGCAATAACCAGTGAATAATTGAAGCTCTCATAAGTTTTAATGGCCTAGACCATACACCCCACTTGTGAAAACATGCATTTGCACAAACCGTAGCCCAAGGGTTAGTAGAGAAGATAAAAATCTCCCAAAAGTTGTTGGACATTTTTTCATTTATTGAGTTTTTAATGAAGGGAAACAAAAGAAAAGGCCCTAGCACTAATTTGGGCCTTACATCAAGCATAAACTATGGGTTGAATGTTATAATCATAACCATACACTCTTTATTTAAAAGAAATTGACTAAAATCCCCCCTATTTACTTAAATGAGACATAAGAAAAAGGGAAATGCTGCCAAAAGACCCATTTGTGAACCCAAAAGTGGACAATGGGTGGCACAATCTTGGTCCATTGATGGGTTTACGGATTTGGCCCATTATGGAAGGTATTTTGCCCCCTTTCCACACTCTAATCTATCCCAAAACTCCTCAGCAAGTACATCAGATCGATCCATCAACATTAGGTAATCCACTTTCTTATCATCCTCTCTGGGTTGGAAGGAACTCAGCATCTAGTCTGATCCACTGTCCGCTGCCCTGTATGGTAAGGTCAGCATCGTTGAATACATTAGAAGTATTCAATCTAGGTGGTAGCTCAATGCAATAGCTGTTGTCGTTAATCCACTTTTAGATTTTGCATGGGCCAATCTTTTTGAGTTTCAACTTGTTGTAAGTGTCTGCCACGAACCTTTTTTTCGCATGTAGACCCAGACTAGATCTCCCTATTCGAAAACCACCTTCTGATGTTGTTTGTCTGCCGCAAACCTTGCATCAGACAAATGGCTGACGTCTCTTGTGGTTATGGGTTTCACCTGGTGCCTCTCTTATGGGTTTTAATACTATTTTCTAATTATCTTTCATGAAAGTGTATGTATTTTTCCAAGCATCGTGAATGGTCCATCGGTCATACAACCATGGTTGATCCAATAATATGTGACACACGTCCATCCCTTCAACTACGTCGCACCATAAATTGTAATGATAAGTTTTGCCTGTCGTGAATGAAACTAAACAATGATAGGAAATCTTTACCTTACTGCCCTTCTTAAACCATACAAGTCTATGGAATTGAATGCCTCTTGGTCTTCAACTGGAGCTTTTCTATTACTACTTCCAAGAAGACATTTTCACGGCTGCCTCCATCGATGATCACCCCAAAGACATTGCCATTCACTGTGCAGCTTGTGTAGAATACATTAGTCTGCAACCAATCATCTTCCTTGGGTCAACTAATTGTTCCTCCAAATTGACTCGTCTCTTTCTACATTTGGAGGAAATATGCCCAATTTCATTGCATTTGTAACATCAGATGTTATTCTAACCTATTCATCCTATTGCCTCGTAGTTTATAACTCCCGGATGCTGGAGTGACATTTTTGGCCTGATTCAAATCTCGTGCAGGCTTACTACTACTACTCGGAATACCAATGGATTGATTAAAAACTTCAATGTGATCATACTTAGCTTTGCTCCTCTTTTCAACCAATGTGGCTTGCCTGGATGCTCTTGCAACAGTAAAAACTAGTTTAATTCCTAACTGATTTGCAATAGTGGACTGCAACCCTTCCATGAAATGAGTAACTGGCTGCTCTTTGGTCTCAAATAAATATTCCAAGCCACCAAATGATGGAACTCTTCCGCATAGTCCTCTATGATTCTGTCCCCGTTCCAGACATGTTATAATCGCTGGAAAGAGATTGCACATAGTCAATGGGTAGAAAGGCATCTTTCATAAGAGACTTCATCTTCTCTCGTGTTTTCACCTTGGACTTTCCGCACCTTTCTCAGGTGACCTTAACCTATTCTCACCTTGCCGCTCTACTTAAAACTTTATTTCAATTATTTTCACCTTTTTTGTTTCATCTACATCTTTGTAATTAAAGATAATTTTTACTGCATTGATCCAATCCAGAAAATTGTCCCCATATATACTACCATGATATTCAAGGGCTTCCACCTTCACTTCCAATTCCCTAAATTGGTCATAATAATCTCTCTCATTGCCGCTTGTCATGGCACAACAAACGGAGTTTCATGATGGAATGGGTTAATGTCGCTCATACTTGACTCATTGTTATCGTCTTCCTAAGTCGGTGGTTTATTCCTCACAAATAGCATAACAAGTTGTTGGGACTTGGGAGCTGGTCTGCTTTTGCCTTTCTAACATGGTAAATATCTCTTCTACTGGATCTCTATCTTCCTAGTCCATTCCTTGTGCACCACAACCTTTACTTCTATGCGACATAATTGTAGAATAAGAAGCTCACGCATGAATGGAACAGTGGCGGAAGTGAATGTTTCGATGCCAAATCTAGTGGAGCTTGTGAATGGGAATCATCAATTGCACATAGATATACCAAACCCTAGAACCAAATCATGCCCAAACATACCCATTCCAAAAATAGAGATTCTTCCACTTGAAAAGAAAGGAAAAACAATATAATAACCACCGAATAATCAAAGCTCTACCAGCATGATGGTCTATATTATACGCCCCACTCGTGAAAATATGCACTTGCACAAACCCTAGTCTAAGGCTTGTAGAGAAGAAAAAAATGTCCCAAAAGCTGCTGGACATTCCTCTTCTTTACAAGGTTGGTCCATGTGATGGTGTCGTAACCTTAAGTCAAAGGTTCGAGGAGTTGGTGCCAGCATCATCAAATTTATTATTATTATTATTATTATTATTATTATTATTATTATTATTATTGTTGTTGTTGTTGTTGTTGTTTTTATACGAAGGGAAGCAAAAAAGAAAGCCCAACCTAAGGGAAGCAAAAAAGAAAGCCCAACTACTAATCTGGGCCTTACATCAAGTATAAACTATGTGTTGAATGTTATAATCTCAACCCTTCACTCTTTATTTAAAGGAAAAAGACCAAAATCCACCTATTTATTTAAGTGAAACATAAGTAAAGCAAAATAAACCAAATTTCGTCAAAAAAAACAAAAAAAATAAAAATTCGTAACTTAAGGGAAATGCCACTAAAAGACCTTTTTGTGGACCCAAAAGTGTACCACGGATGCCACAAGGTGTGGTCCGTTGATTGGTTTATGGATTTGACCCATTATGGAAGATATTCGGGCCCATTTCCATGCTTTAATCTACCTCAAAACTACTCAGTTAGTACATCAACCGGATCCATCAACACTAGGTAGTCCATGTTCTCATCACCTATGAAGCTACGTCTTAAATTTTCTTCATATCATTTTAAAGTTTTACATTCTCATAAAATCCTTTCTGCTGCAACTTACCATTTCTGTTCTATTACAGCAGTCAGTAGAAGCATTTTGCTGCCCTTCACCATGTTGGTGAACCGGCACACATCAGGGACTATGCTCATTGAAGTGGACTTTACATTACAATGGCAACCTCTTGGATATGCTGCTGGCCAGAACCTAGACTGATTGGTGGTCTGAACTATCTAAAAGTAGCTTACAATATCCATCAATTGGATGGGAATAGATTTCCAGCCTACTTTTTGTTAGGTTGAAATTCTAATGAGCATCTAATTAGTGCACATTATATCCTGTGAAAAGCTGGCCATTCAAATGAACAACATGAGTAGGAATACATGCACTGATGAAGCTGGTGAAGGTTAACATACTTCAGCAACATGGTGAATGTCAGCAAAACCATGGAATTTTGTCTAATGAGACTTACACAATTCAAATAGAAAGATAACTAACATACATACTTATAACTTACATATTGTTAGAGTAACATGTTGGGCTGAGAAGAACAAATTCTCATCCACGCTTTTGTAATAAAATTCTCCCATTTTTAAAAGATCTCCCAAATAACTCGTGAATATTTCAAAAAGTGATTATCATCATCATCTAAGCCTTATCGCTACTAATTGGGGTTGTCTACACAAATCCTGCCCTAACATTTTTCTCTGTCAAGGACCACATCCTCAGTTAAACCATAGGTCATCAAATCGTTTCTTACTAATTCCACCCGCATCCTTTTGGGCCTTCCCCTTGCCCTTTTAGAGCTTTGAACTTCAACCAGCTCACTCCTAACTAGTGGAGTTCTTGGTCTCCATTGCACATGGCCAAACTATGTAAGTCTATTTTCCCTCCTTTTATTATCTATTGGTGCTTGGTTTCCTCGAATGCATTCATTTCTAATTCTATCCTTCTTAGTCTTGCCACTTATCCTTATTTCGAATACACTAATTGGGTTTGCCTATATGAATCCTATTCTGCCATTCCACTCTAAGGACCATATCCCCTGTTAAACATTGGTGATAGAGTCTTTTCTTACTACCTCCATTAACATCGTTTTAGGCCTTACCCTTGCTCTTGTAGAGCCTATAACTTGAATTAACTCACTCCTAACTTGTGCCATCCTTGCTTTTGTCTGCACATGGGTAAACTGTCTTAGCATGGTATTAAAAAAATGGTTATATATTGGCTGAATTGGCCAATACATGAAGGAAACGGTCACCCCTGTTACATGATATGAGGGTAAATTGGTCTGTTATGAAAAAATTGGGCCGATACACCGTTATAGGCTGATAAAGCCCTAAATGGCCCATTTGAAAATTTTTATTTTCAAAATTTCTCTTGTTTTTCAACTTCTCCCATGAAGGAATTTTAGAAACTAATTTTAAACTAGATCTAGTCCTATTTTGTGAATCAAAACCAAAAATTTGAGTAGGATTCAATGAATTGAAGCGAAGTGGACAACTTTGGGAAATACCATCACTTTTTTTTTTTTTCATTTTCCATTTTCCATTTTCTTTTTGTTGTATTTATATGTAAAGGGTCATAATCCACCAAATCATGCTTGATATGCGTTTGGTTAGGGCCTATGTGGTTAGGTTTCAGTAGGTTCTTACCAAAGAAATGGCATGCTACACCATCAAATACATGTCCAAAACCGAAAAAGGAATACATATTTGAGATCTTCACATTTTTACAATTTCACCAATAAGTTTTGAGATTTTGGCCCCAAAATTTTGGCCATTATAGGGCCATATCAACCTAATATGGTGGCTGTATGACTGAAACGACCTGTATTATATTGGCTAGCAAGCTGGCGGATACGCCAACCAATATTTTATGTAATACCTTGCACCTAAGTCTATTTTCCCCCATCTTATTCAATCCTTCCTAGTCTTGCCACTCATGCTTCTCTATATCCTCATTTCAACCATACTTGTCCTATGAATATGTTTTTCTTTAACTGCTCAACATTCTGCTCTATAAAGCATGAATGATCTTATAACTATGTTATAAAATTACTCTTCAGTTTGATTGCTATCCATTGATCATATAATATTTTAGAGGCTCATCTCTACTCCATCAATGATTCACCTAGCTCTAATTCCATGAGCAACATCCTTCTCAATCCGTCTGCTATCTTGAATTGTTAACCCAATATATTGGGAATGGTCATTTTCGAGTACTTCTTGGTGGGAAATCTTAACTAATTCCTCGTTTCCACTCATATGATTACTAAAATTTCATTCCATATACGCCAACTTAATCTGACTAATTTTAAAACCATTCTTGATTCTTCCATAGTTCTAGGCAGTGTTTTAAATATCGACGATATTGACCGATATATCCCATGATATTTCTTGTATCCCACTTGTGCGATACAAAATGCACTAGTAGTGGGATATATCCCACATGTTCGATCCGGTGAGCGTTTTTTTTATTTTCGATCCTTTTTTTTTTTTTTTTTTTGTAAATCATGTTAAATCAATGTCAAATTGTTATAAATCCATGTTTTGCATGAAAAAAATCATGGATTGGGAGCTTTAATTTTGAGATTTGGAGGAGAATGATTGCATTTGCAATCTGTGTCCAAACATAAAATCAAACATTTATGTAACCTGATTTAGTGATTCTTTTTTTCTTTGAATGTATTGCTTGTGTTGCCTCATGTCTTCTTACATATATAAATTATATGAATAAACTTTGAATATGCTTGCATCAATTCAGTTAGACAATGCATAGATTAGGACCCCATACAAAGAAAACTTATTATGTGCACTTGTTTTTTGTAATGTTTTGATTTGTAAGTGTGTATTGATGTCTTTTTTAACAATCACTGAAATTTTATTGAAAAATTCGACCAATATCCAATTTTTCACCATGTTTCCAACAACAACGATACATTACACGATACAACCGATATATCCCATGCGATAACCAATACGTATCCGCATACCAAGTGTGCGAGACGTAATGTGATACAGATATTTTGAACACTGGTTCTAGGTTTGTGTTTACCCCATCCCTCATCTCGTCAATCACAATAGTCATCTACAAACAACATACACCATGGGACTTAATCCCTCAATAACTTTTCCATGACCAATGTAAAAGGATACGGCTCATTGCCAACCCCTGTTGTAAGCCTACAATAATTGGGAAATTACTCATCTCTCCACTAGTGGTCCTTAAATTTGTTATCACTACCTCATACATATCCTTAATCATGTCATTATCTCTTCTCGAGACTACTTTATTTCCCAGCACCTACCAGATTAACTCTTTATGGAACCTGTTGTATGTTTAAGTGTGATGAGATCGTTCCTCAATCTTTCCAAGTAGAAAATAGTCTCAATTGTTGACCTTGCTGGCATATATACAAATTGATTTTCTGATACATTTGTCTCACGCCTTAATTATTGCTCAATCGCTCTCTTCTAAAATTTCATATTACAATTTGTAAGTTTAATCCCACAATAGTTAGTGCAACTCTCTGTCTCCTTTATTCTCATATATATTTACCACCTTACTTTTCCTCCATTTGTCTGGCAGTTTCTTCAATCCTACAATCTTGTTGAACAACTTTGTCAGCCAAAATAAACCAATATCTCCGATGAACTTCCAAACCTTTGTTGGTATACCTTCTGGTCCTAGGGCATTTGTTGTGTTCATCTTTCTTAAAGCTTCTTTCACTTTAGATATCCTAATCCTATGAAAATATATATGGTTTCTGGCCTAATTTGAGTTTGTGATTCCTTCCGTCCCTAAGTTCTTTAAGTGATGGTTATTGAACAAGTTCTGAAAATAGCTTCTCAAACTTTTGTTGATCTCATCTTCCTTAACCAATACCATTTGGTCATTGCTCTTAATGCAAGAGTAAATTTAGAAATACACTTGGGTGAGTATTGTAGTTGAATAAAAGAACATCTTCATAATAATGATATGATAAAATTCGTATGCTTTCTTGGAGGTATTACTCTATACTGGATGAAAGATCAGGAGTCAATATTCATTCCTTGAAGAGTTTTTACCTATAAAAAGTTGATTTGGGTGTTTATGCATGCTGATGATCTGTAGATCTTTTAGGAACAATTGTTAAAGCTGTTTTGGAATAGGGGACTTCTTATTTCTTGAAAGGAAAATTTGGATAGTCTTCCACAAGAGTCGGTACCAATTCTCGGTTACTCGATCCCTGAACTGTCGTGCAGGTCTTTCTTGCTAGATCGATTTTTCATTTCAAGAAGTAAACATTTTTCATGTCCAACTTGGCACTTAGCTAACTTTTTGAGTTATACTAATGAAATAATTTTTCTTGATTGCTTAGGCGCATAATTGACTTTGGTAGTGCAATTAATGAGTTCACTGTCAAGCATCTATATGGATCTAATGGACCCTCTAGGTAAGTGTCAATTTGTCCATCAGAAATGTTATTGAGTCACTATCTGCACTTATTATACATCAATTAAACTACTGTTTTTCATTGGGTAGATTCTAATTATGTGAAAGCTTAGACAATCTCTTATGCGAGTTATGAGATATAGGTGTGCTTTCTTAGATCATATGTTTACATGATCATCCACAGTCGATTCAGATAGAGCTTACATTACTTGATCTCACAAGAAATTTGATACACTTCATAAAAGCTTTTCCTTGTTATTGAGTGAAAGCTTTAATTATACATTCTCTTTCTTTCCATCTTATTTTTTTGTAATACATGAATTACAAGACTTTATTCTATTTTCTTAATGATCTGCTCTTTGACCATTGTTATGTGTGAGAATTTCTCAGATTCCATTGTAACTGCTGTCTTTTTTTTTTTTTTTTTTTTTTTTTCTTCTTGGTATTTTCATATTTGGTGCGAGTGTTCTTAATTTATATTCGAAGAAGGGAATTGTGTGCGCCTCTAGCTTCTAATTGTTT
>JAJHSJ010000007.1:61209838-61531280 GCA_021015155.1 Magnolia officinalis | reverse complement strand
CCACAACAGTGGGACATGGTGGATTTGTCACGGACATCTCAGTGGCCCCAAAGAAGGTTTCAGTGGTGGGTGGTAAATCACCACCGTTTTCTGGTCGGTGGGCCCTCTAGAGTTTCTGAATGAAGCCGATTTCTGTGTTTTCCCTTCATCCTGGCCACACATGGCTAGGGAATACATTGGGAGGCCTACAAACATCAAGGTAGGCCGTGGGAAGCTTGCCACAATGGACATCCTTGTCTCCATGGTTTCCTATGTTGTGGCCCACCTGAGAACTGGATCTGTCTCATTCTTGGGCCTAGATCCTAAAATGATCTTGTAAAATAGATGGGTAGTGTGGATGAAACACATACAACATGGTGGGTCCCACGAGTGGGCCACTTGCCTTTGCTGCAGAAGGGGCAATGCCCTTGGGAAGGCTTCAGTGGTGGGCGTCCTCATCTCCACTGTTTCCAGTGGTGTGGTCTACCTGAGATCTAGATCGCCCTCATCTTTGGGTTCCTGCCCTAAAATAATCAGGTGAAATGAGTGGATGGCGAGGACGAAACACAAGCATCAAGGTGGGCCTTATGAGTTGGTCCACCTCCAACTACCAAAGGAGGCAGCGTACAAAAGACCCTGCCCCACTTCATCCCATGGTGTGGGTCAACTAAGATTTGGATCTCCTACTTTTTTGGGCTCCGAGCCTGAAATGAGCTGGAGAAGAAGATTGACAGTGTGGATTAAACAATTACATCATGGTGGGTTCGACGAGTGGGCCACCTGCTCACGCCCAAGTGGGGCTTCCGCCACCCTTACCGCGCCGCACGTAAACTCCTCTCTCTCTCTCTCTCTCTCTCTCTCTCTCTCTCTCTTTTGTGGTTCTGTCGAATGGGGCCCACACTGAGGTGATCCGTTCTGTTCATCAAGTTGGCTAGCTCACTGTAGACCCAAAGAGCCTATCATGGTTAGCTTTTAGGACATACATACATCAAAGTGGGCCTTGGAAAGTTTCAACAATGGGTGTCATTATCACCACTATTTTCTATGGTCTGGCCCACTCGAAAGCTTGATCTGGCTCGAATTTGGGTCCATGCACTAAAATGATATGGGTAAATAGATAGAAAGCGCGGATGACACGCATGCATCATGGTGGGCCTCACGAGTTGGGCCCTTGCTCATGCCCAAGAAGGGCTTCCGCCCTCTGGTCGCTGGATAGCCAACAACCATCCCGTTTTTTTTGTTTTTTTTTTTTGGTTGTTGTTGTTGTTGTTGTTATATGTATATATACTTATATACGTATATACACATTGATTTGCCTCCAAGTGGGCCCACGTGTGGACAATCCATTCCATCCATCTATTTGGCCACCTCGTGGTGGGCCCAAAATGCCTTGGATCAACTTGATCCTATATCTTTCCTTCATCCAAATCTGTGTGATCTTAAAGACAAGTTGAATAGCAAATAAATATCACGGCGGGCGACACAAGGTTGTCCACGCTGTGATAGCGTGCGGGGCACAATATCTCACAGCGTGGCCCACTTGTGGGCCCCACAATGGTCCACAACATTAAAGAAAGAAAGAGAAGGGAAGAAGGAAGGGACAGATCGGACCACTGGATGGGTCCCCGCCACTATGGGGCCCTTCACACACAACTATCATATACACAAAGTGGGTCTCACCAATGTGGGCCCATGAAAAATGAAAGAAAGCAAGGAAAAAAATGAGCGTTTGTCTTATCTTGCACTCACAATGATAATGAACGACCGGATTGGGCTGGATCGTCGTTCGGATGGTGAAGCTCCTCTCCTAAACTCCTTTAACCCTCCCTCAAGCTCTAATCTCTCTTAATCTCACTCTTAAACACCTCATCCTCAAACACTCTCTCCAAAACACTATTTTCTCTTTAATCTCTTTATTTATTTATTTTTTCTCTCACTCACACTTTCTTTCCTAATCTCTCTTTTCTTCTCCTCTATTTCCTCTCACTTTCTTCCTAGCTACCATTGGTGAATGCGAATGGGGCTTGGGAGTGCTTAGGGTAGTTGTAGAGCTTTGAGGGATAGAGATGGAAGAAGGGAAAGAGAGGGTGTAGGAAGGGGATGTGAAAAATGAGAGGGATGGAGTGGTATGGATCATGGCATGGGGAGAGAGAGGGAGGTGGGTAGGGGCATTCTTGGTAGTCTAGGGTGAGTAGGTGGGCTTTATGGGGGTATTTTTGGTCTTTTGGTTAAGGGTTGTTGGAATGGGTATTGGTAAGGGTGTGAGGGTGGAATAGGTATTTAGAAAAGTCATCTTTATTAGATTATCTTTAAGATTCCTTGCAAGTGTCCCCCACTCGCCATGTGTACGTTGTGTGGCCCGCCTCGAATTGCACCAAAAATTATAACTCTAATCTGGGTGTCGAAATGGGACATGCTACGTGGCGTTGGAATTGCAGCGCCGTCGCCGTCGCCAAGGTACATGTCTCGGGTCATTGTGGTACTGAAATATCGTTACGATCGAAACTCACCGATCTGGTCCGCCTGGAACATGCCGGCACCGAAAAGGAAGCCTACAAATGGTTAATTAGGGTACGAGTCTTACAGCCAATGTTTTAAATAGCTATGCTATGTAGCGTGTAGCTTAAGCTACGTATCGTAGCTTAGCCTTAACGCTACGTAGCTCATGAAAATAGCTTAGGTCACGTGTAGCCTATGCTACATGATAATTTGCGTAAGCTACATGCTATAGACTATACGCTATACGCTATGTAGCTTACATTACAAGTTATTTTTCACTACATCAAAATCAATTATATTTTCAATGATTTGTTACATTTTTCTATTTTCAATTAAAATTAGATAATCTTTTCAATGCTTTTAGTAAAATAATGTAAGTAACAATATTAAATCAGTTTCGTTGCTCTTCTCTACCTTTATACTTAATCATTGTCCTTTCTTATTACTTTAGGTTGCATTTAGTTGCACAAAATATCATGCGATTTTGTTAAATTTCATTATTAATCAGTATAATTTGGTGCAAAATATTATGAAATTGGTGTAACCAAGTGCAACCTTGAATAAAAATCTAGCAGCATGTAGCTTACGCCTCACGCTTCAGAGGGGTGAGCGCTATGCTACACGCTATTCGCTATTTAAAACACTGCTTACAACTTACGCTACACACTAGGCTACTTACGCTACACGCTATAGAGGGTTGAACACAACACAACACGCTATAGAGGGCTGAATGCAACGCAACACACTATCGCTATTTAAAACACTAATTCAAATAAGGCATTGGCCCAAAAAATGAAGCAAATCCTAATCTCTGGTGGACCACACCACAGGAAACGGTTGTCATTGAACAACCACCAATACCGCTCACAAATCCAACTCCGACCTTGGGTGTGCATGTAAAGTACTCACCGTAGATAGATTTACGTGGATGCAAATCCTTTAATGTGTTATATCCACACCATCCATCCATTTTGCAATATCATTTTAGGTTATGGCCCCAAAAATGAAGATGATCTAAAGTTTACGTGGACCTCACCACGGAAAGTAGTGAGACAATGGTACCCACCGTTGAAACCTTCCTAGGGCCCATCATGATGTTTATTTGCCATACAAATAAGGTCACATAGACCTAGATGAAGGGAAAACGCAAATATCAGCATCATCCAATACTTCTGTGGACTGCAGGAAGTTTTCAGTGGTAGGCGATCAATCCCCACTGCTTCTTTGATGTGGTCCATTTCCTCGTTAGATTTGCTCATTTTTGGTCTCATTGCATAAAATGATCTCACAAGATGGATGGACGGTGTTGATAAAACCATACATCACGGTGGACCCCACAGAGCCCCTGCCTGGATGCATTAAGCATTTAATGCATCCGGACGGGGATAGGATGCAATCCGCTTCCAATTTGGGAGAGGATTGGATGTAATCCACTTCCAAGTTGGGCGTGGATCCCCAGATCCACTGAGGTGGGTGGGACCCCTAACTATGGGGCCCACCATGATGTATGTGACTACATTCACGCCGCTCATCCGTATTAAAAGCTCATTTTAGGGCATGATCCGCTGTCTTAGATGGAACGACAATAAGATAATTCAACGTTCAATCTCTAAGGCTAAAAAATGAAGCAAATCCAAATCTCAGATGGACCATTGTACATGGAACAATGGTAATTGACCACTAAAAACTTCTTGTGGGCCACGAAAGCTTTGGATCAAAATGATATTTGTGTTCTCTTCATCTACGCATTTGTGACCTTATCAATAGGTTGGATGGCAAATAAACATTCTGATCGAGTCCATGAAGTTTTTAATGGTGGGGATTCAATCACGACTGTTTCCTGTGGTGTGGTCCACCTAAGAATTGGGTCAGCTTCATTTTTGGGATCATGCCCCAAAATGAGCTGTCAAAATGGTTGGATGATGTGGATTTAAGGCCCATACACCATTGTGAGCCCCACAATCAGGGGTCCCACCCACCTGGGTGGATCTGGGGGACGTCAATTGCCTACTGATGATGTTAGTTGCCTGTAGCTACTGGAAGGTGATGTTACCCCTACCATGATGTATGTGTTTTATCCACGCTGTCCATCCATTTTTCTAGATCATTTTATGGAATGATCCCAAAAATGAGGAAGATCCAAATCTCATGTGCACCACACCATGGGAAACCATGGTGATTGAACACCCACCATTAAAAGCTTCTTGGGGACCACAAAAGTTTTTGATGAAGCTTATATTTGTGTTTTCCGTTCATCTAGGTCTGTGTGACCCGATCAACAGGTTAGATGGTAAATAAACATTATAGTGGGTCCTAGGAAGTTTTTAATGGTGGGCGTTCAATCACCACTTTTTTTTTTTTTTTTTTTTTTTTTTTTTTTTTTTTTTTTTTTTTTTTTTTTTGGTCGTGTGGTCCACTTGAGATTTAGATCTATCTCATTTTTGGGCTCATCCGGTAAAATGATTTGGAAAAATAGGTGGACAGCGTGGATAAAACTCATACATCATAGTGGGTCCCACAAGAGCACTATCCAATAGCCACCTGGCTACAAGCAGCGTCAGTAGACAATCGTGTTCGAATTCGGGATCCACCGAAGTTGCGTCTGTACCTAGCTGGAGACGGACAGTCCTGTCAGAGACTGTGGGCCTACCGTGATGTATATGTTTGATCCACACCATCCATCCATTTTCCCAATACCATTTTAGGGTGCAAGACAAAAAAAAGAGGCAAATCTAAGGCTCAAGAGAGCCACACTACATGAAACAGTGGAATTGGGCGCCTACCGTTGAAAACTTCTTGGCCCCACAGAAGGTTCTCATCAAGCCGATATTTATGTTTTCCCTTTATCTAGGTCTATGTGACCTAATCAACAAGTTGGATGGTAAATAAACATTATAGTGGGCCGTAGGAAGTTTTTAATGGAGAGTGTTTGATGGGGACATCACGCGCACACGCACGCCCCCCTATGCACGTACGCAAGGAGGAGAGCCTCACCATCGATCTGGATCGATGATGACGTCCAGGGAGGGCCTCCTAGTTAGAGGACTACGTTTTAGTTCGTTGGAGTGGACCCAATAGTCATGTGAATCCCACCATGGGTTCTCATGATCGTGGCCCACTATTTTAAATAATCTAGTACTTTGCGTTTTGCTTATTATTGTTATTAGAAATATCATGGACGGTTTAGATTGCTTTGATTAGTTGTTATTTTTTATTACTTTGTCTCCAAGTAATAGGTTGCGCACATGGCGCGAGTTTTGGAGTATAGGGTTTTATTATAAATAGGCACCCCTTGTAGTCTTTTTTCTCAGTGAAGATTAATAAAATTTCTACATTTTTCTGCTCTAAATTTCTGAGTTGTGGAAATCCAATTGGGTGCGAAACCCTCATTTCCTTGAAGGGTTGATTACCGTGGTGCGAAGCCAAACCTATCCCGATTCGCCCCCACCTTCTACCATCCATATTTCTCCTCCTACAATCATCTACGCTTTAAATCCATCCTCTATTGCAGCCGTTTTTCTCTCTATAGTAGATTTCCAGAATTTGGCCTTGCAGAAGGGCTGAAACTTCGGCGGAGCACCACGCACAGACCGTGCATCGGATTAGGCTGAAATTTGGAGGTTTTGTGGCCCAGCCCTAGCCGACCAGGGCCAAGCTGGTCGTTTTATGATTTGTGGGCCCCACACACGTGCGGAACACCTCTAGCGCACGTGCGTCTAGGCCTTCATCGCTGTCCACACGTGTGACGCTTCTTTGGTTCGTATCCCTCATTCTTTGGTTTGTCTCTCTCCTCTCTTTCACTCCTCTTTCACCCCAAATCCCTAACCCTGACCCTAAATTACTCAAATCCCCAATTTTATGCCATTTCTTCAACCTTAAGGTTCACCGAATTGAAATCTGTGAACCCCTTGGATTGATGAATTATTTCTGTACATGTGTGAATGAATTTACCCTCCTTTGATTATTGTTTGGTTTATAATTTTGATTGATCCGGCCCTAGCTTGTGTAGGCCTGGGCCTGCATAGATTCCCCTTGATTGAATGCTTGAACTTTTGTGTGGTATATGGAATTTTGTGTAATTGT
This sequence comes from Magnolia officinalis, assembly GCA_021015155.1. NCBI lineage: Eukaryota > Viridiplantae > Streptophyta > Magnoliopsida > Magnoliales > Magnoliaceae > Magnolia > Magnolia officinalis. Next base: position 61,524,719 of record JAJHSJ010000007.1, on the reverse strand, counting down.
TTCTGAACTAACGTGATCTAAAGCCTGAAAATCTTGCACATCATATTTGAATTTCATGTCCTGCATCAGTGTTCAATCACCATTGTTTTCTTGTGGTGTGGTCCTTTATTTTTTTTTGGTTTTTGTGTTTTACTATAGATATTTTCTCCTTCTTGATGATTTTACTCAAGCCTTGCTTGGTTATCTTATGAAAAGTAGAGATGAGGTTCCATTCATCAAAAACATGCTCCAAAAAATTGCATGAAGTAAATTTGTGTGCATGCATATTGGTCATCATGCTCTTCCAAAGCAATGTTTTAAATACCGTTATCACGTAATGTATTGCACCCTTGGGATATGGATAAATATCGGTTATCACATGGGATATATCGGTTGTATCGCGTAATGTATCACTGTTGTTGGGAAACATGTGAACATTGAGAAATTGGTTGAATTTTTCAATGAAACTTCAAGGATTGTTGAAAAAGATATCAATACACACTTAGAAATGAAAACATTTAAAAAAAAAAAAAAGTGCACATAATAGGGGTTTCCTTTGTATGGGGTTGTCATATATGTGCTTTCCAACTGAATTGATTCCAGTATGGTCAAAGTCTATTCATATAATTTATAATCATAAGAAGACATGTATGAAAACACAACCAATACATTCAAAAAAAAAAAAAAGAATCACTAGATCAGGTTACATACATGTTTATTTTTGTGTTTGGATACAAAGATTGTAACTGATTTGTGAGAAATTGAGAAATTTTGATTTTTCTCAATTTTCCGCAACTTGACGCTTCTCCCCAAAATCTTGAAATCGAAGTTCTGAATCCATAATTTTTCATAGTAAACATGAAGAATCATAGATTCGTAACCATTTGACTATGTTTAACATGATTTACAACAAAAACATTAATCGAAAATTCAAAATGCTCACTGGATCAAATAGGTGGGATATATCAGCACTACCCATGCGTTTCGCATCACACAGGTGGGATACAAGATATATTAGGGGATATATAAGGCTGATATCGTCGATATTTAAAACACTGTTCTAGAGTACCTCTATTTGAAGAGTACAATTTGAAGCTTCTTTTAGACATAAAAAATGTTTGTGAAGGGCATTTACCATAAAAAAAAAAAAGACAAATATACATGAGGACAAGGTTAAAATGTTTGAAGCTTTCTAGCTTCGTTTCTTTGGGCTTCAGTGTAGTGCCAATTGTGTGTGTGTGTGTGTGTGTGTGTGTGCGTGTGTGTGTGTGTGTGCGCGCAAATATATACAAGGACAAGGTTAAAATGTTTGAAGCTTTCTAGCTTTGTTTCTTTGGGCTTCAGTGTAGTGCCAAGTGTGTGTGTGTGTGTGAACGCACGTGCGCCATCAGCTTTACTCATTCAACTAGCCGTTTCTCAAAGCATCAATTTTTAGTGCTTATTTAGGTGACAACCATTTGTTTCCACAATAATGCATGCAACTGATAGCCCTTAAAAGAGCTTTCCTACTTAAAAATTAGGGTAAATGCTTTCAAAAGTATCCACTGTGTTATTCTCCTCGATCTTAATATGCATACGTTGTACAAAGATGCATTAATCTTATTTTGTAAACTAATGTAGTTTATACGTTTCCAAACCTGGTGGTGGAATGAGATGACATATTATTGGAGTTAAAAGACAGCTGAAAGGTATCACTAGAAACAAAACAATATGAGAGTGTACCCACGTTGTCACTCAAATAATTTTAGGGTCTTAAAATAGTTGTAGCTTGATTCTCAATCAGTATTCTTGATGCTCACCTCTAATTTGAATAGTTTGTGGTATCTTTTAATTTAATTGTGTTATATATGTTCTCTTATTGAAATTCTTTTATTTCCCCCTTTTTATTTCAGATCTGAGCAAACTTTTGAATATACACCTCCGGAAGCTCTTCTAAATGCCAGCTGGTTCCAGGGACCAACAAGTGTAACTTTGAAGTATGCCCCTTCATCTTATTTGTGCATTTTGTCTAGAAAGCTATTTTGGTATTTTTGATGGAATGTATTTTGTGTCAACTATACTTGTTTCTTTGACAGATATGATATGTGGAGTGTGGGTGTTGTTATGTTGGAGTTGATCTTAGGATCACCACATGTTTTCCAAATAAGTGCTCGAACCCGTGCTCTTCTGGATCAACATCTTGAGGGATGGAGTGAAAGCACAAAGGACCTGGCCTATAAGTAAGTTTAATATTGAAAAATGACATATGAAAACAATTAATGGCTGGGCATGATAATCACATATGATGGTGTCTAGTAGACACTGTCTACTAATTGAAAGTTACAGTCTACAAACAGCCTGAACCAAATTGTTGTGTTTCTTTCTATCCATATATGTTGAGAACTTCATATGTATGTATGTATATGATTTTTTATTGGTATTTTACTTAAGTAGGGTTGTTAGTCTTCTTCTTCTTCTTCTTATATATATATATATATATATATATATATATATATATATATATATATATATATATATATATTTTCATAATTAATGCTCTCTCTCTCTCTCTCTCTCTCTCTCTCTCTCCCGCCCCTTTATATATAGTATTTATGTGCTTGAGGGCAGGGAGTATTCCACTAATGGACTATAATGAGCTGAGGGATAACAAACCCTATGCAGCAGTGCCTACTCATCCATCATAGTTATGTCCCTAAATCAAGGGAATACTTTATTGAATGATTTCCTTGTGTTGCCTTGATGTATGTATGTATTGCATGGGTGTATGTGTGTATAGACACACACACACATGCTCTGCTGCAGTTGAGGATTTTATCAACCTTGGTGGATCCAAACATGTGACTTTGAAGCTCAAATTGGTACACGTAATCATCCTTCTTATTGCTATCCAAAATTCTAGTTGAAAGCTCCGTTAATTTTGGTATCAGAGTTCTCTTATGAACTTGTGTGCTTACTTTCTTTTTTCTTTTTAAATCTGTTCACCTTTCCCCAAATCTGTCTCTACATAAACCCTAAGGGCCTGTTTGGATAGCGAATTACGACAATAATGAATTGTAAAAGTGCAATAATTACAAATTACAATACCCATCTCCTGGTCAATAGGTAATTTGACCAAGAATTCCCATGTTTGGATAGGCGTGGTAAAAATGTAGATGATACTTTTACATTACTGAGATGCCAACGCAATTAAAATTATGTTGATTCTTGTGTTTGGATAAGTAATTTCTTTTGCAATGTATTGTAAATTTGTAATGATTGCAAATTCTTTTACCCGTCTCCTATTACATTTGCATTTAACCACCGAATTATATGTATAAGCAAATGCTGTAAATTGTAATGATGGTGCTTTTATGTTACAATATTGTTGTAATTCGCTATCCGAACGGGCCCAACCTTACTTCCCTAATTCACCTAGCCACTCACTCTAAAACCCAAATACAGTCACTAAACCCAAATCTGAGCACTAAATCCCCAAAGTTGCCTTATCTTGCAGCCCTAATTCCCTAATTTTACCAAAATCTTTGGATTTTCTAAATACCCAAAACTAACTCCCCAAATTTCTGAATTTCCCAAACCCTAAAACTAGTTTTGCTAAAACCTGAATTTCTCAACCCTAAAACGCTAATTTTCACTAGTTCGCTTGAATCACCAATTCCTAACTTTAGTTCACAATTTCCCCCAATTGGCTAATCCTAAAACCCAATTTCCCAAAATCCTCAATTCTCCTATACCTTAAACGCCAAGTTTCATGTTCCTCAAACCTGGCTTGAGAAAATGCGAAATTTCTTATAGACCTTGTCAGAGAGAATAAAGAACTTAGGAAGAGGAAAGACAAGGTTACGGACTTACTGTTAGATGTCCAGCCTTTTTCATATTAAGATGAGTGCCAAATTACATGAAGTGCCCTTAGTACAAAGGCCTAAAAGGAAAAAAGAGAAAAAAATAAAATAAAATTAAGACTATGATGAGACAATGAAGACCATGATCATACAAATATATGTCTACACTCCCCTTCAAGCTGAGACATCAATTTTAATCATACCCAACTTGCCAAGAATACGTCATCCAACATCAACTATAACAACTTTGATGAAGATATCAACAAGTTGTGCAATAGATTGAACAAATGGGGTGGAAATAATGCCAAAAATAACATTCGTACTAATAAAATGACAACCGGCTTCAATATGTTTTGTCTGCTCATCAAAAATAGGATTAGAAGTGATCTCGAAAATCCTAACTCAATAAAAAAAATTCAACCACAAAAGTTCACATTTAGTATTTGCTACAACACAGTACTCATCCTTAGCACTGGATCGTTCAACAATTGTCTACTTTTAGTCTTCTAGATAACAAGTTTACTTCCAAAAGGGTACTAAATCCTATTGTAGAATGTCGATCATTTAGCGAACCTGCCCAATCAACATCAGAATATCGTTCCATATTAAGACTCGTTACAACTAAACAAGATGCTACATCTTGGAGAAGACTTAATATAGCGGAAGATGTGATGAATTGCCTCAAGATGACTTGTACAAGGAGCGTGCATAAACTGACTCACCAAACTCACTGCATGAAGTAAAATATGGACGAGTAATAGTCAAATATGTTAATCGACCAACTAAACACTGGTACATACGTGGATCATCAAGAAGCTCATCATAATCAACCCAAAGCTTTTTATTAACCTCTTATGGTGAATCAATAAGTTTAACACCAAAATTACCAATTGAAGGCAACAAATCAATGACATATTTTTATTAAGGCAAAACTATGCCCTTCTTCGAACGAGAGACTTCAATACCCAGAAAATATTTCAGTGGTCCCAATTCTTTGATGTTGAATACCTTATGAATTCCAATTTAGAAATTGCACTAGAAGCATCACCTGTAACAATGATATCAAGCACATAATACCCTGTACACGCTGCTTAACAAATACATAGTGATCATAGTGAACATGAGTAATCAATAAGAATCAAAGCTCCACTAAATTTCTCAAACCAAGCTTGAGGAGCCTACTTCAAACCATATATAGCCTTCTTAAGACACCTAACTTACTTTTCCTCCTTTCTTATAAAGCCAAGAGGAGCAAGCATATAAATCTCCTCAATCAAATCACCATTCTAAAAAACTTTACCATATGCTTGTGTTAAACCCTAAAGCAATTAGACAAGCTTTATATCGAGCTATACTACCATTTGGGTTATACTTAAGTGCATACACCCAATGAAGCCCACCAAATTTCTTTCAGCAAGTAAATCAGCCATCTCCCATGTTTGATTCTCCTTTAAGAAACCATCTCCTCCATGGCTTGATGCCACAGATGAGAGTTAAAAGCCTCTTTAGGATTTTAGGAATAGTGGAAGAAGAACATTCAAAGGCAAAAATAAAGAACCTGGGTGTTGGAGACAGAATGATAGGAAGTTAAAAAAATGAATAGGATGAAAAGTATATTGTATTTTGGCTTTTTTGATAGCAATAGGTGAATCTAAAGATGGGTCTAAATATGGATCAGTGTAAATAAGCAAGCTAGTAGAAACATTATTGGTACTTGATGCCGACAGAACATGCTTTGTGGTGGCCTATGGGAAGACTGGAATAAAAATACCTCTTTTCTCATAGACTTTCAAGTTTGGTTTAGTTGATTGTGTATCAAGGACAACCTTATCCTTAACTCGGGTTAGAAGACACTATTAGAATGAGAAAAACAAAAACAAGTAGAGCAAACTCAAGAATAGGAATAGGAAGCACTGTTGTTAAATGCGACCGCATATTCGCATATGCGATCGCATATGTGAATTCTCCCATGCATTTCGCATATGCCATGATGGCATATGCGATTGCAATGCATATGCGATCCCATATGCCAAAAATGCGAGAATATGCGATCGCATACAACATATGCGATCGCATATTGGCATCCACAAATTATTTTATTTTATTTATTGCAAAAAAAAAAAGAAGAAGACCTTTTGCCAATAAAAAGACATCCAAACCTCCTCCATCTGCAACATTCTCATTCCATAACTCTCTTACTCTTTTTTTTTTTTTTCTCTTACATTCTTACTTCCAAGTGCAATCAATCTCTAGTACATAGTTCCTATCCTACTTCCAACCAAGTTCCAAGTTCCTAGTTCCTACTTCTTTACAAGATTAAAGCAAGAAGATCATTTATTCATTTAAGAAAAGTTCACCTCTCTTGGAAGCAGTGTTCAAAATATCGGTATCGCGTAATGTATCGCACCCTTGGGATACAGATACGTATCGGTTATCGGACGGGATATATCGTTTGTATCGCATAATTTGTCGCACTTTTTGGGAAACATTGGGAAAATGGTTGAATTTTTCAATGAAACTTCAGCGATGGTTTAAAAAGACTTTAATACACACTTTTAAATCATAACATCTCAAAAAAAAAAAAGAAAAAAAAAAAGTGCTAACAATAGGTTTCCTTTGTATAGGGTCATAAGTCATGCGTTGTCTGATTGCAATATTCAAATATAATGTATAACATTTATAAATGTATCAAAACATGTATGAAAACACAACTAAGTGGACCCCACCACAAAAAATAGTGGGGACAATGACACCCACCATCGAAACTTTCAATCACCACTGTTTCTTTTAGTGTGGTCCACAGAGATTTTGATCTACCTCATTTTTGGGCTAATGCCCCTAAAATGATTTGAAAAATGGATGGATGGCATGAATAAAACACATACATTATTGTGGGGCCCACAGGGCACCGACCAATAGCTACTGGTACGGAGCGTTAGTAAGCCATCACGATTGGACTCGATTTCTTGCGAAGGCATTTCCTAGGAAGTTCCTGCGCTAAGATAATAGGTGGGGCCCACCATAATGTTTTTGAAAAATCCATGCCGTCCATCCTTTTTTCCAGATCATTTTAGGACAAGAGACCAAAAATAAGGTGGATACAAAACTCAAGTGTACCGCACGAGAGGAAAGAGTGGAGATTCAGTGACCACTGTTTAAACATTCCTATGGCCACAAAAGTTTCGTAATGGGCATATAAACATCAAGGTGGAGCCCAGGAAGGTTTCAACAGTATGAAACTTTGTCTAGTTTTCTTTCTCCTATGGTCGTCTTGAGTGTCGGATCCACCTGATTTTTGTCTCATGTCTAAAATGATCTGAACAAATGGATGGACATGCGGATTTTTCTAAAACATCATGGTGGGCGTGAAAAGCATTACCAAGAAATCCGGGTACCACCATTTTCACATCGACCATGCTTTGAAACCAACATGTGCGTGGGACCCTCCGTGTCCCTTGCCATTGTGTATGTGTTGTATCCACACCGTCCATCCATTTGGAGAGAGCATTTTAGGTCCTGAGCCAAAGAATTAGGCCGATCCAAAGCTCAAGTGTACCCTACCATAGATAACAATGGGGGCAATGACACCCACCGTTGAAACTTGAAACCACTTTTATGGGTTCCACCATAATGTTTATTTTAGATCCAACCTGTTCAGAAGTTCATACAAATATTTGCCAAGGTAAAACACAAATATCAGCTTGATCGGAAACTTTTTTGTGGCCCTCACAAAGTTTTTAATGGTAGGAGTTCAATCCCCACTATTTTGTGTGGTGGGGTCCACTTGAGCTTTGGATTTGACCCATTATTTGTCTTATGACCTAAACTAATCTCTCCAAATGGATGGACAGAATGGATATACAATACATACATTTATGTGGGCCCCACCGTTTTTAGTGTAGCAAGTCGCACCGAATCCACTTTCCCTTAATTAAGGGGCATGGATTAGGTGTTACGCGGGCAACTGCATAGCCGGTGTTACCTTTACTGTAGGGCCCACCTTTGATGATATGTTATATATCCACTCTGTCCATTCATTTTTACAAATCCTTTTAGAACGTTTTCCCAAACATTAAGTACATCCAAATCTTAGTTCGACCACACCACATGAAACAAATTTTATTGAATGTTCACCATTAAAAATATATCAAGGCCTACTTTAAGTAGATCCTTAATGTTTATTTGTCATCCAAACCGTTAATAAGGTCAATCAAAACTGAATGAAGGAAATATACAAAGATTAGTGTAAACCAAAACTTTTGTGGCCTATAAAATACTTTTAATGGTCATTCACCAGTTATTTTGGTATGGTCCACCTGAGATCTTGATCTGCGTAATTTTTCGTATAACATCCTTAAATTATATGAAAAGACGGATGGACGGCCTGGATAAAACATATACATCAATGTGGACCCCACAGAGCCCATGACAGACCATCCATCTGTCTCTGCGCATCCATTAAAAAAGGTACCCGAATTGCGTCCTACCATAGCCCGTCTCTAGCTGGGAACGGGCAGCAGCTTTGATTGGCCACCGTGATGTATGGGTCTTGTCGTCCATCCATTTTTTCGTATCATTTTAGGGTATAAGCCCAAAAATGAGGAAGATCCAAGGCCCAAGTGGACCACACCACAAGAAGCAGCAATGATAATGATTCTCGCCATTGAAACTTTTCTAGGGCCCACCGTGATGTTCATTTTCCATCCAACCTATTCATAAAGTTACGTATACCTAGATGAAGAGAAAACATAAATATCAGCTCCATCCAAAACTTTTGTGGCCCCTAAGAAGTTTTCAATGGTAAGAGTTTAATCCCCATTGTGTAGTCCACTTGAGCCTTGGATCTGCCTATTTTTCGGTTTATACCCTAAAATGATATGAAAAATGGATGAACGGTGTGGATAAGACCCATACATCACATGGCCACTCAAAGCTACTGCTCGTTCCTAGCTTACGAAGAAGATGCCGTCCTCAAAAAAGGCTTCTGAAGCCATTCTCGCAACAGGGATAGGGTTCCGATCATCCTGGAACCCTGAAATTCTAAAACTTTTCTAAAAAATCTCCCAAATCCCCGCGAGTTTTAGCATACCTCTCGATCGAGTGGCCCTACGGTTCCAATCACGCAATCTTCTTTCACAGGTACCGAAATTCCCTCTTATGAAAGATTTTCCCTCTTTTTTTTCCCCTAATTTTCCGATAAATCCGCGGATACAACACAATAGTATCGCTAATATCAGCAATTTCACAAAAAAAGTCATGCGATATTGAATTTTGGTTTTGGTTTTGTTTTTTTTTTTTTTTTTTTAAAAAAAAAAAATAATTTTGAGGGTATCGGATGGGTTTCGTCTCGCTTGGTAGCTATAACGATAATATCGGCCGATAGTATCGATATTAGGAACACTGCTTGGATGATCAAGATTCAACCTTCAAGCACTCTCGAGGAAGATTCAACTTTCAAGATTTAAGTACTCTTATTCTACAATCTACATTTCCCTCTCTTACACAATAATCCTAATTCTTGAATGTTAATGACTTGATGTATACTCAATTCATTGTTTAATTGATTTTATTTCTCTCAAATGTATTTTAAATATGTAAAATTAAATATCTATTTACTCAAGAAAGTTCCCCCTAATTTCTTATAGTTTTTCACATTTTTTCTCCTTAAATTTTTTATTTTTTTAATTTTAATTTTTCAAAAAAAAAAAAAAAACAAATATGCAGTAGCGCACATGATGATCACATATGCGATTTAACAACATTGATAGGAAGAACCACAAAAAATTTGCTTTCTCGGCCCCTTGGAAAAATATGGAGCATCTTAAAAAAATCATTCATGGAGACAACGTTTCTTAGTGCTTGGAACAAAACTCTTACACCCTTTTTGGGAAGACAAGTATTCTAAGAAAACACATTTGACAACTTAATTTCAGTGAGGATCAGTATTATAAACATAATGACGAGGATGTGGACTACGACTACCTAATGTTGATGGGTTGGGCTGATTTACTTGCCGAGGAGTTTTGGGATAGATTAAAGCGTGGGAAGGGGTCCAAGTATCTTCCGTAATGGGCCAAACCCATAGACCCATCAATGAAGCACACATTATGGCACCCATGGTACACTTTCGGGTCCGCAAAAGTATCTTATGGTTGTATTTTCCTTAAGTTACGATTTTTGCTCTTTTTTTTGGGATGAATTTTAGTTTATTTTTCTTTGGTAATGTCTCACTTGAGTGGATAGGGGCATTTTAGTCTTCTCACTTTAAAATAAGATTGTAGGGTTGAGATTATAACGTTTAACCCATAGTTTATGCTTAATGTAAGGCACAAAATAGTTCTAGGGCTTTTCTTTTGTTCCTTTTTGTATGAAAACTCAATAGCAAAAATTGTTAAGAAACTTTTGGGACATTTTTCTTATCTTTTCCACAAGGCTTGGCTAGGGTTTGTGCAATTGTATGTTTGCACCCGTGGGGCGTATGATCCAAGCCATCAAACCGATGAGAGCTTCGGTTATTCGTTGGTCTTTGCATTTTTTTCTCCTTTCGTTTCTAGTAGAAGAATCTCTATTGTTGGATTGAGTGTGTTTGGGCATGATTTAGTCATAGGGTTTGATTCAACTGCATGTGGTTAACGATTCTCATCCGTTAGCTACATCACATAACAAACACACCCAACGGCCCACAATGGAATTTCTAGGACAAAGTGTGAAAAGTATTATATAGGAGGTTGACTAGAAAAAACTTTAGTAGACAAACAATTAGTCAAATAGCAAGTAATAAGAACAACATCTTCTCAAAAGAACTTGGAAACAAACATACCAAAGAGAAAAACCCAGTAACTTTTAGGAGTTGCCTATTCTTTCTTACGGCAACTCCATTCTATTGTGGGGGTATATGCAAAAGTGGTTTGAGAATTGATACCATGTTCTTGTAGATAGTAACACTATACAACATAGAATTGTAAGGATATTCCTCTACATTATTGATAAGAAGTGTACCAATATTTTGAAAATGGTACCAACCTCATCTCTATTTTTCATTGAATAAATTTATGTCATACGAGAAGCATCATCAATAAAAAAGACATTATTTAAAATCGTTAGAAGCTATGAGAAATGGACCACATAAATCAGAGTAGAAATTGTATTAAACTTTTTCTCTTGTGGAAAATAAACAAACTTATGATGTTTTGCTCCCAAACCTCAAATTGTAAATTCTCTACATCACTAGGTTCAACTAACAAGGGCAATAAAGATTGTAAGACTAAAGTAGAAGGATGACCAAACCAACAATGCTAAATATAAAGTTATTCATTTTTTACACTAAGACACTCAATAAATTGACTTGAAGAATTTAAATGAAGAATGTATAGTTCATCCTTTTCACATATACCACCAAGCAACTTCTTTGTCTTTAGATCTTAAAAAGCACAATGATCATGAAAGAATATCATACTACAATTCAGCTCCTTTATAATCTGACTAATTGATAACAAATTAGAAGAAATAGCAGTTGACAAGGAGAATAGTAATAAAATAGAAACAAAACCCTTTTCCCCAATAGGCGTTAGAGTACCATCCGCTAGTTTTCCATGACCTAAATTAGGATTGGGCATAAACAAGGAAAAAAGCAAGATTTGAACCTGTCATGTGATTAGTAGCTGCCTCCGAATCAATTTCTCAAGTGCTTGACAGAGAAGTGTGTGAAGGGTTGTGGAGGAATTGCTTGTCTTTACTAAAGATGCATACAAAGAGGCTTTATTCTAAGTGGCTTTCCTGAATAAGGCATCATACTTACTCACTTTGCGAGAGATGGACCACGTCATCAATTGGTAGAACAATAGGAGAACCACCCAAAGGCATGACAACATCAATATTCTAAGAATCCTTGTCGTCTGTAATTGTACAATTAGCGGTTCGGCATTGAGTTCTACTATAAAGTATCCAACAATAAGCAATAGTGTGTTCATATCAACCACAATAAGTGCAAAGATGATCCATACCACAACCACAATGTTGGCCACCACGACAACCTCCTCTTACTATACTTCTACCTTGGCCAACACCAATACTATCAAACTTTATGAATCTTGTCACAAGAGTAGATGTCTCAACCAAAGTTGATCCCATGGTTGTACGGTGCTTCTTGTTGAGATGTGGAGCCACATCTGGGGGCTGCTCGACCAGTCGAGTGTCCTGCTCGACCGGTCGAGTGGCCCACTCAACCAGTGGAGGACTGGCTCGACTCAAAGTTCAGCGAGCAACAGTTTTTGGGTTTCGAGGTGCTCGACCGGTCGAGGCCCCTGCTCGACCAGTCGAGGTTACGCAGATTCGTTTCCGGATTTGATGCAGACTGCGAATTTTTGAGTCGGTTTTCGCAAGGGTGCGAAAGGGAAGTTGCCTAAACTATAAATAGGGGTTCCTAGGGCTTTTCTAGGTATGATGAGAGTTATTCCAAGGTGTGGGCAAAGGGTTTTCTCTGTACTTCCAAGGGAAGAGGTTAGTATATTGCCTTGTAATCTTTGTTTTCTTCATAGTGGAAGTTTGCATCCGTGGTTTTTTACCCTTGTTGGGGGTTTTTCCACGTATATCTTGTCTTGTGGTTTGTTTGGAATGCTTTGATTCTTCTTCTAGTTTATATTTCTTCTTGTTTATCGTTTGTGGGTGAGACTTGAGATTGGATCTTGGTTCACTGTGTTGTTGGCGTGCTGCGCAACACTTATTATCTCTTAAAAGTAAAGCATATACACTGTTGAGTGAAGGTAGAGTTGGTGAACCAAGAATCTGAGTTCAAACTCATTTAAACTCAGAAATAAGATCTATAAACAATTCTAATATTTTTTTCAACACGTCTTTTATATGCCTTTGCATATGTAAAACAAATAAAGTGATGGTCATCTAGGAACGACAATTCCTGTCACAAATCATGCATAATTTGACAATAATTGTACCCCTTGTCTCAAAATTAAATCTCTTAATAAATAATGTAAATTCTAGAGATGAGCATTTCTGAACAAAACGTCACAAGAAGCGCTTGAAGCTAATGGAGGGACCTGCACCACATACTCAGCTTGATGCCGATTTAGCTGCTGGAATGGGGATGCCTGATAATGGTCCTAAGCTCATGTCCACTTGAGTGACTCCGGCATTCCTTCTTGAAGGTCCTGAGAGAAGAAAAGGGTACTAAGTCTGAATTGTATGGATGCTGGCTTTGTGAGGATGATCAGGGACTGCATATTTTAGTCTTTTTTTTCCCCTCTGGTTTATTTGAAGTTTATTTCAAGTATAGAGTTCTACCTTCATTATAAAAATAAAAATAAATAAAATAAAACAAAATCATTTAAATTCTAGCCATATGATTCTAATTAGCATACAATTAATAAGCAATCAACCAAATCTCACGCACAGTAGACAACAAAAACAATCCTTCAGTTTCTGGTTCTATAGAATTTGTAAGCCAGGACATAACTAATAAATTATTTGATTTCCACTCTCCATAGAAGGATTGGTGTTAGGAGGTTCTAATATACTGTCATTAATATATCCCAATTTCGGTTATCCTTTAATAAATGTTTCAATAGCTTTTGACTATTGAAGTTATTGTTGGACTTAAGTTTATGAGTTTGTAACCCTGGATTCCCATATTGAACAATCAACTTCTCCATTTTCAAGTCAATGGGATCAATTGTCTCAGATGTTCAAGGTATTCTGTATCGGTAACGGTGGTCGTAATGGTCACCACCATTACCGATATGGGTATCGGCCATAACGGCCGATACGGGGGGCGTAACAACCGCTACGACCTCCGTAACGGTTGAAAATTTTCTTTTGTTCGAAAAATTCTGAAAAAATATCTAGAAAATCAAGAATAATGTAAATATTTTAATATGTATTCATTTTTTTTTTTTTGTTTTGAACATGTTTATGGTAGTGTAACGGTCCACTCTTTGGTGAGAGTGTTGTATCGGGCTGTCTAGTGAATTGTTTAATATAATTATGTCTTTAATGTTTACACATCACGATCAAGCATTAGAACTACAAATTAGAAAAAGGCATAAATACTGCTTTTTCAATTTTTTGAAAAAAAAAAAAAAGAGGCCCTCGAAGATTCTATTCACTCAAATCACTTCAATCCACAATTTTAATCTTAAAACTATAGTAAGAGTGGTTGAAATCTGTTGTAAAATAATATAGGAGAGTTTTTGGAATGAGAAAAGTGAAAAAGAGGAGAAAAATGAATTTAAATAGAAAAAAAAAAAAAAAGAAAGAAAAGTGATTGGCTTTCAACCGTTACGGGAGTAACGATCGTTATGCCCCGTAACGGCCTTTATGGTCAGCGTAACGGCTGATACGGTCTCAAAAAACTAACTGCCCCTTTTCACCCCCGTATCGCGTAACGGTCATGGCCGTTACCTATACATATCGGCTTTTACAGGCATATCGTAACGGATACGGAACACCTTGCAGATGTTGATGAAAAGTCATATTTAGTTTCCAACAATTAAAAGAAAGCTAAGTACCAAAGCTTCACACTAATTAATATCAAGCGACTGCAATAAATAATTATAACGTACGGCAAGCTCAAAAGAATACCCAAAAATTCATTAAAAAAGCTTTAAATACCAACAAACCAAATCACAAAAAGAGGAAGGGATCTTAGTGCTAAATCACCAAATACTACAAATCTAGATAGATCTTTAAGAAAGATCTCAAATACCCAATTGCCGCAAACCAATATCTGCAAATCTGGAAGAAGTAATTTGAAAAACCTTAGCCAAATCTAAATTTCTAGCAAATCCTTATTAACGCTAGGGAATTTATGGAAATTTGGAAGAGAAAAAACTGTCCAAATCTGAATGTCCAGCAAATCCCAACTACAAACCAGTTTCTTGAAAAACTCAAAAAAAAAGGTGTATGAATTTGAATGTCCAGCAATTCCTGATTGCTGCAAACCAGTTTTTGGAAGGAAAAAAAAAAAAAAAAAAAAAAAAAAAAAAAAAAAAAAAGAAGAAGAAGAAGAAGAAGTAGAAGAAGAAGAGGAAAGCAATCCATAAACCTCAGCTGATTAATGTCTAGCAGACAAGGTATTCCAAAACAGTTACCTAATGGCTGCTACGCTGTTAAGTAATGGTAATGGTGGTAATTGTGATGTGTGACGGGGTTGTGATGGTTGTTACAGAAAAAAGGGGCCTGTAACAGCCCTGTAACAAGGCTGAAATAGGTTTTTTTTTTTTTTTTTTTTTTTTTCAGAAAAAGAAAAAAAGTTGTAATGGTAATGATGGTTGTCGTTATGGCCACCGTCACCGTTTTGGAATACATTGCCAGTAGATCCTTCAAAAAATCTAAAACTTACGGCTTTTTTTTTTTTTTTTTGTAATGGCTATTTAACGGTCTTGTAACGGCCCTGTAACGATTGTTACAGACCGTTACGGAAGAAATATCGATAGAGCTGATAATATCTTTGATAACTGAAAATGTGGGGAAACATTGGGGAAACATGGGGGACATGGAGGAATTTTCATTGGAACTTCAGAAGATGCTAAAATACACATATTTGCATATTTATTAATAAAAAATTGTAAAAAGAATGCATACACAACAAGTTTCCATTTTATGGGGGCCTAAAAGCATGTGTTGTCGTAAGAAATCAGTTCAATCATCCTATCCATCCAACGCTCCATCCAACCATTCAATCTTCCGTCCAACCATCAATCTTCCATCCAAACATCCATCGATATTTCAGGATATCGACAACACAAGATATTTTGCCATGAAATTGTCGACAACTGGAAACGTAATGAAAGTTTGGGGTTTCGATATCGCCCATGTTGCGATAATTGATAATATCGCGATATTATCGTCGACAAATTGAACATCACATCTAATCATGCACCCATAATAAAAAAATGAAATGGAACTTTTTTAATTAATAGATCGTTGATGATATATTATCAAAATATTGTCGATACACTGGCAATATAAGCGACGCCTGGAATTTATACAATCGAAAATATTGGTGATACTTAGCGCGATGAATCGCCTATACCTGGAATTTTTTATACCACCAGTGTTATTGGTATTGCTCAGATATGGATCATCAAAATCAAAGATCTCTTGGGAGTGACTCGATAATTGTAGCTACTGAAAAAGACCGGTAATGTAGTGAAATAGAAGTCTTATTAGCCTCATCCAAAAGGAACCTCTAGTTCAGTTGTATACGAAAAGGAAATGGAGCAACGGAAACTTAAGAAGAGATTTCTTGTAACCTCACGTTTTATTTTATGCAAGTTATGGGGGTCAGAGGCTTTTTTCCCCACAAGGAATGAAGAAATAATAAGAAAGGAGGCAATTTTCTGAGATTTTTATTTAGTAAATCATGAATAATCATCTCACATTATTTTTCCTATGTCTAAACTTCATAGTGCAAAGATATGTTTGAGGCCATGAACTTCATTAAGTCTCAATACCTACAGTGATTCTGGTCCATTCATTTTTGAGTTTTTTGGTTTCACTCCAAAAATTTTGGTGGTCCTAGCCCATGTCGCTTGTATTTTACTAATGGCTGGTTACCTCTCAAAAATCTTGCATCTTTGACACTTTCTTGTCCTCGTAGTTGTGGAGAAATTCCTTGTAGAGGATTTTAGTGGTACGAGTGCTCTTTCTCTAACTGATTAAGCTTGGCCAGCTTATGGAAATGGAAAATGTAATCTTGTTATTGACACCTTATGATGCGTATGCCTTCCAAGTATTGCAGATTCACTTGGTTGTTTGTTCACTAACTGTTTGCACAATATCTGTTCCTTATGCTCCACAAAATGTGTTGATGGTAGAATCTTGATTGCTAGTCCTGCAATATGACTCTTAGTTATGTTTTCAAATAATTTTCTATTTCAAATGGCTGCCTTTTGAGCAAATCTCAATGGAAGGCCTGTCATAATGCATGCATTATGGTTCCAGATTAAGATCACTTATGGAAATGTGCATTTTGATCCCTGGAAGTTCTCCACAGCATCATAGTAGTGGGATGAAGGACCAAGTAAGTCCACTTCCATCCTTTTCTGGTTTAGTTGTTTCCCCAAATGTGTTAGTTATTTTGAAGGCCTGTTGTTGTTGTATTTATTTTAATTTTTAAACAATTAACCTAGCATTGTGTGTTCACCAAGGGTTATTATTCAGTGTTCATCATATTACAAATGTTAAGTATGAAGTAACTGCTATTGTCCATGATGAGGTCCCTTTGCATGTGTTCATGGATGACATGATGTTGATCAACAAGACTAGACAGGGGGCAGATGCGAAATTCGAAGTTAGCACAGGGGCTTTAGAGTACCGAGCCTTAAAAAGTTTGCCTAATCAAAGAGAAGTATTTGGAATGCAAGTTCTGTAGGAATAATTATGAACAAATTAATGGTATGATGAATCTGAAGTGTTAGGAATAATTATGAACAAATTAATGGTATGATGAATCTGAAGTGTCCATCTCTCCTACCACTAAGGAAATCCTGCAAAAATCATGTCGATCAGATGATTCTAACCATATGATCAATAGCATGAAAAATGGACAGTCAAGATTGAGTGGGGAAAAAAAAAAAGGCTGAATCTTCATTTTACAAGATTTATTCAATAGGCCCCTCCACCCTCCATGGATCGCTTATGGTTCCTAAGATGCTTCAAGTCAATGATGCTAACCATCAAATGTATGGCTCATAAAAGACAGTGGTAAAAAAGGCTCATATTCAAAGAGTTAGGATCATTGAACATTGACCCTGACCTACCCCTTCTAGTGTGAATGAATCAGTGGTTCAAATCAATGACTAAGTACCCCAAATGTAAGTTAAAAGCTTTAGGACATCAGCGGACTATGAAGGTGGGTACATTAGCCATTTCCCTACCCATTCCCTACACACGCGTACACACACATAAATCTGTGTGGGGGGGGGGGGGGGAACTACCATGGCAACTAAAATACAAAAATACCCCATAAGTTATGCGAGAGCACGTGTGTGCGCTTGCACACACTAATGGACTACCATGATTGTTGAGGCATAAAAATCAATTGCATGACCGCGCAACAGAAGAAAGAAGCCATGAAAAGGGTTATGCAGTTGTGGGGCTAGGAAGCAAGAAAGGAGTGAGGCCTGTGTTGCATGACTGCGCAACATGCTTACATTAATGAAACTCACGCAACAAGTATTGTGTGACCGTGCAATGAACACAGGTGTTGTGCGCTTGTACAACAATGTTATGTTACGCGTATTTGGGGCTTCACACGTGCGAATGCCTATAAATACCGCCTCGCCCTTCTCATTTGGATACTTGGATAATTTGAGAGCTCCTGGAGTAGAAGAATCGTGATATTCAGGTATTCAGAAGGTCGCAGGTGGAAGGAGGAGGAGAACAAAAGATGGAGGAGAGCGGAGACCAAGCCTGTTGCACAATCGCGCAACAGGTTTCACACAATCACAGTAGTCCACACAATCAAACGTATGAATTTCAGCACAAGACTTTCGGCTCGTGTATTAGCATGAAGCAAGAGTTTTAAACCCATACAACTCTCCTTTCACTTTGACAGACACTCTACAAAGCCGAAATGCTGTCGGAATCACTGTACCATTAGTCGCACTTTGCTTTAGAATCAATGGCAATGACAGGAATGTAATAAGAATCCAGATTAATGACATAACTAATGATGAGTGTTCTTTCATTCAAGTTACTTTGTTATTTTTAGAATGAAGATATTCTTGAAACACGTTTCTAACCGAAACAATGATGTCAAAAGTACCAAAATGACACAATAGTTATGCCAAGGGGGAGGGGGTTGTGTTTGGGTGCATGGGTTGGTTGGTGGGTGGGTGTGGCGCGTGCTTTTGTGTGTACTACCATGATGATAGAAATACCAAAATACCCTATAAGTTGTGCATGTGCCTGTGTGGACTACCACGATGACATAAATGCCAAAACACCCCATAAGTTATAGAAGGGTGAGAGAGAGTTATGTCAGTCTGCGTGTGCTCGTGCGTGTGGGTGTTTGTGAACTACCATAGTGACAAAATTGCCAAAATACCTTATAAATTGTGCAGGTGTGTGGGCATGTTGATTACCATGCTGACAGAAATAGCAAAATACCTAGGGCTGTCAATGGGTTGGGCCTGGGGTAGGTCTCAGCCCGGATTTTGAATTATTTCGGGCTAGGCCGTCGGGCCAGCCCTATTAAAAATTCTGATTTTTCAGGCCCAAGCCCGGCCCATTGACACCCTTAAAAATACCCAATAAGTTGTGCATATTTGTGTATATGTGCATGTGTGTGTCTGTGCGTATGGACTACCATGATGACAAGAATTCCAAAAAGAGACTAGCTGTCTTTTCCCTATTGTTCTCCAGTATAATATAAGAATAATATATGGAAAGAGACTAGCTATCTTTTCCCTTGCAATGTTGTAGCTCATAAATCAGGTACTCTGTAGATATTGTTTCACATGATGCATCATGTACACAGTAAATACCAGAATACCACATAAGTTATGCATAAATGAAAGAAAAGACTAAGTGTTCCTCAATACAATACAAAAAGTGACTAGCTATCTTTTCCTTACAATGTTGTAGCCCATAAATCAGGAATTTTTTATGATACTGTTTCGTGTGATACGTCATGTACATGGTCAGTTGATCCTATGCTAATGTCTTGTCATTATAGAGTTGGTTGAAGATGTGGACTACCTAATGTTAACGGATCAGATTGATGTACTTGCCAAGGAATTTTAAGATGGATTAGAGCATGGAAAGGGTTCCAAATATCTCCTATAATAGGCATGGTATGCCAAAACGGTTACGTATCGGCCGTAACGGCCGATACGTAACGGTAACGGTGTGAACCGTTACGCGTTTCGGGGTCGTATCGGCCGTTACGCAATTTTGTACCCGTATCGGCCGATACGGGCCCGTTACGGGGCGTATCGGCCGTTACGGGCCCGTTACGGGGCGTATCGGCCGTTACTGGCCGTTACGGCCGTTACAGGGCCGTTACGGGCCCGTATCGGCCAAATTTTGGCCCTTTTTTTGAAAATTCGAAAAATCATTTTTTAATGATTCTTTTGCTGTTTTAATGATGCCATATGATGTGTTAATCATAGTAGAACATGTTAATGTGCATTTTACAGATTTTTGGTGCCATTTTATATTTTTTAAATATTTTTTTCTATTTACGCATGAATTTTGGCTCCTTTTTTTAAAATTCGAAAAATCAATTTTTAATAGTTGTTTTGCTGTTTTAATCATGCCATATGATGTGTTAATCATAGTAGAACATGTTAATGTGCATTTTACAGATTTGGGGTGCCATTTTATATTTTTTTCTATTTACGCATTTATTTTGGCCCTTTTTTTGAAAATTCGAAAAATCATTTTTTAATGATTCTTTTGATGTTTTAATGATGCCATATGATGTGTTAATCATAGTAGAACATGTTAATGTGCATTTTACAGATTTTGGGTGCCATTTTATATTTTTTTAATATTTTTTTCTATTTACGCATGAATTTTGGCCCCTTTTTTTAAAATTCGAAAAATCAATTTTTAATAGTTGTTTTGCTGTTTTAATCATGCCATATGATGTGTTAATCATAGTAGAACATGTTAATGTGCATTTTACAGATTTGGGGTGCCATTTTATATTTTTTTAATATTTTTTTCTATTTACGCATTTATTTTGGCCCTTTTTTTGAAAATTCGAAAAATCATTTTTTAATGATTCTTTTGTTGTTTTAATGATGCCATATGATGTTTAATCATAGTAGAACATGTTAATGTGCATTTTACAGATTTTGGGTGCCATTTTATATATTTTTTATATTTTTTTCTATTTACGCATGAATTTTGGCCCCTTTTTTGAAAATTCGAAAAATCAATTTTTAATAGTTGTTTTTCTGTTTTAATCATGCCATATGATGTATTAATCATAGTACAATATGTTAATGTACATCTTACAGATTTGGGGTGCCATTTTATATTTTTTAAATTTTTTTCTATTTACGCATGAATTTTGGCCCCTTTTTTTGAAATTTTGAAAAATCATTTTTTAATGATTCTTTTGTTGTTTTAATGATGTCATATGATGTGTTAATCATAGTAGAACACGTTAATGTGCATTTTACATATTTGGGGTGCCATTTTATATTTTTTTTATATTTTTTTCTATTTACGCATTTATTTTGGCCCTTTTTTTGAAAATTCGAAAAATCATTTCTTAATGATTCTTTTGCTGTTTTAATGATGTCATATGATGTGTTAATCATAGTAGAACATGTTAATGTGCATTTTACATATTTGGGGTGCCATTTTATATATTTTTTTTTTTTTTTTTTTCTATTTACGCATGAGTTTTGGCCCTCAAAAATAATTGCAAACACCTAAATGTAAGATATTTTCATATTACATTCATTCTAATATATCTATCATTGATAGTAAGTTAGAAAATTAAATATATGAATTTTGTAGTCAAATTTAGGTTATCTGGTTCATAAATTCATCAGACAGTCCGATACAACTTCTCACCAAAGAGTGGACCGTTACACCACCATAAACATGTTCCAATTTATAAATGAATGCATATTTGGAATGCTTAGAATATTCCGGATTTAATCCATATTTTTTCATATTTTTTTGGAAAAAAAAAAATTTTGCGCCGTTATGGGCCGTTACGCCCCCGTATCGCCGTTACGCCCCCGTATCCGTATCGGTTTCGGAGGGCACCGTTACGCCAACCGATACCGATACGGGACACCTTGATAATAGGTCAAATCCATAGACCCACCAATGGACCATGCATTGTGGCACTTGTGGTACACTTTTGGGTCCACAAAAGGGTCTTTTGGTGGGACTACTCTTTAGTTCCGAATTTTATTTTATTTTTGCTCATTTATGTCTCACTTAAGTAGATAGGGGTATTTTTATTATTTTTCCTTTAAAATAAGATTGTAGGGTTGAGATTATAACATTCAGTCTATAGTTTATGCTTGATGGAAGGCCCAAATTAGTGTTAGGGCTTCTCTTTTGTTTTCCTTCATATAAAAGCTTAATAAACAGAAATGTCCAATAGCTTTTGGGACATTTTATTTTTTATCTTCTCTACAAGCCTTGGGCAAGGGTTTGTGCAATTGCATGTTTTTACACATGGGGAATAATCTAGGTAATCAAAACTGGTGAAAGCTTTGATTATTTGCTGGTTATTGCATATTGTTTTTCCTTTCTTTTTAAATGGAAGAATTTCTATTTTTGGATTGGGTGTGTTTGGGCATGATTAGTCCTAGGGTTTGATATAACTATGTGCAGTTAACAATTGACTACACTAGATTTAGTCTCACAGCATATGCTTCCGCCATTGTTTTGTTATTGCATAACCTTCTTATCCTACAATGATGCGGCATAGAGGTAGAGACCGTGGTGCCCGAAGAATGGATGAGGAAGACACATTTAGTTGAAAAGAGATTTGCCATGTTAGAGAGTCAAATGCAAACCATCTACCAACAACTCACTACGCTTATAACGCCCTGAAAATCGGGGGTCGAGCATAGGCCCAACTCCCGAGTTCCAACACATCACTTATGCAACACAATTAATGATGATTGAATGTTGTTCATGTTAGAATATTAAACATGAGTGAGATTAAGCTAAATCAGTATATCATACTCCAGAGACAATTGAATTACGCAAGCGGAAGACTGTGACAGATAGATATAAAACATATAAGTTGTGGTATGTCTCCAGAGTATAAACATATCCCAAGTGAAATATTACAGGTATCGATTCAAAATACAAAATGTCAAAAATGTGATGGTCCTCTACTATATATAAACCTTGAAGCCCCGTCGATCAGAACGGTCTATATAAAACTGTCTGAACACTGCATGTATGAGAATGCTTCCTCGTCATCCTCAAAGTCGGGCTCCACCTCGTAGGCTGCGCCATCATCTGAAACTACAACAGGGTCTGGTTGGTGTTTAAAACACCGTCCCAGAACGTGGGAGTGAGTGATCAACTCAGTGGAGCTATAAAGCAAAGGTTAACATGTTATCAATTCAGTCAAGCAGTAATGATAAAGCAATACAATCAAACATCCCTAAATACTCTGATTAATGTAAGGATGGTATGAAATAATGATGCATGCCCTCGCCTGCGCTCGCTCTGCGATCTTCATCTAACGGTCGCGCATGTTAGTCACTTCCTCAGTGCTCTGCCCAACGCCAAACGGCACATGCAATGCGGTGCATGAGCATGATTACCCAGTTCTTATTAGTCCTTTTCATACAGCAAGATTGGGAAACTAAGGTACCTCCCTTATATCATTTCCCAAACAATGATCCATTCTAGGGTCGTCAGTCTTAGTAAATCTCATACGATGTTGCGGTTTTAGGTCACTGCAAAGAGCTCGTCACCTCGATGCAGTGTAAGCCTAGTTTATACTCTAGTTGCTACGGAAAGGCTCGTTGCCTCAACGTAGTCTCAGAGTATGCTCGAGGTCAGTACAAAGGGCTCGTCACCTTATCAGTGTAGGCCGATAGCTCGAATACAGTGTCCTATACCATCGTATTCGGCTCATGAGGCGGTGTTGCTCATTGGTCACTACGGGGAGGCTCGTCGCCCCAGCGTAGGCCGACAGCTCGACCACGGTGTCCCATACCACCATGTCCGACTCATGAGTCTTAGCGGATCGAGGTACCAAGGTTAACAGGGATTTCACTGGTGAGTTTGGTACCCTAGGTTCAAGCAATAGTGTCCAAACATGGTTAACATACATCGGGCCAATCGGGTTGTTTGACGGGCTCGACTAGCACGAGCGCATATCGAGCTGATCGACATGAAGCGCATAAGTACTCCGTGTGGCCTAACCACTGTCGCCAATCGATCTACGATTCGGATTCATCAGGCGCGTCTCATGTGACGGGACAAAGTCAGCCACTAATTCGAGGCCTATTACCAATTGCCTGGACTATATAATAGCCCCAAACACATTCAATTACAACGATCTAGCATATGAGGTACTCAAAGCAGAAATGGAGCAATGATTCAAATCATACAATCAGTTGAACATGTTATGAAGTACAATATAAACATGAATCCACACTTATGCATTTCTAGGTAAAAGCAATGATTATGAAACAAGGCATATGGAGGAAATCGTACACATCATTAGAGTAGCTGAGAATCCTATCTCAACACCCCTTTAAAGAACAGTTTACAAGTATTTATTCATACAGACATGTTTACAAACACTTAGCATACACATTATATCATACATGGTATGTATTGGTTAGCATACGTATTAGGGCAAGTCCCTTCGTCAAAGGATTGCCGCCTACACAACAATCGCATAGCCACGATAGTTAGTCATGGCATACACTAACGCAAGGTTTATACTCATTTAGTCTTTCCCTCAAACACTTAGGCTACGCATTGTAACATACACGACGTATATTAATATAACATGTATTACGCTAATCCGTTCACCCAGAAGTTGATACACATGCATCTAGCATACATAGACAACAATTAGTCATGGCAAGCACAAATCCGAATTTCATACGTATACGGTATTTTCTACAAATACGAGGAATACAGTATATTCAACCTAGTTAACGTATAACTGAAAAACGAAACGGACATCACTTTATGCATGTGAAATAGCGTCCACGTTTGTAATATATCATTAACCGACATTGAAAGCCTTGAAAACCATAACCTATACGTCTATAGTCCGCACCTTATGCCGATAAACGCGTAACGGAGTCGTTTTAAACACAGTCTTTGTCACCAGCAGAATGACAACCTATAGCATGAACTAG
The DNA here is from genome assembly GCA_021015155.1 of Magnolia officinalis. Classification (NCBI taxonomy): domain Eukaryota; kingdom Viridiplantae; phylum Streptophyta; class Magnoliopsida; order Magnoliales; family Magnoliaceae; genus Magnolia; species Magnolia officinalis. Next base: position 61,500,064 of record JAJHSJ010000007.1, on the reverse strand, counting down.
GTTAGCTATGTCATCATTTCGCTATTTGAAACCCTAGAACGGATTAGGGTTAGGTTTTCTTACCTAAGAACGAAGTCAGAATCACCGGATAGCGATTTGGTAGTGATAGATAAGCACGCAGAATGACAGGGATTGAATCCCAGGAGTGACTCCAACTTCTCTCTCTTTACTCTCTTCTCTCTCCTAGGGTTTTTCCCAAATTCGTATGGAGTGAATGAGAGAGGGTTTAAGGTCCTTATATAGGCCTAAAACTGATGGAAATGGCCCCAGGGCCAAGGTATACTTAGGTTATAGCCAAAGGGCGTCTATTTCAGCTCAACGGAGCACTTCCGAAGCCCCCCCTTGAGCCTAAGGTCGGACTTAAGCTCCCTGACCATGGATCTAGGTCGAGTTAAGTTTTCAATCCGATCGGATTTATAGATCGACCGCGGCGGACCAGTTTCCGTTCAACGGTCACCGAAACTCGATCAGGGCCACAAGTACACTGCCATGTATGGGAAATTTCTCCTGATCCGAGGGTGTATTTGGGTCAGATTCTAACGGTCTGAATCCTTATATTCAGCCCGCAAGCGACAAGTCTCAGATTTCTTTTATTTCTAAAGATATCCACATTTCTCACACACTTCACTCCGGGCTCAAGCGAATAGCTTCGGAATACTATCTAGACTTGATTTTCGAGGTGGTTGTCAAGCCCAGCAAGGCGGTCCTAAGCGCTTAGTCTCGTGGTCATCGGACTTTCGACGTGCGGTCCAGATCCGATACGGAGTTTCAATGTGCTCCCGAGAGCAACTGGGTAATGAGATTGATCCTAGATTTTAGGGTTACCTATCGTCAATGATTTTACAAGTTTTGGGTCTTGCAGATCGTATTTAAAGTGGATCAAGCGGATTTCGCAGCTAATCTAATTTAACACCTGGTTAAACTTGTCTAATTTCTAAAGGATTTGGTCCTGAGTGATTTCTGCCTGAGGTGGTACTCGGGTCTTTGTATGGAATTTTCCGAGTCGTTACAACGCTATTCACGAGGAATGAACCAACGATTCAAGAAGACGAAGTCAATGAGTTGAGTGAGAGTGACATTGACCCATTCCATCATGAAACTCCATTTGTTGAGCCACGACGAGCATGAAAGGAGGGATTATTATGACTGAAGTAGGGGGTTGGAAGTGAACGTGGAAGTCCCTAAATATCATGGTAGTATGCGTGGGGACAATTTTCTGAATCAGATCAATGCAGTGGAAAGGATCTTTGATTACAAAGATGTGGATGGAGCAAAAACGTCGAAAATAATTGCCATAAAGTTGAAAGGTAGATCTTTAATGTGGTGGAAACAGGTTAAGGCCACCTGAGAAAGGCGTAGGAAGTCTAAGGTGAAAATATGGGAGAAGTGAAGTCTCTCATGAAAGTGGCCTTTCTATCCATCGACTACATGTAATATTATTTTTAGCGATTATAGCAATCCGATAAGGGGATAGGACCGTATAAGAGTGCGCAAAAGAGTTCCATCTTCTAATGGTTCGAAATAATTTATCTGAGATAGAAGAGCAACTGGTTACTCGTTTCATGGATGGGTTGTGGGTCACTATTGCAGATCATTTGGGAATTTAACCAGTGTTTGCTGTTGTAGAAGCATGTAAGCAAGTCACTTTGGTTGAAAAAAGGAGCAAAACTAGGTATGGTCGCATGGAAGCTTCTAATCGATCCATTGATATTTAGGTTAGCAGTAGTAAGCTTGCAAGGATTCGAGTCGGGCTAAAAATGTCACTCCAACATTTGGGTCACAAGTTTTGAACAATGGAGCAGCGAGATGAACAAGTCAGAAAAATATCTGGTGCTACAAATGCAACAGAATTGGGCATATTTCATCTAAATGTAGGTAGGGACAAGTCAATTTCGCCAGTAGCTCCAAAGCAGTTGTGGATGACAATCAATTGATGATGAGGGTGAGATCACAAAGGGAACATATGATGCGAACTGATATTGATTGTGGGGATGACAGAATATATGGTAATGTTCCAAAGACGTCGATGATCTGGAAGGCTCCTACACCCAAGTCACCCAAGGAAGATGATTGGTTGTTGACTAATATCTTCTACATGAGCTGCACAGTGAATGACAAAGTCTCTATGGGATGATCGCAGCTGTGAAAATGTCATCTCTGAAGAGGTGATAGAAAAGCTCCAGTTGAAGACCGAGGGGCATCCAGTTCCATATAAACTTGCTTGGTTTAAGCAAGGTGGTGAGGTAAAGGTTTCTCATCGTTGTTTAGTTTCTTTCACATTTGGTAAAACCCATCGTGATTCATGACATTGTGTGGTGCAATGTAGTCGAAGGGATGGACGCGTGCCACATTATTGGGTCAAACATGGCAGTACGACCGACATGCCATTCATGATGGTAGTAAAAATACATATATCTTTGTGAAAGATAATCATAAAATAATATTGAAACCCATAAGAAGGGTCTGGGCGAAAGTCGTAACCACGGAGGACTCCTACCTTCTATCCCATGCAAGATTTCTAGAGGAGATTGAGGGTCATGATGTGGTTTATATGTTGATTGGGAAAAATGCTAATGCTACCATCCCTATGAGAAAATCGATGGAAGACTTGGTGAATACAAAGATGTATTCTCGGACGAGCTACCTATAGGATTACTGCCAATGAGGGATATCCAACATTGCTTGACTTGGTGTCTAGATCGAGTTTACCCAATCAAGCAACCCACAGGATGAGCCTGAAAGTGCATGATAAATTGAAATGACAAGTCACTGAGTTAATAGAAAATGGATACATTAGGAAGAGTACGAGCCCGTATGCAGTCCCAACTCTACTAGGTCATAAAAAGGGATGGCACGTGGAGGATGTGCATTGACAGGAGGGCCATCAACAAGATCACCATAAAATATTGGTTTTCAATACCTCAATTGGATGACATGTTGGAAATGCTTTCGAGGGCAAAAATCTTTTCTAAAACAGACCTATAGAGTGGATATCATCAAATTCAGATCCACCTAGGTGATGAGTGAAAGACCACGTTGAAGGCGTGGGAGTTGTACTAATGGTTGGTGATGCCATTTAGTCCCTCTAACGCACCAAGCACTTTCATGACAGTAATGAACCAGGTGTTATGGCCCTTCATTGGAAAGTTCATAGTGGTATATTTTGATGACATCCTAATCAGTGTTCGAAGTATCGATATCGCTACAAGTTTCGTTGGCCAAGGATACGGAAACAATATCGATATCGTCGATAATATCGTTGATAACTGGAAATGTGGGGAAACATGGGAAAAACGGTGGAATTTTCAACGAAACTTTAGGAGATGTTAAAATGTACATGCATATTTAGAAAAAAAATAAAAATAAAAATTTGCAAAAAGGGCCTTAAAAGCATGTGTTGTTGTAAGAAATTAGTCCAACCTTCCATTCATACATCCATCGATATTGCAAAATATTAGCAACACATGATATTTCACCAAGAAATCATCACCAATTGGAAAGGAAATGAAAGATTGCGGTTTCAATATCGCGCATGTTATGATATTGATAATATCGAGATATTATCAATGACAAATTGAACACTACAAAGAGCCATGTGCCCATGAAAAAAAATTGAAATAATTTTTTTTTTCTAATAAAGAAAATTTTGATGATATCAATACGTTGGCAATATTATTGAAATATCATTGATACACTTATGAAACAAGCATTGCCTAGAATTTACCTAGTCGAAAATATTGGCGATATTAATGCATTGACAATACAAGCGACACTCAGAATTTACATAGTTGAAAATATTGGCAATTACGTTATCGGTATCGCTACCAGTGTTATCGGTATCGATGAGCTGGAGATAACGATAATATCGGAGATAATTCAAACACTGATCCTAACTTACATTCTATATATGCGCACCCATATGCTTCATTTACAGTGTATGTGACACTTGGAAACATGAGCAACTATATGATAATATTAAAAAAAAAAAAAATGTAGTTTGGGGATGGATCGGATTGTATTCCTTGGTTATGTGGTGAGTGCAGAACTGCAGATGGTATTAGAGGTGCGTTGGCCTTTATATTCATAAGCATTTTCCAACTAGCTGAGATGAAGAAAATGTCAACGCTGATGAAATGAGTTTGAAGATGTAGACGGCGAAACTGGTCACTCTCGATCCGATCTAGCAAGAAATGCTCTACTGATAAAGAACATTTGAGTATGGCAAGAGAGTTTATCAAGGCCATCTTCTATCCAATCGTTAGGTCTCGTACAAGACCCCGAACCCTTCAAATCAATGAATAAATTGATGGGAAAGATATGACGAAATGGAATGGGACAGGAGGGAGTTCTTGCAGAAACACTTTTGCACAAAGGATTTAGGCTACCTTTGATACTTTTTGGATATTGGGGTAGCAAGGTCGAATATGAGAATCAAATTGTCACCAAGTATGTATGGATTTGTTAGAAAAGATAGGTCTGTTGGGGGGGAGCCAGTTGAAACTCCCATGGATACTAATGTGAAGCTGAGTGTAGATGAAGGGGAATTGTTTAATGATCCAGGGAGATTTCGTTAGCTTGTTGGAAAATTGATTTATTTGAAGATTACAGGGTCAGATATCTCTTATCCGGTCAGTGTAGTGAGACAGTTTATGTGGGCTCCTCGTGTGTAGGCTACCTTTGATACTTTATGGGTATCGAGGTAGCAAGGTCGAATATGAGAATCAACTTGTCACAAAGTATGTAATGGATTTGTTAGAAAAGACAAGTCTGTTGGGGAGAAGCCAGTTGAAACTCCCATGGATTGTAATGTGAAGCTGAGTGTAGATGAGGGGAATTGTTTAATGATCCAGGGAGATATCGTTGGCTTGTTGGAAAATTGATTTTTTTGATGATTATAGGGCCGAATATCTCTTATCCGGTTAATGTAGTGAGGCAGTTTATGTGGGCTCCTTGTGTCTCATATGGAGGCAGTACTTCGCATACTCTAATACTTAAAAGGAGCCCTGGGTCTTGGAATTCTTTACAAGCGGAATAGACATCTTCGAATGGAAGGATATTCTGATGCAGACTAGGCTGGTTCACCTTTTGATAGGCGTTCGACCGTAGGTTATTGTATGTTTTATACGTGGCAACTTGGTTATGTGGAAAAGCAAGAAGCCAAGTATTTTTGCCCGATCAAGTGCAAAATTAGAGTATAGGGCTATGGCTCATGAAACATGCGAACTCTTCTGGTTGAAGACATTAATGTGTGAGCTCAGGTTTGTGGTGGATATATCGATGAGGTTGTATTGTGATAACCATGCTGCATCTCACATTGCCAACAATCTAGTTTATCACTAGAGAACTAAATACATTGAAGTTGACTATCACTTCATTCAAGAAAAAGGTGGCTAATAAGGAAATATGCATGTTGTCAAGTCCTAAGATCAAATGGTAGACATGTTTATGAAGGCTCTTGGTTGTGCTCATATAGATCGGTCTTTGTCAAGTTGTACATTCATGATATATATGCTCCAGCTTGAGGGGGTGTTATTTGTCTTTGAGCATGTGTGGACCACATGTGGTGATGAGTGGTCTCGATAGTCTTTCCAAGATTTATGATTGACATTGTGTTTGAACAATGTCAACATTCGTTGTATATTGTATCTGGACCGTGTCCACATTTTCTCATTTGAATTTATACCCTAGTGATAAAGTGAAAAATAATAAGCATTTTCTTCCCTTTGTCTTTCATCCTTTCTTTTTTCTTCATGATTTATGATTGGCAACCCTAATGGCGTAGCCCATAAATCAAGCAGTTGCACTCAGTAGGCGGCCTACTTGTACGATTAAGATGGATGATTACAATTAAATTTGTGATGCCCTTGTTCAACATACACATCTGCCCCACCTGATGAATTGGCCATATTGACTTTTTGCGCCAAGTCATGTTCCCAAGACGGCTCTTCTAATGAACAAACTAGAGCTTGCAAAAATGTGCCACACATGTACGTATGCCACAGAGAGGATTCTTAATACACTTCATTCAATTATCCTTCGCATTTTTCTCTGTTTCAGATGCTGGTATTCCCTGTTTCTAATGCCCACAGAATAATATGAAATGTTGTCTATTAAGGTAGGGAGTTATTTCGTAAGCATTCAATGTGCCAATATGAATATGGCTTAATACATGACCCAAACTAATTAGTGCAAGTACAATATTGGCTACTTGTTCAGGCTTCACTAGGTTTTTAAGTTGGTAAGTTCTATTGAAATTCTGCCTATTAGCAATTGCACTCCCCGATCACATTTGCACCTGTTGCTCCTCAAGTCTGAGTGAAGGAGCTAGATGTCAGGTGGGCAGCTCATCATCAAACTTATGCCAAGATGACATGAGAACGAATCCTAGTAGTTCCGCTTGCAGGGTTGATGATATACATGTTGAAGTATGGAAGATAACGGATGAGATCATACTAATTTGTTTAACTAGTCTTTTCAACAAAATTTTGCAAACTTAAAATGCCAGACTAGTGAAGGAGAAGCACCATGAATCAAACTGCAGATAGATCAAACGTATGAATCATTAGATAGGAATGGCCTTAGATATGGCATTGTTTAATATGAGGGTTTGTTGACTTACCGAGGATATGGCCTTAGGAATTATTGGTGAATGGTGATACAAGATTAATGAAGCCTAACCCAAATAGCTGGAACAAGGCTATGATGATGAGGACGACAAAGATGCTTTTTAAAGTTTTTATGAAGCTCCTGACTTCTTATTTTATACTGTCATTGATTTGTTCCTACCTTATATTTTGGTAAAAAGTCATGTTCACATATCAGTTTTGTATAAACTTCTAGAGATTTCATCCTTTCAGATACATAGAACATCATTCATGTGTACTGATAAAAAATATATATAATTTTGTAACCAAGGCTAAGGCTTGGCTGGCTTCCTGGAAATGCTCTGAAGAGTTTTTTTCACAACTAGTGAAGAACCGAGATCCTCTTAAAATTGGGTTAGTATACAATTTTCTCACTATTACATCAATTTAGGCATATATTTCTTGTTGGCTACCATTTTTCATCGATATTCTATATAATCATTTCACTCATCTCATAGCTTATTTTGTCAACATTTTGCAGGTTTCCAAATGTGTGGGCTTTGCGGTTAGTTCGACAGCTGTTACAATGGCATCCTGTAAGTCTCTAGAAGTGTGCAACTCTGCCGCATTTTAATTATAATTACAGTGATATTCTCATTCCTTATTTTACTCTGGGTTGATATTAGGCCATAAAAGGGTTAGGATTCAGTTTACTAACAATACCATATAGTACGTGGTATCAGTTCTATGAAGCATCATTAGAAGTACATTGCCTACGAATTCAGACCCGAATGATTAATCTTGGAGGAACCACAATCCAAAGCCATGCTATGAAAGTTGTTAGCTAATGGATCTCTCTCTAGCAATGCTATGATTGGAAGTTGAACAATCCACCTACCATCTCTCTCCCTTCCTCCCTCAATTAATTGGGATAAGGCTTAGATGATGATGATGATGATTTAATATCATCAAATGTTTTGCCCCTCTTTTGAGCATGGGCCCAAAAATCACGTAAATATGTGGCTCAAGGGATAACATGATAAGGTAACCGGGGGGCACCTTGATTTCGTGCAGGGCCCATCGTGTTGTGTATACGCCATCCAACCCATTCAGCTAAAGCATCTACACCAAATGAAGGGATCCCATGGCCAGCCGGCTGTTTTGACACTCTAGTCCTCCCATTGGAGATATGGACAAGTTAGATCTCATCAACACATCATGGTGGGCCACACATAGTGTTTTCACCGTATTATAGTTAAAACTTTTGCAATATGTTGAAAGCTTGGTAGTTGAATAAGGCCCATAGGGCCCATTCACGTTTTTACTATTATAAATAAGAGTAGAGGGCTAGGGTTTCAGTAGACCCTAAACATCTCATGTTCTCTCTCTCTCTCTCTCTCTCTCTCTCTCTCTCTCTCTCTTCTCTCTCTCTCTCTCAGTGTTTATCTCTTCTAGCTTTCTTCTCCTTCTTTCTTCTTCTTTTCATTGTAGCTTTTCATGGCCCTCAAGATTAGCACCATGTAGCCATTTAACATGGAATCAGAGCCTAAGTCCTCCTAGGGTTCTTCTTCTTCTTCTTCTTCTTCTTCTTCATCGTCTTCTTTTTCTTCTTCATCTTTTCCGATTTCTTCTTACTTTTTTTCTTATTCTTCTTCAATTATTTTCTTCTTTCGTTTTTTTTATTTATTATTTTTTTTTTTTAATTTATTTATATATATATATATAATATATATAAAGATTTTTTCTGAAGGACTTGCTTATTTTTGTGTTGCTTTAGTTAGGGTTTGCTGATTTTTTTTTTTTTTTTTTTGAAGTAGATTTTTGTGTTGCCTTGGCTAGGGTTTGTTGAATTTTTCTTGTTGAAGCAAATTTTTTACGTTGCCTTGGATATGATCTGCTGGATTTTTCTTATTGAAGCATATTTTTGTGTTTCTTTGGATAGGGTTTGCTGATTTTTTCTATTAGGCCAGTTTTTGGGGCATTTTGTCTTCCCTTCCTACTCCTGGATGGTTCCCTTCTTTTCCTTCATTTTTTCGTTTTCTTCTTCTTTCTTTCCTTCTTCTTCCTCATAACCCTATGAATTTTATTCTTCTAATGTTTCTCAACAAGTGGTGTTTCCCTTCCCTTCCTAATTTTCAACAGTTCCCTCCTTCCCTTCCTAGTCTTCTTTTCTTTCTTTCCTCTTTCCTTCTCTAAATAACAACAACTTATTAACCCCTTTTCTTTCACCCTTCATTCTTCTTTTTCATTCTTTTTCTATTTTGATAGTCGTGAGGCCTTTTCCTCATTGACTCATGATTCGTGAGAAGGGGGTGGCTAGCAGCTGGATTTTTTTATAGAGTTTAACATCATGTGTGGCTGAATTTGAAGCCTCTTTGATACACGGTTGAAGCCCTAACTGATTTTTTTTTGTTGTCCGGTTGAAGAAATTGGTGGAAATTCTTATTCTATTCCTTTCTCGAAGATTTTTTCTAATGGATTTGTTGTTTTTCTTGCTGAATGGTAAGAGGTATTGTTGGACATCCAGGTTGGAGGTATTTGACCGGATTGTCTCTTGTTGTGTGTTGTGTGCTCGCCTCTCCTCCACATCACCTTCGACAACTTAGCAACTTCTTCGTTTTAGGCTCTCCTTGCCAAGTGGTGTGATGTGATTAGTATTTATACTAGGTAGTCGGTTTGGACCTATTTATGTACCGGACGGTTCGGGCTTGTTTGGACTAGGTGGTTGTATTAGCATTGGCTTAAACTTATGATCGTACTTGGCTTGTTTACTCTAACAGTTAGCTCAGACTCGTTATATTGGACAATTGGTCCATTCTTATTTATTCTAGATAGTTGTCCGAACTTATAATTGTGTTGTGTAGTTGGCCCAGCCTTGGTTGAGTTGGATAGTTGATCGAGACTCATTTGTTTATATTGGACAGTTGATCCAATCTTATTTGTTATGGGTTGTTGTTTGGACTCTATGATTGTATTGGGCAATTGGGCCAGCCTTGGTTGAGCCGGATAGTTGATCTAGATTCGTTTGTTTATATTGTATGGTCCATTCTTCTTTGTGCTGGATAGTTGTTCAGACTTATAATTGTGTTGGGCAGTTAGCCAAGCCTTTGTTAAGCTAGATAGTTGATCCGTACTCATTTGTGCAGGGATGGTTATTCCCATGGCTCACATCATTGATGTTGTAGAAGTGCATGTTTGTCTAAAGTTATTGCTCGTCTCATCGCCTCCACTTACTCGCCTCTCGTCATAGCCAATGCTACTCATCTTCTCAACCTCGCTACTTTTTTATTTTTAAAATTTTTTTCGTTTAAGAAATCTTTTATACACCTCTCCAAACTTAGGTTCCTCTTTTCAGAGCACCTTGAATTTGAGGGGGATTTTTTTCTTTTTGAGAGAACAAAAAACTTTATTAGAAAACTCGCAAAAGCGAGAAAAGAATTTCTTTCTTACTTAGGTTAAATTATGTTAGCACTTATTCCAAATTGGGCCTCATTAGGATGCTCTAGGTTGAGGGAGAGTGTTGAAAGGCTGATAATTGAATAAGGCCAATTGCGTCCAAGTCCATGTAACTCATAGGGCCCATTCACGTTTTTACTATTATAAATAAGAGTAAAGGGTAAGGTTTTAATACACCCAAAGCATTTCATTTTCCTACCATCTCTCTCTCTCTCTCTCTCTCTCTCTCTCTCTCTCTCTCTCTCTCTCTCTCTCTCTCTCTCTCTCTCTCTCTCTCTCTATAGGTTTTGGAGTACACCAGGAGAAATCACCACACATAATAGAACTCCAGATTAGTGAGGTTGGCCAAATGTCAAACCCTTAAAGAAAGCAACAATATATACCCTAAAAAGAGAACAATATACAAGAATACCCCTATATAGACATAGCCACCCAACATGGGGCCAATGCATAAAAGAGGAAAAATATATAACAGCAATAATACAAATATAATATAAACAGGTGAGTTCACCACGACCATCTAGCCGTGTGGCTCAGCCATGTGTGGCACGTGTGACATGGGCAATCATATATGTCTAACATCCCCCTCAAACTGATGCGGGTTATCAACCAACAACAGTTTGCCAATAAGGAAGGAATGTCGTGAAGAAGGTAACATCTTGGTAATAATATTGACAATCTGATCCTGGGACATCACATGAGCAAGAGAAATGATGCTTGACTGATACTTCTCTCAAATAAAGTGGCAATCAACCTCTATGTACTTCGTCCTCTCATGAAAGATAGGGTTGGAAGCAATCTGAATTGCATTACTGTTATCCACATAAAGTGGAGTTAAGAGTTGTAAGATGAATGCCAAGATCTTACAGAAGGGCCTAAATCCACACAATCTCACTGCAAATGTAATATAAACAAGTGAGGAGACATACCCCTCCACCATGGCCATCCAGCCATATGGCCCAGCTGCGTCTGCACGTGTGACATGGGAAATCATATATGTCTAACATCTCCCCTCAAACTGAAGCGGGTTATCAACAAGCAACAGTTTTCCAACAAGGAAGGAATGTCATGCAAAAGGCAACGTCTTGGTAAGAATATTAGCAATTTGATCCTGGGATGTCACGAGCAAGAGAAATGATGCTTGACTGATACTTCTCTCGAATAAAGTGACAATCAACCTCTATGTGCTTCGTCCTCTCATGAAAGACATGGTTGGAAGAAATCTAAACTGCACTAATGTTATCCACATAAAGTGGAGTTGGAGCTGTAAGATGAATACCAAGATCTGACAGAAGGCCCTGAATCCACACAATCTCAGTACATGTAGCAGACATCGCATAATATTCAACATCTATGCTGGACTTGGAGATTAGTGTTTCTACACTTCCAAGAGATGAGAGAAATGCCAAGAAATACACAATATTTGGTAGTAGAACGGCGGGTGACAACACAAGTCTACATAGGAATATGCCTGAAGCTCCAAAGGAGTACTGGAAGAGAAAAATAGAGATCGGTCCATCGTCCAATGCAAGTACCCAACAATCCGAAGCACAACAGTCATACGAAGAGTCCTCGGGGCAAAAACAAACTAACTGACAACTTGGACAGGATGTGCAATATCGGGATGAGTCATCTTCAAGTACACCAAACTACCCACCAAGCAATGGTAAAGTGTGGGCTGCTCCAGAAGGTTACCATTGTCAAGGCTATATTGAACATTTAACTCCATGGGAGTCTGAAGAAACTTTTGATCAGACAACTTTGAAAGTGCAATGGAATCTGTGGTATACTTATACTAGCTAACAACAATTCCACACACAAATCAAGAGATCTCAAGACTTAGAAAATAAGTGAGTGGGCCCAAATCCTTCATATGAAATAAAGAGCATATAATCATCTGTAACTCAGTAATCCCAAAAGAGTCGGTACTAGTCAATAACAAGTCATCCGCATAAGCCAGAAGGATGACAATGCCATGGGAAATGCATGTAAACAAAGATGGGTCGTGTCTACTCTTAGAGAAGCCAACACCAAGCCCACATCATGGAAACGTTGGAACCAAGCACATGGAGCCTGCTTGAGATCATACAATGCTTTTCTCAAACGACACATCATATCTCCAGAACCATCACTAGAGCCAGGTGGTTACGTCATATACATCGTTTCATGCAAGACACCATGAAGAAAGGCATTCTTCACATCCATCTGAAAAATTGGCCGACGACGAACCCGAGGCAACTACGAAAAGAGTACGAACGGTCTTCATTTTCGCCACTGGGGCAAATGTCTCATCATAATCAATCCCATATCCTTGCTTGTACCCTTGAGCAACCAGCCGTGTTTTGTATTGATCATGCGATCCATCAAAGAATACACCCATTTGTTGCCGATAACCTACTGACCTAGAGAATGTCAAATAATGTCCTATGTATGGTTCTTAGCCGATGTTTTAAGCTCCTCTATCATATCATCCCGCCAACAACTCTGAGAAGCAGCCTATGAATAGGAGATAAGGACACACAACTCTACGATGTTTCGAGGCTGTCTCTGGTTTGAGATAAACATGAACAAGTCAAAGGTATTTGGGGTGAATATATCGATCAAGAATCATCCTCCTTCGCTGATTGCTTGGGCTGCAAGTTTGCCAAGTTTCCGACATCGTTTGTAGGGCTGCCGCTCACTATTGGTCCCCCTCTGATATCGATGTGAGACAAGGTAGTGGCAAATTTTCAAAAAATGTTGGCCAGCTGGAAATGCAGGTACCTGTCCATGGGGGGTAGGCTCACTCTTATAAAAGCAGCTTTATCTAACATCCCCATTTACTTTGTCTCTTCTCAAATGCCCGCCTCCAGTTCTGAATCGGATTGATAAGCTGAGAAGAGAATTTTTGTGGTGTGGCAAGGACAACCACAAGAAATTTCATCTCCTGGTACTGGCAAGAAGTTTGCAGCCATTTCCAGGATGGTGGGGCGAGCATAAAAAAGTTGAGGGTCATGAATAGGGCCCTTTTAGGTAAATGGTCCTAGAGGCTGGGATCGGAACCGGACGCTTGATTGTGTACCATTGTTAAAGGTAAATATGGGTCTTCCCGGGGGGCTGGTGGACTAAGGATTCTTCAGCGTACAGAGCTTCACATATTTGGAAAGGTGTTCTTCAAGCTAAAAAAGCAGTTGTTGAAACGTTGGATTTGATCTGGGAAATGGCGCTACGATTCGCTTTTGGGAAGACCGCTGGTTGGGAGAGACAAGACTAAAGGACAGATTCCCTTCAATTTATCGGCTGGCCGCTAGCAAGGAAAATCCTGTTGCTAGCTACTATTCTCTCTTCGGTTCAGGCAGTGTTTGGGACATTCCCTGCCGCAAGAATCTTCACGACTGGGAGGTCAATGAATACGTCGATTTACTCGATTGTCTTTCCAGCGTGTCCCCGCTCCAGGCGGAGCCGGACAGAATTACCTGGACAAGGGACAAGTCAGCCCACTTCTCGGTTAAATCCCTGTATGCAGTTCTCGCTCTCACACCCTCCCCTACTTCCCAGGCCTCTCCTTTTATATGGAAATACCTTGCTCCCCCCAAGATCATCTGCTTCGCCTGGCTTGCTTCCAAAAATCGGATCCTCACGATCGACAACTTGAAAAAGAAAGGCATGCAGCTCGCCAACATATGCCTCTGCTGCATGGCCAGTGAGGAATCGGTTGATCACCTTCTGGTCCACTGCCCTTTTATATCACAGATTCGAGCAGACTTTTTTAGCAGATTTAATGTCAGTGGGTGTGTGTTAGCCTCCTTCTTCCACCTACTGGCCTTCTGGCACGGTTTCAAGTTGGGTAAACTCAGATCGCGGGTTTGGCGAATGGCAATCATTTTTGATCTGGTGGGCGGTCTGGAAGGAGAGGAACAAAAGATGCTTCAATAATTCCCAATCTTCGGCTCAAGCAGTGGGCTCTATGGCTAAAAAATCGATTATCAAATGGGCTGCTAACGTCCCTTCCCTCAAAGATTTTAATTTCCTGTTCTTAGGCCTATAGCTTTTTCTGTTTTTTTTTTTTTTTTCCCACCTCGGCAGCCCCTGTAGTTTTCTTTCTCCGTTTAATATAATCCCGTTACCTTTTTTAAAAAAAAAAAAAAAAAAAAAAAAAAAACAAAATCCAAATGGAAGACATGGCAGACAAAGTATGCAAATGATCCAAAGATTTATGGGGCCGAGCAGAGTGACGTACCAGTGGGGAACCGAATTAGTAGCAAGAGGGGGAATGGGGATCTGCAATAGGTGAAGTGGCCGGAGGAGGAGGCGGAGGTGGTGCTCTGGGCCGATGGTGATAAATTTGCAAGGGATGAGGAATAGAAGAGCAACCGGAATATCTGGAAAATCAGTTAGCTAGAGGAAGAAAAACCCGATGGAGAATGTAGTAGATGACTGAGAATAAAAAGGTACATTGATGGGGACATCAGAGGACCTACTCGGGTGTAATGTTTTAAATATCGTTATCGCGTAATGTATTGTGCCGTTGGGATATGGATACATATCGGATATCGCATGGGATATATCGGTTGTATCGCGTAATGTATCGTCGTTGTTAGGAAAATGGGAACATTGGGAAATTGGTCAAAATTTTCAATGAAACTTCATGGATTATTGAAAAAGACATCAATACACACTTAGAAACCAAAACATTACCAAAAAAAAAAAAAAAAACATAATAGGGGTTTCCTTTGTATGGGATCCTAATATATGCGTTTTTCAACAGAACTGATGCAAGTATATTTGAAGTCTATTCATGTAATTTATAAATGTAAGAAGACATGTATGGAAACACAAGCAATACATTCAAAAGCAAAAGAAGAATCACTAGATTAGGTTACATACATGTTTAATTTTGTGTTTGGATACAAAGATTGCAACAGATTTGTGAGAAATTGAGAAATTTTGATTTTTCTAAATTTCCGCAACTTGACCCATCTCCCCTAAATCTCAAAATCGAAATTCAAATCAATGATTTTTCATGAAAAATACGAAGAATCATACATTTGTAACTATTTGGCACTAGTTTAATGTGATTTACAACAAAAACATGGATCGAAAATCGGAAATGCTTACTAGATTGAATAGGTGGGATATATCGTCACTACCTATGTGTTTCGTATCGCACAAGTGGGATATAAGATATATCGTGAGATATATCGGCTGATATCGTCGATATTTAAAACATTGCTCGGGTGTACCAGAGACGGAGACGACCACCCACATTCCGCAACTTTCTTTATGGATGGGAGACGAGTTCCAGATGGGGCCCACCAGGCCATTTTGAAGACCCACATGCATTGGACATGCATCAGGAAGACTTCACCATGGGATGATGCATGTGGGCTGCTTAAGAGATCATTTTATTCATAGGATTTCTATTTCGTGTTGATCTGACCATTGAATCTTGTCGATCAGGCCATCAGGCCACCATATCTTTTAGATTTGGGCTCCTTGGACTCTGATCTTGCTTTCTTTATGTTTTTTGTTATTTTTAGGAGTTATTTGATGGTTGAGATTGATAATATATATTTTAGTTTTCTTATTTTGGATGATGGACCACTTTACTTAAATGAGTGGCATAGTTATAATTATGCTGGATTTTAATTCCGAATTTTTAATTATAAAAGTACAGGAGGTTTGGAGTTCTAACCCTAGTGGAGATTTAAGAAGAAAAAAAAAAAGAAAAAAGAATAAGAGAGAAACTCTCGTGTGAAGGAATTTTCCTCTTTGTTTTCTAGGGTTCTTTTGAAAAAAAAAAAAAAACCTCTCTTCCAATTGAATTGTGGAAGGGTAGAAACTTGTTTGGTGGTGGATTCCCAAAGGTACATCATTCTTCCTCTTATTCGAAAGATATTCTTTGAAAGGTATTTCTTCTTCTTCTTCTTCTTCTCTTGTCTTCCTCTTTTCTCTTCCATTACAACCTTCTAAACCCTATATCTTCACTTTCCTATTTTTTTAATTTTTAAAAACCCTAATTCCAAAATCCTCAATTCTCATGAACCCTAATTTTCCAAATTTCAGATTTTTCCCTTCCTAAGCCTAATAATAAAACCTACAAATCTGTCCCTTGAGTGTGAACGTGCCTATGCTAAATTGGAAGTTTTATCCTTCCATCGGTCCTAGTGTTAATTGATTTCTTAGCATGTGGGCATGTGATTTAGGTTAAATCAGATTTTATTTTCTATTTTTACTCTTAATTACTTGGTAGGTTAGCATCTTTTGTTAATTGAATTACTTTATGGACTCTTTCATAATCTCCACGTTGCATATGAGCATTAAATCATGTGTCATGCATCATACATGCTCTAGAAAAATTGCATTACAAGAAATATGTACCCATTTACAAGTAGCATCATAACAACGAAACCCATTTTGGGTATCATCAAAGCCCAAATACATACACCAAGTGGACTTGGGGGATAGTTTCTTACGTTCCTAAGCAGGAAGGTGAACATAACAAACATACCCAAACACACGAAATGATGAATAATTAGGTAAGGAGTCAAATACAATAAAATAGGGGGAGACATTATAACAAGGGGGTGTCGGCATACGATTAATAAGATATACCGTATGCAACATAACCTCAGCCTCACAGGGAACTGACATATCAGACATCAATGTATTTGTAGTCTCCACAATGTGGCGGTTCTTCCGTTTAGCCACCCCATTTTTCTCACGGGAGTCGGAATAGGTCTTTTGATGAATAACCCCACGATCAAGTAGATATGCAGCAATTCCAAAAAAAAAAAAAAAAGTATTCACCCCCAATTGGAACACAACACTTCAATTTTCTTACCAAACTGAGTATCCACCGTGGAGGAAAACTGTCAGTAAATGTAAAAACAGTTGCGACTTGGAATGCATGAAATAAATCCACGTAAACTGAGTAAAATCATCTATGAATATGACATAATATTGCAATCCATATTTAGATAAAATGGGAGGAACTCAGACATCAGTATGCACAAAATCAAGTATAGCAAGCGTACGAGAATTACTCAAAGAAAAAGAAACAACTTTAAACAACATGAAGAACAAGGCAAATTCAAAGAAGATTTATTAATGTTCAATTTATCTAATAAACCAATGAAAACAAATGGTAAAGCCTATCAGAATGTGGATGACCAAGGCGGCAATGCCAGAGTCTTCGCAATTTATTAGCATGAGAAATATCCAAAGCAGACGGGGTGAAAAAACAGGAGGTTGAAGTGACATCGGAAGGGAACTCTAGCATGAAGAGGTGGCCATTCCTCTTACCCTTCCCAACTACTTTCTCCGTTGCCAAATCCTGCACAACACAAAAATCATCAAGGAAAAGAACCAAACGATTATTTTTAGTAAGTTGACCCACAAAAATCAATTTGGAAGACAACTTAGGAACATGAAACACATTTTTCAAAATAAAGGACCGATTAGCAGTAGTGGACAACTGTAAAGTACCAACCGACTTAATGGATAGTAATGCACCATCAGCCGTAGAAATAACTTGATGACCAGTATAAGGACTAACGTCACGGAGGTGAGAAGAACTCTTGATCATATGGTTTGACGCTTCGGAATCAATATACCAAGGAGATGACAAAGATATACCTGACAAGCCCACAACACAAAGGGCCGATATGTTAGACCATCTCAGGGGCTAGAGGAGAGGAAGAGACGAGCTAGCATAGTTATTAGAAGCAGGTGCACGCTCAAGAGGAGTAAGGGCAGCAACAAAGGCACGACCATGACCGTGATGTCCTCGGCCTCGGGAAACAGCGGCAAAATCCTTCACTTTACATTCAGAAATGCCATGACCAGTCTGGCGATAATAAGAGTATCATTCTTTGCATTGTGAGACCGAATGTCCCACCTTGTTACAGACAAAGCACGAGGAATCGAGGAAAGAACCTTAAGTTGTTGTTCTTTTGCCAATAAATCATGGATCACAACATTCATGAATGAAAAAGGACTACGACTCAAGAGAGCGGCTCGACAATGCTTGTACCCTGGGCTCAGTTTCATCAGAAACTGTCGAACACGTGTCGGCTCCTACAAATCCTAATGAATCTACAAATTATTAGGAAACTTTAGATCCGTCATTTGCCATTTAAGTCCAGATGGCCACAATATCATTATAGAATGCTTGAATACTTTTATGACCTTGGGAAAGATGTACCAAATCATACTCTAAACTACATAGACGGGCTTCATTGCTCTGTTGGTATATTACCCGTAAATGATCCCACATAACCTTAGCCATGCGATGTGAAATCAAACCAACAGCAATAGACTTCTCAACTGAATCCAAAATCGAAGTTGTTATTCAACCATTCTTCATCTCCCAATCAACCAATTTCTCAACATCTATTGATTTTGGGGTCTGAATAGACCCAACTATCAGCCCCAAAGACCATGACCCTTTAGAAACACTTAGAAGTGAAGATACCAAAGCCAATAATTGGTACCATCAAAGGTACATCGAGGAGCATCATTGTGAAAATTTTCTTTCTCTATAATCACAAAAATAAAAACACACAAAGATGCAAGATCACAGTATGAAATCACTAACCAATAGATTGCGCAACACACAACAGCTCCAACAATCCACCATAAATTTTTTTAACATAGGTACAACCAAATCCGTATGAATGTATGACAACCAAGAACATCAAAAGGGAAATATGAAACCCAAAAAAGGACTTACCACCAGATAAGGATCAAACAACGAAGAGCACCATATTTGATCTTCTTAGATTATCCGCTCTGATACCATGATAGGTTTTGGAGGAAACCAAGAGAAATCACCACATATAACAAAACTCCAGATTACTGAGGTTTTCCCTAAATGCCAAACCCTCAAAGAAGCAACAATATATATTCACCTTAGAAAGAGAACAATGTACAAGAATACTCATATATAGACATAGCCGCCCAACATGGGGCCAAAGGATAAAAGAAGAAAAATATATTACGAGCAATAATATAAATATAATATAAACAGGCGAAGGGAAGAGACAGGCCCCTCCACCACGGCCATCCAGTCATATGGCCTAGCCACGTGTGGCACATGTGACATGGACAATCAAATATGTCTAACATCTCTCTCTCTCTCTCTCTCTCTCTCTCTCTCTCTCTCTCTCTCTCTCTCTCTCTCTCTCTCTCTCTCTCTCGTAGCTTCTCATAAGCCCTCCAAATTACGCCATGTAGCCATTTAACACATCGAATCATTTCCCTTGTAAGCGCACATGCACACACAAAGATATATGGACGCGGTCTATTAAATATTTAGTTTTGTGATGCAATGTAATGTTTAACTACTTTAGGTTTTTCTAGCATGCTGGATATTTTAATAGTATTTCTTTCTTTCCTCTGGTAAAACTATTTACAATGTGACAACAATATATGAATATTGTTGGGTGTAGACCATAATTACAGTGAAAACGTTTGCATTTCATATATATATATATATATATATATATATATATATATTATATATATATATATATATATATATATATATATATATAGATATATATGTGAAATGCTCAGTTCGCCACCGGTTCTCACAAAGCTCGTGAGCACTTTTTGATACATGATGTGAGCGCAAATCCGAACCGTCCACGGATGCGGCACCCCATCAAATCCCCTGGACCCAACTTCCAGTCTGATCCAAAATTCTAGTGGGCCATGGCAAAAGGAAATAGTTACCTCCCTTGATTTGCCTCTCTCTTTGCCATGGCCCACCAAAGTTTTGGATCAGGCTGAAAGTTGGGCCATAGAGGTTTTATGGGTTGCTGCATCACATGGACCGTTCGGATTTTGTGCCCATGACACGTGTGCAAAGGTGCGCACGGGTGCTCATGTAAGAAGGTGTGCGGGTGAGCATGACTCTCTCTCTCTCTCTCTCTCTCTCTCCTCTCTCTCTATATATATATAAAGTCTGTTTTACATGTCTTGGAAAAGCATAGGAGGGTATTTTTGTGGAGAGGTTTAGAAGAGAATCATAAGTTTCCTCCTTTGAAGTGGGAAGAGGTGTGTCGACCACAAGTTCAAGGTGGAGCAAGTTTGAGAAATTTAGAGGAGATGAATTTAGCATTGTTAGGGAGATGGGTATGGGGGTTTTGGAGGTTTGGGGTAGAGGGGGGAGCTAGATGGAGGGTGGTGGTAGGGAGGAAATATGGGGTAGATGAAAGTGGATGGTGGACCAAATCTTCTTCTTTGTATCGAGCTTCGTATCTTTGGAAGTCGGTGACGTCCTTAAAACAAAGGGTTTGGGAAGGAATAGGCTTTGAGTTGGGAGCTGGAAGAAACATTCGTTTTTGGGAGGACAAGTGTCTAGGTGAAAGTAATTTGAGGGCTAGCTTGCCAAGACTAGCAGGGGTAGCTTCGGAAGCAAATTTTGAAGGTTAGCAGTTGTTTCTCTTGGAGGGGCAATGAAAATGAAGTTTGTTGGGCACCTCCCTGTAGAAGGATCCTTGATGAAGAAGAGTTTATAGAATTCTCGTCGCTTCTTCAAGTGTTGGTTAAAGTCTCTGCGGTTGCTTCTAGTACGGATTCGTTAAGATTGTTAAAAGATAAATCAGGAAAATTCAGTTAAATCATTGTATGGGGTCCTATGTGGAGATGGGGATAATGAGGAGATTGCTCTGACGTCATTTGTTTGGAAATATTGCGCATCGTTGAAGGTAGCGGTTTTCGGGAGGCTTGTAGGGAGGAATAAGATGCTTACGATTGACAACCTTTGCAAGAGGATTATGATTCTTCCAACTGTATGCCTTCTTTGTTACCAGGATGCAGAATCAGTGAATCATTTGTTTCTTCACTGCCCTTTCACAAGGGAGTTGTGGGATAATTTTTTCCAACTATTTGGAGTGCAATGGGTGCTCTGGGTGCTCCTAGGCTCAATAGATATATTTATTCTATCTTGGCAAGGTGGGAGTAACGGAAAATCAGAGAAGAGATTATGGAGGATGAGTGGTCTAGCGGGGCTATGGCTAGAAAGAAATGATCGATGCTTCAAGAACAAGAAAGGGAAAGCATCAAATGTGTTTAGGAGGGGTAAATCTTTTGTAAAAGAATGGGTTTTGGGTTCGGATAGGTGTTTCCAATTTTCATTGGGTTGGTAGCAGTGTTATTGCCTCTTGTTTTTTCTTTTTTTTTTTTTTTTTTTTTTTTTCTTTTTTTTTTGCTGTGGCCTTTTAATGAAATTATCACCGTTCGAAAAAAAAATGTATGAGTAGGTCTCTAGTCCAACCAGTTGGACTACAAGTTACAGTCCACGAATAGGTCTCTAGTCCAACCGGTTGGATTACAAGTTACAGTCCACCCAGCGTGTAACTTCTAACCTGTTAAGTGCATGCCCAATGGATCACATTATGCGAGAATCAGCCCTATCCACTCATCAAGTTGGCCACACCATAGAAAACAATGTCTTGCCATTGATAAATAGAAAAATTACAAGTGTGGCCCACTCGATGAGTGGATATGAATGATCTTGCACTAGGTGATCCTTGTGGTTTGGGCCAAGCTATTGGATGGGTTGGATATTGCATGCACATATGGTTGGATGTCCATACGGGTAACAAGTGGGAAGTTGTCAGCTGTTCAATAGTTCTCTCTCCTGGCATGCTGGATATTTCAGTAGTTTTTTTTTTTCCCCCGGATATTTCAATAGTTATTTTTTTCCTGGTAAAACCATATACAATGTGAGAAAATTATCAGAATATTGTTGGGATTTGACAGTAATTAGAGTGTGACAACACAGCATGGTGGGCTGCAGACAAAATGTTTTCACCATAATTACAGAGAAAACTTTTGCAATATCCAGGCCATCCATGAGGTAGGTCCAACCATGTAGATATGCTCATCTATGAAGAAATCTGGTTCATGCAGCAAGTGAGCCACTATGTTATAACAGTTGGATGGCTGAGGGAAATTTAGCCAAGTCTTTCTTCAGCAGTACATTTGCTTTGTAAATTGTGGCCAACCTGATGAGTGGACTGACTTGATTCTTGGGCGAGAGCATCTACATAGTGGTACTCTGACGAACAGAATGGATCTCATACAAATGTGCCATGCTGGTACATGCATGGCATGTCATGAGCTTCCTTGTACATGGGTTTGGGCATAGCAGAGCTCAATAGAAATAGTTAACATCCTTTTACTGCACTTTATGCCAAGAGGGAACATTCCAAAATTCACCCATTTCCCCAAATGGCCCCTAGAACACGCATGTACTGGTATTTTGTACTAATATCATTATCATGTCATGTCGGTCACGAATAAATGAGCATTTATCTTATCTGGGTGCCATAGACTTTGTATATCAGTGATCTTGAAGAGCTTTTTCTTGCATTTCCCAAAAAAAAAAAGAAGATCAATCAATGTTTCAAAGCATGTAACCAAGAAAAGTTCATGAGTGATTGGATCCGTCTACAGTGACTGAAGAATAGTGTCTAGTTGTTCCTTTCTATCAGTAATACCATATGGAACCTATCTAGAACAACAAGAATGCAGTTGTTTTCTGCTTCCTTCACCAAGAGACGTTGGCAGGACAATCTCGTCATTTTGAAGCAATTAAATTCAGCTTAGCACCATAAAATAGGGTATTCAGTGTCCATTTTCTGGCATTCGTCTTATTAACAAGGTCTACTCGGTTTACTTGCCACAGTTCACCTATCTAACTTTTCTAGTCTTGTCTTTTGTAGTTGTTTCTTTCTTTTTCATATACCAGCCACTCTAATGAGAGTGATGCTTGTGGACTTTCCTGAGCTCATGGCTCAGATACGTGAACATGGCACACATACAAGATCAAAGCTGATCATCAGATAAGCCCCACTTCATATGCCCTGGCCCAAAAAAAAAATAAAAAAATGGTTATCCTCTTCTCAGGTAGGCCACACGTGTAGAAAAGAAAATGGACCAGGGACCAACTGTTGACATTCAATATTCATTTGTGGCCCACAACACATCAGACTTGGGATGATTTTGGGCCAGGCATTTTACATGGTGGAGCTGCCAGATGAGTGTCTTGGATCTTAGTATTACATACATGTGACACATTGGCACATATGAATCCTAAAGTCCCATGAAATTCTATTCTTGCATGTCCATTCACATATCTCTACTTGTAGTGTATTCATGAAGCTTGGTATGTGGTGCTTGCAGGAGGATCGTTTAAGTGTTGATGAAGCTCTTCGGCATCCTTATTTTCAACTACATCCCCAAGCATGATACCATTCAGGAAGATCAAATATGCCAAGTTGCCAACCTTGAACTCTTTGCGATGTCAACATGGTATTACCTATATTCTTTCTTGTAGCTTTCGGGGTTATGTTGTACAGTAATGGAAGGCAAGACTTGTTTCCCAATGAATAGTGGCAACTTTTATTTAATGAATTAGATTGTCTAGTTCCATCCTTGTACTTCGGACATTCAAGTTTTTAAAATCTTCTGAAGCATCCTTTACAGCCAGGACATTTTGATTATTTTCAAGTATTAAGACCAGAATGAGTGATGGTAAAGACAAAACTGAAATATATCAGGTGGTAAATTCCAAAGTACAAAATAATAACTCTGACATGTTCATACTCAGGAGTCTTATTAGTTAGTAATATGCATTTGCCTCAACAATTGCAATTAAAAGAAATGACAGGCCAAGGAGCATATTTTTAGTAGTTTTCATTTTTTCATCAGTAAAATATTTTTGAACACATTTTAATTGATTTTAAAAAATATATATATTTTTTTTTACTGTTTGCTACTATAAATTATTTTGTAACACTGAGCCATAACTCAGGGTTCTGTTGTCATGCATCACATGCCCATTTCATATCATTCCATGAGGAGCTGAAGATTACTTTCAATTATAAAACAGTCGAATAAGTGATAATAAGGCTAGAAATATAGCTGGTGGCAAAATCAAAAGTACAAGATCTCAAGTTCTACTGTAGCCATCTTCCAACCCATGGATGGGATGGCTAGGATTCCCGAATACAAGAGACTCTTTAGAATCATAAGCAATTCATAATGGAAACTGTCAAATAGATTGATTGAATTGTGTGTTAGACCTATTTTTGTACAGATGATCCTGACCCTCCACAATGAAGGCCATTAATCAGACGGTTATGATCATCAGATCAGTGTGATATTTGCATGTTACCCCATGAAATGCGTGCCAGACCTAATGGACATTGATCAATCGGCTAGACATTTAACTGTCCCAATGCAACTAGGAGCACTATAACTTTAGCTCTGTGGAGAGAGAGAGAGAGAGAGAGAGAGAGAGAGAGGGGTTTTGATTTTTGGCTGACATGTGTTTCAGGTGGGCCCCACTAAAGGAAACAGTTAGAGGAGGGGTGTGCACTGTTGATTTTTTTTTATTTTTTTTTTAAGGGGCCCATCGTGATGATTATGTGAAATTCACGTGAACAATTAGATGCCACTCAAAAATTAAGGCATGGGCCCAAAAATGTGGCCCATCTGTGATTCTGGTAGGCCACACTAAAGGAAATGGTTTAGAAGGGTGGGTGTTGCCCTATAAACTTATTTCAATCGTGTGGTCCACTTGAATCACAGATGGAGCTGATTTTTTAGACATTGTGTCAGTCACCTGATGGTCAACATGGGTTTCAAAAAAACCTCTATGATAAATCAATCGTACTAATTTGTTTTGACACCGAAGAGGATGATAGGACCCGTGAGGTTTGAAGATCTTTGAGAAGCAATTTGCAGAGTCGACAATAAATTTTCACCAACAACAGAGATGGGTCTTTTATTCTTTAAAACTCTTATTTGGCTCTTATCTTATAAAGTTTCGATTGTAGCCGTTTTGGGAGTTTCCATTATCACCAGAGAAGCTGTTTTTGTGTATTTATTGCATCCATTACGAGAGAAGAAGAGAAGGATTTCATGAGGAAGCCGTTACGGGGCAGAGGCCATCAATGATCGTACGTTCCAACATTTGGAACTCTAGCCTTGTGCTTTGCTACCACGAGGGACAGCTTTTTACATCCCTTGCTCTACAAAAGCATGCTTCCCTTGTCATGCGAGGCACGTGCACGCTCTCCCCATTTGCAAAAAAAAAAAAAAGTGTAGTTTACATCCATCAGGGTGAGTGGGCTAAGTCATCATTTCTCTTTTGTTTTAATAACCGTTTAGTGGACAAGGAATTACGTGTCTATGAAATGGATGGTATAAAATAACCCAAATACCCAAATACGGTACGCGTGTCCTCTGATCGATGATCCTAGATTTCCTCATCTGGATAAGTCTCCACGTGGCTGCACCTGCTATATATTTATATAGTATGTATGCCCCACATCCACCCGTAAGGATCAACTTCTAGAAAGTTCCTCCCTTCGCTTTCCTTCTTGGAGCAATAGACAAAGTGGTAATTAAAATAAATGCAGTAACAGTACCAGACACAGGTGACCCTAGAACTTTCAGTTACAAGCTGCCTCTTTTTTCTTTTTTACAAGCAGCTAGAGCTGGGCATCGAGTCGAGTCTGACCAAGTTAGAGCTGACCCGACTCGGATCAGATTTTGAAATAGATCTTCTACTGACTCGGTATTGAGTCCAGCATGCCTGGTCCGATGGAGTCCGGGTCTGACCTGGATTAACATGCACTCAGTCAGAGTCGGTTACAAGAAACGAGTCGGTCGAGTCAGCAGCAAGTCAGGACCGAGTTGGATTCGGACAATCAGGTGCGGTCGTGTGGTAGATGAAGGAAAGAGAGAGAGAGGCCTGGTGGTGGTGGGTGGCTGTTGGGATTAGGAGAGGAGGCGGGCATGCAACGAGTAGAGTATATATATATATATATATATATATATATATATATTAATAAATATATATATATATATATATCGCTACTGAACTTGAGTCGAATCAAGTTTCGGATCGAGTCAAGTCAGTAGAGATGGATTTCAGGCCGACTCGAGTTAATGGGTGACCTAGACTGACTCGGTTGAGTTCAGCTTGGGTGGTCTTCTCGGTTCAGATCGACTCACTTACTCAGTTCGGGTTGAGTTGGGTCTAAACAAGTCAGTTGAGTCGAGTCTACCAAGTCCACTCATCCAGTGCCCAGCTCTACTAATAGCTTTGTAAATCCATTTCAAACATCATTTGAATTATATGGCTCTGATTATTTCTTTTAAGGGTCTGTTTGCATACATCTGTAAGTGGAAAGGATTGTCAATTACATATGTCATGTCCAAATGAGCCCCTTAGATAAAGAAGGCTAAAATACTTGAAGAAACCAAAGTGCAAAGAAATGTAAGATGGGTATGCCATAGTACTACACCTTAAAAACGCAAAATATCTTAAAACCCTATAGGAAAACCTTATGAACCTATCTCCCAAAGACTAAGGATATAATAAATTAAAGGACTGCAATTCAAGTGTGTTCGGTCGCATCGAACCTACATTCGGTACCACCGAAGTGAGCTTTAACAAGATAGCAAGCAGATTGTTAAATTTGGCTGCAACTGAATGCCAAATTCAGTTCCACTGAATGCACTTTCGGTGCCATTGAACTAAGCTACAACGAGACAGAAAATAGGATGACAAATTCGGCTGCAATCGAATATCAAATTCGATGCCACCGAAGGCAACGCTTGGTGCCACCGAACTTCGCAAAAATATGACAGATTGCAAATGACCAAATTCAGCTATAGTCGAACTTAAATTCAGTCTGACTAAAAAACACATTTGGTGCGACCGAAGGTGAAAAAAATTGTTCAACGGCCAAAGTTGATTTTCATGCTTAATTCGGTGCTACCGAAAGTTAATATGGTTTAATTGACAACTAGCTATGTTTTTTTTTTAAAAACCTTTTTTACTCATTTCAAAAATTCTATAAAATCTGATTCTTGGGTTTCAAAACCAAGATGTGATAAATACAAAGAGTGAGAGTATGATTCACTATCTAAAAACCCTCCTCCCTAGCTCTTTCCCTAATGGAGTTCATCATTCAATACTTGTGATAAAAGAACATTTATTGAGCATTCAAAGCTTGGATCGAAATATGAATTCCAACATTCATTAATGCCCTAGCACTCATCTTTAATGGTCTTTTATACTAAAGGGCATTGAATCCAGTCTTTGGGAATCCTAACCCTATCCTTAAAGATTCCTAATCTTGAGTTAGGATTCATCTACTTTCATCCGTACCTCGACATTAGTAAAGCCACATTCATTTCAAAGTTGCAGTTCAAGGGAACTGAAGAATATGCTTTCATGATTGAGGATGATCTTTAATAATGTGCTTTAAGGGAACTCATATACTTTAAGTAAGAAAGTTATTTTAAATTCATTTTGTCTAGAAAATGATTCTTGTGTAGGATTGAGGTTCAAAGTTTGACTAACCAAGCTCGTCAAATCCTTGTGGAGGCCTCCGATGAGAGCATATGTTTGTCGTCCTTGTGTAAGGTGTCTTGATTAAGTTTAAAATCCAATCTCTAAGACCTTATGTAGGCCATTGACGGATGTAAAACGTATAAACCTTGTGTAGGCTGTAAAGGTTTATGGTAAACCTGATTTAAATTTATTTTGATAGTGAAATTCGGTACACTCTAGGAGAGAGTGAGTGGTCGGGAGTGGAGTAGGCACATAGCCGAACCAATATATATATATATACTATATATATATATATATATATATATATATATATATATATATATCACTGTTGTTCTACTTTGGTCTAAGCTGATTTGATATAACCACTTCCTCTTGTTTTTAAATTGTTTTGTTTGAAGTAATTAGAAATGGTGATTGTTGTTTATTTGATTAAAATTTTAAAAATCCTATTCACCCTCTTAGGATATTAGTCATATATTCAAGATTCACTTGTAGTGGTAAAACTGCAATTTCACCATCATCTCAATGTTGTAACACAATACATTTACTATTTAGCCATACGATCATCCCTAATATAAATAAAGTTAGAAATTAATTAGAGATTGAATACAAGTAAATCCAAACTAAACTGTCAAAATTACATCCCATAATTTAGATGTGCCATGACTCGAAATTATAGTTATTTGTTTATCTGAGTACGAGACTTATGATCAATTATTAGATGGTTAATGTTGGGGGGAAAATTGACAAGTCGATAAGTCGGCTTATGGAATGGACCAACTCTACTTAACCAGCACGGGCCCAGTGAAACCCGAGCTTAATAAGGCACGTCCAGAAATAGGCCACCTTCAAGGAGGTTGAGGCAACCGTAAGGACACTCAAAGAACACGATTACGAGCCCATTCGGATAATCCGTGTTCTGACCCAATGGGTCAATTACAGTTTGACTACAAATCGACCATAGGTCTGTCATAGGTCGGATATAGGTCGATCATAGATCAACCCCAGATCAGTTACTACCTGGTCATAACTCAGTCATAGCTCGGCCATTGGAGGGCCATAGATCGGCCAACGTCCGGTTAAAGGTCAGACAACGCCCCATGACAAGGTCAAGGACCATTCAGCTAAAGGGAACACGGACCCTCCGACCCAATTATTGGTCAAAGATGGTGAATGTTGATCTGTCATCATTAGTCGAAGATGGTGAATGTTGATCTGTCAAGAAGATTGACATCGCTGATTCCCGAGTCGTCACCCACCAATAGGAGTCGACCTAAACCCAAGCTATAGATTCGAGGAATCCCAGATCTTCGAGGGATAAGATCAGATCCCGATAACCTCGGAAGTCGGTAATCTCGCAAAGATTATGGATCGGAATGGGTCTCCAAGATATCAGGAAGAGTCCTTACACAATTGGGCTCCTTTCCCTATATATAGAGGTATCTCCAACCATCAAAGGTACGCTTACTCTTACCCTAGCACTCAGCTGGTGTATCTTTTCTAGAGACCTTACCCTACAAAAAAAGACCTCGTTTTTGACTTAGGCATCGGAGAATCCCCTGCACTAGCCAAGGTCTCCTTTATTTCTTTTTTTTTTTTATACATCTGTCTAGGTTTGGGAGGGTCAACTGCGGGGGGTTTGCCGAAAAACTGCATCAACAGTTTGGCGCCGTCTGTGGGAATCGACATTCTAAGCCGTTCTCAATTCTACCAGCAACATCTATGATGGCTAGGGGAAAGAAGAAAGCTCAATCCCCTCCAGTGGCGATTCTTATCGCTACCTTACCTACGACTAGTCACGCCCAGAACCGCTAGAGCAGCCAAGGCAGCTTGAGCCACAGGCGAGCCATCAAGTTTCCTCCTCTGGCACAGGCAGACGTGGTCCACGGACTCGTGCTAAGAATGGTCAAATGAACAACCTCAAAAGAGAGGTTGGGGATATAAGATTAGATTTGGGCCGCATGTGCGACTATTGGAACAAATTCAACCTCAACCTGCATCGAGGGTCGACGGTCCTTCCCGGCCTTCCTGCACGCATGCCGAACAACATCTGGATCATTATCCCTCCCAGCCTACTGGCGTGTCAGTCGCTCCTCGACCGAGCCAGTAGTATACTCCGGCCCAACCTGCCCCATCTCATGTGTCCGATGTAATGACTCGAAAATTTCCGTGCAATGGCCTGAGTACCACCTCAGGTAGAAATCGCTTAGGATCAAATCCTTTAGAAATTTGATAAAGTTAATTAAGTACTAAACTAGATTAGCCATGAAATCCGTTTGAATGGCTTTAAATACGATCTGCAAGATCCAAAACTTGTAGAATCATTGACGCTAGATTACCCTAAAATCTAGGATCAAACTCATTACCCGACTGCTCTCGGGAGCACATTGAAACTCCATATCAGATCTGGACCGCACATCGGGAGTCCAAATAATACGAAGTTAAAGATTAGGACCGCCTCGCTGGGCTTGACAACATCTCAGAAATCAATCCAGACAGTGTCCCGGCTGTTCGCTTGAGTCCGGAGGAGGGAGAGTGAAAACACTTATTTTTCTTTACAAACAAATATCTCAAATAGTAATCTGGCACGCTTGCAGACATTTGTAAGCAACCAGACCGTCAGAATCTGACCCAAATACACCCTTGATCAGGAAAAAATTTCATAACATATCCATGTATTGGAATTTCAGATCGAGTTTCACTGACCGTTGAACGAAACTAGTCCGCCACGCGTGATCTGGAATCCCACTGAACGAAAACTAACTCCACCTAGATCCAAGTCTGTGAGCTTAAGTCCGACCTTTGGTCAAAGGTGGCCCGCCAGAAGTCCTCCGTGAGCTGAAATGGCTCGTTTTGGTTATAACCTAAGTCACCTGCCCAAAGTCTATTTTGGAGTTGTTTTTAGGCTATATAAGGACCTAGAACCCTCTCTCTCACAGCCAATACGAATTTGAAAGAAACCCTAAGAGAGGAGAGAAAGAGAGAGAGAAAGTGTGAGAGAAGTGGGAGAAACTCCCTACTCTATCCCCTGCCGTTCTACAAGCTTAACCTCGCAAGTCTAGTCGCTTTCCCGACGATTCCGACTTTGTTTCTAGGTAAGAAACCCTAACCCTAATCTGTTTTGGGGTGTGAAGGTTGTAGGTTATGAAATAGCCAACCTATTTCATTCTATAAGTTACCAAACTGCCGAATACGGAAGCTTGGCAAAACTATCGGCTTCGTTTTGATTATACAATAAAAGGTGAAGACTTTAGGTGTATAGGTTATGGTTTTCAACGCTTTCAATATCAGATAATGATAGATTCATGATCTGCATGCAATTGCACATGTACAAAGTGCTGTCTGTTTTCCGTTTCGATTAAAGATGAAGAATATGGATTTTGCATACTCTAGGTATTGTAGAAAGTACCGTATACGTATAAAATTTTATTTAGAAATATATTTGTCATGATTATTTGTTGTATGAATATATATATATGGATAAAATACTTATTTGCGAAAGGTATTCGCCCTAATACATGTTTTGCTATATACACTATGTATGTTGAAATAGTGGTATTCTAGAAAGTACCGTATACATATAAATTTAGAAATGTGTTTGCCATGATTATTTGCTATATGAAACATATTATATATGCGTAAAATATTGTTTGGCGAAAGGACTCGCCCTAATACATGTTTTGCTAATGTACACTAGGTATGTTGAAAATAGTGTATTCTAAGTGTTTGTGAAAAGTTTGTGAGAGAAGTGTTTGGATGATGGTGTCTTAGGTAGGTGTTGAGGACGGGATTCTCAATACCTTAGAGACGTATATTGATTTCCTCTATGTTGATTGTTAATTTAACGCTTACTTATGAAATATATGGTTTGTATCTCATGTTTATATGTGCTTTATAACATGCTTATAATATGCTGTTAACATGCTTGAATTACTTTGTTTAATATGCTTTACTCTACATGCTCTAAATAGGATTGATTGAGTTTAGGACTATGTTATAGTCCAGACAATCCGGTACAGACTTGAGTCGTGGTTGAGATTCATTTCACCACGTAAGATGTGTTTGAGAACCCGAGCGTACTTAGTTGGCGACAGTGGTTAGGCCACGCGAAGTGCTTACTGCACTTCATGTCGTTCAGTTGATTGTGCGCTCGAGCTAGTCAGGCTCGTCAAGTAACCCGATATGTCTAGTATATGTTCACCATGTTTGGACGCTACTGCTTGAACCTAGGGTACCAAACTTACCAGTGAAATCCCGTTAACCATGGTACCTCGATCCGCTAAGACTCATGAGCCGGGCATGGTGGTATGGGACACCGTGGTCGAGCTGTCGGCCTACGCTGGGGCCACGTGCCTCCCCGTAGTGACCAGTGAGCAACCAGACTCGTGAGCCGATTATGGTGGTATGGGACATTATATTCGAGCTGTCGACCTACACTGATTGGTGACCAGCCCTTTGTAGTAACCTCGAGCATACTCTGAATTTGTGGTGAGGCGACGAGTTTTGCCGCAGTGTATAGAGTATGAACTAGGCTTGTATCAATTTAGTAATGAACCGTTAAAAAGGTGATGGGGGAGTGGTGTAACAAATGCGTGTAACAGCCCTGACAACCTTTACAGCGACCTAGAAACACACCATCGTATGAGATTAACTAGGACTGACGACCCTAGAATGGATCATGTTTGGGAATGATACAAGGGAGGTACCTTAGTTTTCCAATCCTGCTGTTTGAAATGGACTAATAACAACTCAGTAATCATGCTCATCACGCATTGCATGTGCCTAGAAGATGTTGAGCACTGAGGAATGCAAGCATGCCGCGAACGTAAGATGGTGTCGCACGAGGGAGTGTGTGGTGAGGGCATGCATCATGACTGCATTCATACTTGCATTAATAAGAGTAGTTAGGAGTGTTTGATTTTACTGCTTTATGATTACTGCTTGACTAAATTGATAACATGTTAACCTATGCTTTATTGTTCTACTGAGTTAGTTACTCACTCCCACGTTACGGGACGGTGTTGAACACACCAACCAGACTCTGTCTTAGGTGCAGATGAGGTGACGACTCAGGAGACTGAGCCGGACTATGACGAGGACCAGGACGAGTTCTCGTATATAAAGTATTCTGGTGGCTTTGACTAGATTGCTTGGATCAACGGGACTTACAGGGCTCACTTCTTTAGTTGTACTTTTGACATTTTGTTCATAAAACAGATACATGTATATGGTGACTCAGATGGGTTCATACTCTGGAGATTGAGATGGTTTTGTTTCTTTTACATACATATATATACAGTTTCAGTCTTCCGCTTGCCTTTATACAATTGATCTGGAATATGAATTACTGTTTTGGTATAATCTCACTCATGTTTATTGCTCTAACACAGACAACATATAATCATTATTATCTATGTTGCATAAGTGATGTTTTGGAACTCGAGAGTTGAGTTGCTACTCGACCCTCGAATTTCAAGGCATTACATCCGAGACTATGCCTTTGCTTGCCTCCGACCTACGTCATGAGATAGATCGGAGAAGGCGCAGTAGAGCTCCAGTCGAGGCCACTGTTGAGAGTAGGGAACCGTGGAGAGCCGAGTTAAAGAACCCGAGGGATCAGATCGGCAACATGCAACAGACATACAGAGCTAACGTAGTGATGACTACGATGGAGGAAACTAAGTCCTCATTCACTGCTGAGATTTTACAAGCACGACTGCCAGACAGGTTTCAAAAACCTCAAATCACACCCTTCATTGGGAATACTGACCCATCAGAGCACATGGAATCCTTTCGGATCTACATGGAACTCCATAATGCTTCTGATGCGTCATGTGTCAAGCCTTCTCCTTAACTCTGGCTGACACTGCTCGACTATGGTTTAAACAGCTAAAGCCGAGGTCCATTAGTTCATTCTCGAAGCTCAACCAAGTCTTCATCACGAACTTCATTGGAGGGAAGAAGAGACTCAAGGCGCCTGCTCATCTCCTTCACATAAGCCAAAACAAAGGCGAACTCCTGAAGGATTACTTCAAGCGCTTCAACTTAGAAGCATTACAAGTTCGAAAGTATGCTAACGCTGAGGAGTCCCGAATCTTACGGGACGTCGCCCAAAGCAAAAACACTAGCTAAAGAGCAGACGAAGGCAGAGCCTAGTTCGACCAATAAGAAGATAAAGGATGATCGATCTCGAGATGACCGAAAATCGAACAAACGGCCCGATAGTAAGTTAAAAACTTACACTCCCCCCTGAGATCCTTACTCTTGCTCGGGTGGTAGACTCTCAGGAGTTTCAACACCCAATCAAGGGTTCGAGTATCCATAGGTGGTGAAATTCCACTAGCATGAGTGTGTAAAAAAAATAATAATAAAAAAAAAAAAAAACACTTACACCCTCTCAGCAAGACGTCGGAACAAGTCCTGATGGAAATCAAGGATAAACATCAGCTCCAATGGACGAATAAGTTGAAGTCTAACCTTGACAAAAGAAGCAAGAGCAAATACTGCTTTTTACACCAAGATCATTGTCACAATACGAGCGACTACGTTGACCTCAAGAAATCGAGGCACTCATTCGCAATGGTCATTTCAAGGATTATGTCGACAATAGAGGAGATCAGATCAAAGCTACTGAAGAACAACCGATCGATAACCAGCCAATTGGAGAAATCTGCACCATCTTTGGAGGCCACGGAGGGGGAGGCGACTCGAACAATGCTCGAAAAACACATGCTAGAAGTATTAGTCATCTTGAGGAAAAAGTTTTACTCCTCGGACGACCTTCGAAAGAGCAAAAGGTGGAAAAATATAGCCTTCACTGAAGAGGACCCCAAGGTATCCACTTTTCCCATGACAATGCACTGGTAATCACTCTAACCATCACCAATAGAAAAGTGTTTCGAATCCTCGTCAACACAGGATCATCAGCGGATGTGCTCTTTGTTCAAGCCTTCGACAAAATGGGAGTTAGTTGGTATCTACTCTGACCTGTCAAAACTCCATTAATCGGTTTCTCAGGCAGATAGGTCATGCCTAAAGGAGTCGTCTAGCTCCCCCTCTCAGCTGGGGATGGACAAAATCAAGCCACCGTGATGGTTGACTTCCGTGCGGTCGACCAACTATCTGTGTACAATGCTATCCTTGGCCGACCGTCATTGTACCTCCTACGAGCAGTGGTATCGACTTACTATTTGGCTATGAAATTCCCGACCGAGCAAGGTATCGGGACTGTCAAATGTGATCAACATGACACTCGGCAATGCTACGTGATGGCACTGAGAGCCCCGCATGAAACAATGACCATAGAATCCTTAGATTTGTGCAAAAAATCTTAAGAGAGTGGCCAACCCATGGAAGACCTCATTTTGATCCCACTGAATGAGTCCGACCCATCCAAGACCGTCCAAATTGGATCGTCTTTGACATCACTACTATGTGACAAGATGGTAGCCCTCCTCCGACGCTATGCCGACATTTTCGCGTGGTCTCACGAGAACATGCGTGGAATTGATCCCACCGTTATCACGCATCGACTGAACATCGATCCATCCTCTCGACCAATTCGATAGAAGCGACGTGCTCTCGGCCCTGAGAGATATGCCATGATTGAAGAAGAGGTAAGCAAACTTCTCAAAGCCGATTTTATTGAAGAAGTCTACTACTGAGTCTAGGTGGCCAACATCGTACTAGTAAAAAAAGCTAACGGGAAGTGGCGGGTCTATGTAGACTACATAGACCTAAACAAGGCCTGCCCTAAAGATAGCTTCCCCCTTCCTAAAATCGATCAGTTGGTCGACAGTATTGCGGGACATGAGTTACTTAGTTCTATGGATGCATATTTAAGATACAATTAGATTGTAACGCACTCTAGCGATAAATCTAAGATTACCTTTGTCACTGGAAAAAATCTTTATTGTTACCATATGATGCCCTTCGGTCTGAACAATGAATGAGCGACCTATCAACATTGGTCAACAAGATGTTCGCTTGCCAAATAGGGCGGATAATATCGACGATATACTCATCAAGAGTAGAGCTGGGCATTTCAGATCCGATCCGGTGGATCCGACCCATTCCGACCCGATTTGAACCGAACCGACAGGGTGGATCGGTGCGGATCGGGTAGCTCCATCCAGATCCGAATTCTTTTCGGCTTGGATTCGGATTAGGCCTAATCCGACCAGATCCGATCCGATTAGATTCGATCCAAAATAATATCCAAATATATATATATATATTTCAGCAATCAATCTCTCATTCCTTCATAGCAGATTTTTTTTTTTTTTTTTTAAATACAAATCAAACATACAAAGAACCCAAACAGCAGCTGTAACGAAACAATACTCCCATCCATCAATAGCAATAGCTGAGAGAGAGAGAGAGAGCGTCGTACCTAGGGTTTCCTTTCTTCATTTTGGGCGGAAAGCATAACTAAAAAAGACCTTGGAATGGAGGAGAGAGAGAGATTGAAAACGGAGGAGAGAGAGACGCTGAAAAGGAAACGGAGGAGAGAGATTGAAAACGAAGGAGAGAGAGAGAGAGAGACACTGGAAAGGAAATGGAGGAGAGAGAGAGAGACGTTGGAAAGGTTTCTTGCTTTACAGCTGTTTTCGTATGGTACTCCGGCTCCATATGACACTTGATACACAACCACTCCAAGATTGCACCGTTGATATATAATAACTCACATCTGGACCGTTTAGAACCTAGCCTAATTGGAAAACCGAGTCGGGCACGGATCGGATCAGACAATCAACCTTTCGGATCTGTTCGACTCAGGTAATCTAGATCTGGTAACGGATCGGTTCGGATTCGGGTCAGACCAAGGTTCTTTCGGGTAGGATCGGGTTGGCCTGGATCCGATCCGAACAGGACCGATGCCCAGCTCTAATCAAGAGCATCAAAGCTACCGACCATGTGGCTGACTTGGAAAAAATGTTCCTCGCCCTTCGCAAATGCCGAATGAAGTTAAATCCGAGCAAGTGCGCTTTTGGAGTTAGCTCGGGGAAATTCCTAGATTTTTTATTGGCCAGCGAGGGATCAAGGCAAATCCAGAAAAAATTAAATCCCTCCTCGACATGCAGTCACCAAAGACGATCAAAGATATACAGAGGCTCACTGGAAGAGTAGCAGCCCTTAACCACTTCCCGAGCTACGGACAAATGTCTCCCTTTCTTCAAGCAGTTGAAGGGGAGGCAGATACTAGATTGGACTGAAGAATGCGAGGCAACCTTCTAGTAGCTCAAGCAATACCTATGATCACCGCCCTTGCTATATAAACCTGAGCTACGAGAAACTTTGTTGCTATACTTAGTCGTATCTGATGTAGTAGTTAGATCGGCGTTGATTAGAGAGCATGAAGGGAAACAGTTCCTAGTCTAATACGTTAGCAAAGTTCTGGTCCCTACAGAGACAAGGTATCCCACATTGGAAAAATTGGCTCTGACTTTGGTGATCTCTTCCCTACGCCTGTGGCCATATTTTCAAGCTCACACAATCGTTGTTTTAACTGACCAACCACTACGTCAAGTTCTCCAAAAACCCAAAGTTTCGGGTTGGCTAACCAAATGGGCAATTGAATTAAGTGAGTTCGACATCAAATACCAGCCACGGGCTACAATTAAGGGTCAGGCAGTGGCCGACTTCATTGTCGAGTTAACTTGTTCCCCAAAGCAAGATCCGATCATAGACCGAGCTACGACTGACTTACCCAGGCCAAAAATTGCCCCGGACATCATTGAACTGTCTGACTCCCAGGTAGTACCCAAACCCACCCAAGTGGACACTCTACGTTGATGGCTCATCCAATTTTAAGGCAAGCGGGGCTGAGATAGTCCTAGAGACTCCTGACCATACGTGCATACAGTATGCCTTGAGATTTGGATTTCAAGCCTCCAACAATACAGTGAAATACGAGGCCTTATTCGTTGGACTAAAATTAGTAGCAAACATGGGGGCTCAACATCTCGAGGTCTTCAGTGACTCACAATTGGCCATCAAGAAAATAGTTGATGTCTATCAAGCCAAAAAAGAACACATGAAAGCCTACCTCCAAAGAGTTAAAGAATTGATCGGTAATTTTAGGAAATGCGGTGTCGCCCTAATTCCACCGGCCGAAAACTCAAAAGCTGACATGTTGGCAAAGTTCGCTACGACAGATGAAGATCAGATCCCCAAGGTCCATCCCGATCGAATTCCTAGCATGACCGAGCATCAATGAAGCCAAGCTCATGGACGTTCTTTCACTCAGCACGGAATCAACCTGGATGGATCTGATCGTCAACTACCTCAAGAGCGGCAGGCTACTAGAGGATCGAACGGAAGCATGGTGAATGAAGATCAAAGCTGCCCGATATACCATACTCAACGGTATACTTTATAAGAAAGGATTCTACCTTCCTTATTTAAGGTGCATTTGACCAGCAGAAGCAGAATATGTCCTACGAAAAATCCACGAATGAATTTGCGGGAACCACTTTAGGGACAAGCGTTGGCACACAAAGTCATTCGACAGGATTACTACTGGCTTACCATCTAGTATGATGCACAAAAGCTCGTCCATAGATGCGATAAGTGTTAGAGATTCGCAAATATACCTCGACAACCGCCGAAAGAGCTCACCCTTATGGTTGGGCTGTGGCCGTTTTCTCAGTGGGGGATTGATATTATCGGTCCGCTCCCTGTGGGTAAAGGTCAGACAAAGTTTGTCATCGTAGCTATCGACTATTTCACCAAGTGGGCAGAAGCAGAACCATTAGCAAAGATAACCAAGCAAAAGATCACAAACTTTGTTTGGAAGAATATCATATGCAGGTTCGGGATCCCTCGAACTATCATCTCCGATAATGGGAAACAACTCGATAACAAACAGTATCAAGAGATGTGAAAGAACCTCGGAATACGAAAGGTCTACTTGTCACCTTGACATCCACAAGCGAATGGATAAGTCGAGGCAATTAACAAGATCATCAAGTATCATCTCCGTACCAAGCTCGAGAATGCTAAAGGAGCATGAGCCGAAGAACTCCCTAAAGTTCTCTAAGCCTATCGAACTACTGCCCGAACAGCTATCGGGGAAACCCCTTTCACCTTAGCATATGGAGTAGAGACAGTCACTCCTGTAGAGATCGAACTACATACAACCTGGACAGATTCATTCCACGAACAGGCCAATACCGAGCTTATGGCCCTCAATCTCGACCTCCTTGAGGAGTAAAGGGAACAAGCTTAGACTCGGACCATTATTCACCAATAGCAGGTATCACGCTTCTATAATGCATGAGTCAAGGTCAAAAGATTCGAGTTGGAGATTTAGTTCTCCAGAAGACGTTCCAAAATACCAAGGAGATAGGGTCAGAAACCTTAATATCAAGCACAAGCCGACCTGGTTCGTATTGACTAGAAGACCTAATTGGGCAGCTGCTCCCGCACCCATGGAATGCCGAACATTTGAAGATCTATTACCCTTAAGTCGATACGACGTTCATTATGTGTTATTCAATTCTAAGTTACATTAATAAAGTGTCAACATATTATCCGATCAATTACCGACTAAGATTTGATCAATAAGCGATCTTGATCCCATCAACGATTGAGCTATATCGGAACTAACTGGTTTAGATGAGTTTCAGTAACTCTCTGAATAATATCCGACTGATGCCCGAGTTACGACTTAGGATTAGTCTGACTCACTCATATGAAGTAAACGACGATCTACTCAGCTCAGAAATTCAAAATTCAAGAAAAACCAGTATTTTCATTGATAAGGCCCAAAGGGCATGATTACATCAGTAATATCCTAGAAAAATACATGTACATCGATCTACAAATGACTAAGTATTGAAAGACAAAAAGGCACAGGCGAGCAGCGCTTGAAGTGCATGAAGCTGACAAAGGCATAGGTGAACAACGTTTGAAGTGCTTGAAGATGAAAATGGGAGAGGTAGAGTAGGACGAAGGAAATACTACTCTGTAAAAGTCGAGCATCCAGCCTCGGGAGGTTGCTTGGGAGTCACCTCGGGAGTGGCCTTAGGAGCCGCCTCATCGCCCGACACATCGGAACTCAACTCTGGCTCATCAAAAGCGGAGAGATTGAGCTCTGAGAAGGTCTCCTTCATCGCCCTCACGCACCCAGCGTAGCCTTGGCGGAAGAGCTTATCCCTCTCATCCAGGAACTCTTGAGTTAATTCGAACTCTTGGACGGCCTCCTTCCGAGCCAGGGTGATCACAACCTTGGTCTCCTTCCTCAGCTTCCCCTCAGTCTCGATGAACTGAGCATATAATTCATTCTGCCAGCCCTTGGCTTCCTCTAGCTGCGCTACTACCTTGGCCTTCTCGGTGAAAACGCCTCAAGAGCCATCTTTGCAAGCTTTAACTCGGCTTCAAACTGAGCTGCCTTTTGGTCGGCCTCCTCTGTTCGATCATGCATCCGAGCAAATTCGGCGCGCGCCTTCAATATGCATGGGGCGAACAATAGAGAAAAGAAAAAAGGGTGAGGACGAGCAAAAAAAAAAATGGAATTCAAATCGGCTTCGGATGAAGTCCTTACTCCAAGGAGGCTCGTCGACACGTGCCTGAGAACCGTGTCCATGGGAGACCCGAACAAGCTGGCATACTCCTCTTTGATCGTATGACAGTCTACCCACGGGAGGATCTCCTCCACAGTCCGGTGAAGGTTCCCTCACCTATCTTCTGCCTCCAC
Organism: Magnolia officinalis; assembly: GCA_021015155.1. Lineage (NCBI taxonomy): Eukaryota > Viridiplantae > Streptophyta > Magnoliopsida > Magnoliales > Magnoliaceae > Magnolia > Magnolia officinalis. Next base: position 61,459,959 of record JAJHSJ010000007.1, on the reverse strand, counting down.
CCTCCCCAAAGGTCGAGCCTCGGTAGGAAGCTCAGAAGCCCCAATGGTGGAGACATTTTCTGGGACGACCATTCTCGCCACTCCAGAAGAGGTCTCCACCTCCATGCTCTCTCCCTCGACCTCGAAGACGACTAGGAAAGAAGGGTCGACCTTCCCATTGGCCTTAGAGGTCTTTTGTCTCTTCTTCTTCAGCGTCCCCAATTCATCTCGAGGGGGCGCACGAACCTTAGAGGGAGGACAGAGGAGGGGCCAAGCTTCAGACATCTCTGCATCACCGCACAAGAATAATACGTCAGAAAGATTATTGGAAAATAAATTCTAAGTTGTGGAGCTCGGTTAAAGATCTTTCCTAAGTTCTTACCAGTGAGTGCTGAGTCCAAGCCCGTTTTTAGAAGTAGCTCGGGTTGGAGAAGTACTCTCCAAGACCTCTTATTCCCTTCAATCGCCTGCAAATCCCTAATTTGAGCGAGCGACCTGTTGCTGAGAAACGGAAGATGCTTGGGTATGGTTGCAACAAAAAACGCAAGTGACAAAGGTCAGATGTCATTAAAAACCGACCAACTGAATGACAATTACTACAACGAAAATACTAACTTGGGTTGGAGAAAGCTCTGGGGACAAGGGGTTGAGTCAATTCTGGCTCGGTGGTCTCCCAGCACCTAGAGGCCTAGAACCATTTGTCCCTACAAATTTTCTTGGAGGACGGAGGGTCGGTTATAAGGGCCCCGCTAGTATTCCGCCAAGCGGAGAAGTAGTACCAGTTGGGCTAAAGATTGTTCGGCTTTAACTGGTACAAGTGAAGGAACTCGTCCAGTAAGATTTCGGGCTGGTCTAGCTCGGCCCATAGGACCGCATAGCCGAACAAAGTCCTCCACCCGTTCGGGATCATTTGTCCTGGGGCTAAGCCAAGGCAAGCTAGTACGCACCTGATTATTTTCCGCAAAGGAAGCTGCAGGTCGCATTGAAGTGCGACCTGGAAGATCGCGACAACCCCCTCTGGAGGTTGGTCAAGAAGCTCATCCGGCGAAGGAAGCCGGAGAACTACTGACTCGAGGATGTGATATTCGAGCCTGATCCGGGCTAACTCCTCCTCAGACAGGGTCGAGGGCACCGGCCCCCTCGGTCCCTCCTCGTCATCAAGCTCTTCTGGATCTACCTCGTCGGGAGGGTCGCACCCCACAACAATCGGCTTCTTTGTTGGGGATATACTTGGCATCCTAGGCACGGGTGTTGGCCTCTGGGTTGGGGACAAATTCAACGCCCTAGCCACGGGTGCTAGTCTCTGTGCAAGAGACTGCTCCAACACTCGTGATGATGACGACCAGAAATCAGCGTCCGCCATCATCACTAGCGGTGATGGTGGGTTCGACATCACCTTGAGGCGACTACTTGCTCCACTGTTCCCGCCAGAGGCCCCCTCTCGCGAGTTCAATGAGCTGGACATATTATGTTTGCGAGTGAAACCATTTGAAAATGAAAAAACAAAAGGAGGGGGAGATGGAGCTCACCGGAAAGATAGCGGGCGAATCTCCGACTTGACTGGGGAAGGAAATGGACGCTGAAAATCGTCCAAAGAGGGAATGGAAGACGAAAAAAAGGAAGAAACAGAAATGCGAAAGAAGGAGCCCTAAGGCTTCCCTTTTATAGTTGTGTCATGTGGCAGCCATTAAAGACGTCTATCAATGCACGTCCGTACGTCGTCCCCTTGACTACCCCAACTCAACACGTGGCGCGACCCCATGTGCTGCTCGACCCCAATATCGAGTACGACGCCACACGTCACGATCTCATTGGTTCGTCGTCGAAAAGACGACTTGGCGCCCCATGTGACCTCGAGCCACTAAATGACACATCATGATTATGGACTGACAATGTTTCGACTACCGTGCTGGCCACCATACCTGACATTCATGGCAATATGACTCGACCTAGTCCACGCATAACCTGACTTAACTACGGCCAACTTACTTTTCGAACCTAAGTAGATCGGCTCGAAAAGTAAAGGGGGCTCACTGTTGGGGAATTTTTGACAAGTCGATAAGTCAGCTTACGGAATGGACCAGCTCTACTTAACCTGCACGGGCCTAGTGAAACCCGAGCCTGATAAGCCGTCTACGTCCCGAAACAGGCCGACCTTCAAGGAGGTCGAGGCAACTGTAAGGACACTCAAAGAACATGATTACGAGCCCATTTGGATAAATCGTGTTCTGACCTAATGGGTCAATTACAGTTCGACTACAGATCGACCATAGGTCGATCATAGATTAACCCCAGATCCGTTACTACCTGGCCATAACTCAGTCATAGCTCGACCATTGGATGACCATAGATCGGCCAATGTCCGGTTAAAGGTCAGGCGATGCCCCATGACAAGGTCAAGGACCATTAGCGCCCAGCTAAAGAGAACACAGACACTTTGACCCAATTATTGGTCGAAAATGTGAATGTTGATCTATCATCATTGGTCGAAGATGGTGAATGTTGATCTGTCAAAAGATCAGCATCGCTTATTCCCGAGTCGTCACTCACCAATAGGAGCCGACCTAAACCCGAGCTATATATTTGAGGAATCGCCTAACATCCCGAAGATCTCTTCCCAGATCTTCGGGGGATAAGATTAGATCCCGATAACCTCGGAAGCCGGTAATCTCGTAAAGATTCCGGATCGGAACGGATCTCCAAGATATCAGGAAGAGTCCTCGCGCAATTGGGCTCCTTTCCCTGTATATAGAGGTATCTCCAACCATCAAAGTTACGCTTACTCTTACCCTAACACTCAACTGATGTCTCTTTTTTGGAGATCCTACCCTACAAAAAAAGACCCCGTTCCTGACTTAGGCATTGAAGAGTCCTTTGCACTAGCCAGGGTTTCCTTTGTTTCTTTTTTACATTTGTGCATGTTTGGGAGGGTCAACCGCGGAGGGTCTATCAGAAAACTGCATCAACAGTTGAAAACAGAAAAATATCCAAAGGCCCTATTTCAACAATCAAGTGTTCATAAATTACATATTATTTGTTCCTCGAAACTGATTTCCACATTTTAACCAATTTAATTTAAATTAATATATGCCATTAGGTATGATTTTGGGGAGTCTACAAGTCAAGTGTCATATGCAACCAGAACATCAAGTAACTCTCCATTGAAAACCATCATGAGTAAAGGTGCATGTGTGTAACTCGAATTAAACCGTGCAAATCATGGTTTGCAAATTAGCCTTTTTCGCATTGCATCGTTCATCACCAATATGGGTCCATATTACGCAATGTCGCAGTGTTTCATGATACAATCGTATTGTTTATGGATGATATCAGTACAATATCCTACTATACAAACCCTGGTCCAAACACGTGTTAGTTCAATACCCACGAGTTTGTGTAGTGATTAAACTCTGTTAGGCCCACTGTATGTGTTTTATCCACACCATTGATCCATTTTTCTAGCTCATTTTAAGGGATGAGCCCAAAATTAAAACATATCCAAAGCTCAAATGGATCACACACAAGAAACAGTGGGAATTAAACACCTACCATTGAAAACTTCTTTTGGGTCAAGGAGGTTTTGGATAAGCTGATGCTTGTGTTTTCCCTTCATCCATGTTTGTGCGACCTTATGAACAGGTTGGATGACAAATAAATGTTAATGTGGGCTCTAAGAAGGTTTCAATGGTGGATGTCATTATCATCACTGTGGTGGGGTCCACTTGAGGTTTGGATATGCTTAAATTTTGATCTCATGTCCTAAAAATGAACTGATAAAATGGATGGATGGTGTGGATAAGACATATACATCACGGTGGGCCCCACTGAATTTACTCAATACGCAATTCGCTTCCCCTCATGCAACCGTTACAGAAGATGCTTTTCCTACGAGAACCTGCAGGGGAATGATGGGTGGCAGAGCAGAGCTGGTGTGGAAACAGTAGAAACCTGGGACTGGGATTCCGTAGTGACCCTTCCCACATCGCGTTGGTCGGGGCTCTGTGGGCCCACTATAATGTATGTTTTTTTATCCATTTTGTGGGCTCAGTTTAGAGCATAAGGCCAAAACTGACGCAGATCGAAATCTCAGGTGGACCACACCATAGGAAACAGTGGCTATCGAATACCTGCCATTAAAAACTTTTTGAAGGCACAAGTTTTGGATCAAGCTGATGTTTGCGTTTTCCTTTCCTCCTAATCTGTTGTGTGACCTAATCAACGAGTTGGATGACAAATAAACATTATGTTAGGTCATATGAAGTTTCCAATGGTGCACATTCAATCACCACTATTTGTTGTGGTATGGTCCACTTAAGATTTGAATCTGTCTCATTTTTGAACTCATTGAGCAAGAAAAATAGATAGACGGCTTGGATAAAACACGTGCGTCATGGTGGGGTCGATAGAGCACCAATCAGTACCGAACTCGAATCCGAGTCCAGAAACCTGAGTACGGTACACATGTCCTCGGCTAAAGATTCTTAGAATTCCTAATTGGGATAATAGCTGAATCTGTGACGGCCATGAAGCTTAAGCCAGAATGCAGTGAGAAAGGAACGATCCCTCTGTCCTTTTGGTTGTTGCCAGTACCATGCTTACATGCATATATGGGGATGAGGAATGTGAAATGACACCCTGTTACTACAGTTGTCCATGGTGACTTGACTGGCTGGATTTGATTGGGCCATGTGACAACAGATTGATAAAGATGTCAACAGGCTGGATTAGGGCTGGGTCGGTGTTTGTCCAAGCCCGGCCTGCATTGTTCAACGTAGGGGAGAGAGAGAGATTCCTTTTTAAGGTGTTGCAATGACCACAAGGTTGGCGTGTGGTTGGTCCGGTTGGCGACAATAGTGTTAGATTCAAGGAGGATCCCGGCAAAAATCTAACAGTTTGGTTTGAGGCGATGATAAGAGAAGCTTGTGGTATGAGAGAAAAAGAGAGATAGGTGGGGGTTGGATCTTGAAATGTGAGCCTTGTAAGCCTTAATGGGTCAACCCGGATTGGATTTGGGCCGGTCGTACATTATCCACGCTTGGCCTATTTATAAAATCGGCTTGAGATTTAATCTCGATCCCAACCCTTAGGCCTGCAACTCAAGCCCTAACTAAGGCAGGCCTGGCCAGAAAGCTCGACGGGCCAGCTCGGCCAATTGACAGCTCCATTATGGGTTCTTATCTTCACCATTCATCCATTTTTCCATATAATTTTAAGAAATAATTTAAAAAATAAGGCAAAAGGCTAAAGTGGACTACACCTCTAAAGCAAGGGTGATAATGATATCAACTGTTAAAACCTTCCTAGGCCCACTGTAATGTTTATTAGCTACCTGTTCATACGGTCACATATACATGATGGATGAAGAGAAAACACAAATATGAACGGCATGCATTTAATCCCCTGGGTAGTTCACTTGAGTCTTGGATCTGCTTCCTTTTTAGGATTATATCATAAAACGATATGGCAAAATAGATGGATGGTGCAGATGAAATCCATACATCAGGGTCGCCCCTCGGAACTCACCTGTGCAGTGGGGATAGGCTGCTTGGTACCAAATCTCCGTCCACCACTTTACTAGTACATGGTTCAATCAGATCTATCTACGTAGGGTCACCACGGACGTCTGTGGCAGAAGGGTCACCATATGATCGGTTTCTCATATGCGGGGGCCACACATAAAACCAACTTCCATGGAGTTTCTTGTTTTTGTTTTTTTTGAAAAGATTTTATTTTATTTTATTCTAATGGACAGACGTCACTGTCCAACTGCTCTAGAACTTTCGGTAGCTCTAGACCTTTCCTTTCCCCTCATTATCATATTGCTCTCTAGAACTTTCCTTCTCATTATTATATTTGCTCTCTCTCCCCCCTATGAAGCTGCGTGCGTTCTGAAAGTGTTTTTCCCCATCTCAGACCACTTGAAGGACCAACGTTCCTATTGGCTGCAGGTTCAGGGGATCCGTTCGAGAGATTGTCGACTCGTCCGAGTCGACTCGGGTTCAACTGAGTCAAGATCTAATTCGGTCAAAATACACCCGACTCCGATCAGTCACTCCCTTGTGTCTCGACTTAGGTCCGAACGAGTCAGCCTGAGTTGGTGACCCATGCAAGGAACTAAGTCTCGGTCCAAATCTCTTTTACTTCTACTTGAAAGATTGAGGTTATAAAAAGGGAGATTGAGAATCGGAGTAAACAGTAAAAAGAGCAGAGATGATGGCCAATGGAGATCGACGACAAGCATCACTGTCACCATCGACGCAGGTACGATACATCCATACATCTTCCGACTCCACCATTCATCACATGAGCTTACAGCTGTAATCTTTTCTAAGATTTTTCATGTGCACAGTTACTTGTATTTGCACGGTGAGTGATAGCTGAAACTAAACCGTCCAAAGAATGTAACCTATTGTGGATAGGTTAATGATATTAAAAAATAAACTTTAATAATTTTGATCTTTGATTTCAAAATTTGATTCCATTATATTACACTATATGAAAAAGGCCAAAATTCGACTGACATAAACATTGAAAAGAGCCGTCCAATATTTTGAAGTCAAAAATGAAATTCGACGGCTCAAAACTGTTCGATGGTTTTGGGGACTGGTCGAATGAAAATCTTAACCGAGAAATAATTCGGTGGACCGTCGAATGATTTTGTTGGCGTGGACTAAATTTGATGGTCTGAATCTGTCGTTCCAGGATGTATATTCGGCGGCATGAAGCCGTCATTCTGGGCTTTAAAATTTTTAATAATTGACGGCCCTAAGCCATTGAAATTTGATCGTCTACTGAAAAAAGAAAAAGAAAAAAAGAAGATGAATTTTGCTGAATTTGGAGCCTCAGGGTTATGTTTGAGCCCGTACACCTGAAAAACACATTTTATATTGTTTAAAATCATCATAATCCATCATTCACAATAAACACATTTTATACATTCTAAAATCACTATAATCAATTGTTTTTTTTCATTTTCAAATAAAAAAATACAGTACAATTAAAGTATATCCAAATTCTAAAAGTTCTTTTTCTTACACAAACATTCAGAAATAATTAACACAAACTCATACGTTAATGTTTTTTTTTTTTTTTTTTTTTTGTTTTTTTTGTTTTTTTCTGTTAGCTTATTAGTACACCCACTGGCAGTTCACACTTCACTGTTAGCCACCCCCTCTAGGGAATCCATACCAAGACCGCAGTGTTGAAACGAGGTATCTTTCACTCAGTTTACCACTTGAGCTATGGGCTTAAACAATTAAATCCATAGTGTGATAAATATAGGATATGAAAGAACATACAATTGCAAACCGTTGCCCGCATCTGCTCACTTTGGCATGTATCTTTATAAGAACATTTGTTAGGTATTGGCTGTTGACTCTTCGTGGCGCAATACATTAAGCATCCGGCTTATGAAATGTTTTTTTTTTTTCTTCCCTATGACATTCGGAGAGAACACAAACTCATTCATTAAGGGCATGTTTGAAATAATGCATTTACATGTATTTTCCCTCACATCACAATAAATACATACACCATAGGTGCTTGAAAGTGAGGAGTTTCCTGGCTTAGTTTTCATGATATAATATACATAATTTGAAGCTAAAACTTTGTGAGCCCCCCCATGATATATGTGTTATATCCATGCCATCCATTCATTATTAGTACATATCATTTTAGGGTATGGGCCCAAAATCAGCAGACTCAAAGCTCAAGTGGACCAAATTGTAGAAAATAGTGGAGATTGAATGCTAACCATTAAATGTTCTTCCTATAATGTGGTCCACTTGAGCCTTGGATTTGCCTCATTTTTTGAGGCATGCCCTAGAATGATCTAGCAAATGAATGGACGGCATGAATAAAACATATATATCATGGTGGGACCCACAAAGTCCTGTTTTGTTTTCCATACCTAAAAGTTGTTGTTGTCATAGTCATATAGCCTCCCTTCCATTATAAATTCCTGTGGTAAGTAATTAATGCAAAAAAAAAAAAAAAAAAAAAAAAAATGTAAAATACATTATAATGCATATGAAATACATCATTTCAAACATGCCCTAATTTTAAAGTAAAGGGTCTAACAATGAAAATGCTTAAGAAATTATAATTTCATCATTTTCACAAATTAATTAATGTATTCAATCCAAACAATGCACCCAAATGCAACAAAAGACAGGCAATTTCACCTGATGAATAGTAGAAGAAGATTACTAAAATTTTAATAGTTGGAGTATCGAGATCTCCGAGAATACCTCTCGTCCCAGCCAAATATTCAGCAGAAAGAAAAATCCAAGTAAATGAAAATTCATGAACGCAATATTTTGACAACAATAAAAATAAAAAGATGAAATCATATGCACTTTCCCAATTATCTCGAGTAGGAGACAACTTGAAATTAAGTCATTGGCTGTCACCGGATCCTGATAGTTGCCGTTGGCCTCACCGAATTCAACTATCCCAAGTGCGAGCTTCCCCGGATGCTCCCCTCTGAGCTGATGCAAGCCCCGTCACAGGTCCCTGTGTAAAGCATCGATTCCACTAAGATCAATCTAATATTTGTGTTTTCTCTTCATCCAGGTTTGTTTGACCTTATGAACAAGTTGGATGGAAAATAAACATCTTAGTTGGCCCTAGGAGATTATCCTCAATGCTTTGTAACTTGTTATTAAGACATAAGCTAACACTATAGCTAATTCATAATGAGGTTTTTAGTTTTTTTTTTTAATTATTATTATTATTTTTTTTTATCTAACTCTTTGTAACCAACGAGAGAGTTGCTTACATACTTATCATCGTGGTAAGATCAAGCCACTATAATTCATCTCTTTTCCTCAGACAACAACATAAAACTGCATTTGAGTATGAATGGTTTTCCAGTACATTTCACTGCAAGATCGATGAGAGCTTGCGTATGAGCTTAAATGGTGTAGGGAGAGTCGACAATGGAATTTTCCTGGACGATCCTCTTGGATTTTCAACTAACGATTTAAAGCATGTTACTGAATGTCATCGACATCGAATTGTCATCCAAAAATCTCAAAGGCCCGTACGAGGAAACTCCATCATCGACTCCCCTTATTACCATTTGAGCTTATAAGAGAAAGACACAAGGCTACGCAAGCTCTCCTAAGTTTTACATTGAAACAGATAAAAAAACCATTCAAACTTGAAAGCATTTTTGTATTGCTATTTAGGGAAAAGAGATGAACTACAATGATTTGATCTTAGCTTTTACTAGACGTCTCTCTAAATTTTTGGTTGCCAATTCGAAGCTGACTATGATAAGCACTATTATTATCCATTCCGTTAGCGAAAGATTATCTGTGCAAGTTTTCCACCATAAATATACAATCGATATCAATTGTACCCGATGTTGAATCGACAGCCTGAATCTTAAAGTCACATTTGGCAAAAGAGAAAGAAAAAATCCAAACATACCCAATCAATATTTGTAAAAACTCACCTATGAAAAATGAACAAATCCATTCAGATTTAAGCATGTAATCCAAATTCACATAGTGCCAAAAATTGATATGAACATATCCAAACATCAACTAACAAGTATAAAAAAATTAAAATAAAAGTTTAAAAAATATTAGTTCCCAATAATGTGAATCATATTCGAAGGTTACCCAACAATGGAGCTTAAATTAACATTTTCAAACGTCATCCCCTTAGGTAGATCTTGAAATTGCGGTCCAAGTTCAATAGCCGCTACTATAAGAGCTAGAAAGTAAAGCTAAATCCTAGAGGGGGTGATATGACCTTTTAAATTTTCCTGAATTAATTTGCTAGGTCCACCTCCAATTACTTAATCAATCACACAAAATATATATTGATATATTAATTCAACTCAAAACTAAAACATGAATATAATGAATCATCATGTGAGCAATTAATCAAATATGTTGGCTACAATAAGGAAATGCATTCACATTCAACAAAATTGAAATCAATAAAAAAATTCATTTAACCCATTGCACACTATGTATAGTGGTTCAGCTATGTTCCTACTTCACTCTCGACTGATGCAATCTCTCCTATAGTGTACTAGATTTCACTCTCACAATAGTTTTAAATCAGGTTTACCATAAACCTTTACAACCTATACAAGGTCTATAAGTTTGCATTCGTCGATGACCTACACAAGGTCTTAAAGAGTTTGAATTTCAAACTCAACAAAATATCCTACACAAGGATAACAAACATATGCTCTCGTCGAAGGCCTACATAAGGACTTGGCGAGTTTATCAAACTTTGAAACCCAATTCTACATTAGAATCGGTTTCTAGACAAAATAGACCCAAAAATAACTTTTTTACTCAAAGCGGATGAGTTTCCTCTATCATGAAAACTTCTTCTTCAACTCCCTTGAACAACAACCTTACAGTAGATGTGCCTTTATAGTGCCAAGGTAAGGGAGAAAATGATGGGTGAATCTTCTTAAAGGATAAGGCTTAGAGAAGATAGAAGGGATTCACCTACTTCAGCATTCGTTGGCCATAATGACAAAAGATTTTCCTGATAAGGTCTAGGCCATTAATTAATGTGCTGAGTTCATCATTCAATCTGAGCTTTGAATGCTCATTAATGCTCTCATAAACATAAAGATTGCATGATAAACTTAAGGGATTAGAGCTTGGGAAGAAGGTTTTAAGATAGGAAAAACGCTCACACAAGACTCTAATGGATTCTCCTCCAAGAGCCCAAATGCCTCTTTCCACATATAAATAAAGTGCTTTGCAATGAGTGAAAAATGGGTAAATAATGGCTAGGCTCGAGTGATCGAGCTTGGCCTCAATCAATTGAACTCTAGAGTGATTTAAAGTAGAAGCTTGTTGGACATATCTGGAGAGGTACAATCACTCAAACGCGATCGCTTGAGAGCGATTGACGACTTTCTCGATCAATCGAACTAAATCATTTTTAGACCAAATTTCTTGCTGGACGTTTTTGGCTAAGTTCGATTGCTCGAAATCAATTGATCGAGCATGAGCTCAATTGCTTGAGACAAAGTTCGATCATAGTGCATATACAAGATAGTATGAAGATAGGATTGATGAACTCATTCAGGGTGCAAGGTGTTCTATTGGACAAGGCTTTAAACACTTGGCAATCGATTTTTCTAGTAAAGGATAGGCCAACTAGAGCTATTTTGATTTTGGGCTTAAAAGGACATAGGTTTTGGAACCAAGACACTACTATGTCTTTGAATAGCCTTGGAATATCGTAGGCACTACCAAGTGTTTCTTTCGAGAACCTCATGATGTCTCGTCATCAGCTTGTGCTTGAGGAGCAACTGGGCGTCAAGGCCCTTCCTCATCTTTCCATTTGGCATGACGCTCCTTTCGAGGGGAAATGTGTGATCAACACATTCAAACTCAAGAATCTATCAATGGGAGTGTAAAAAAGTGCAAGACACATTAGAAATCAACCAAAACCCCTAAATAACACAACAACCTTAGAGAGAAATGTAAATGCGTACCTAGGGATGGAAAAATACCCCGAAATCAAATAAGACAATGCACATTAAGATCTAAATCAATACTCTAAGGAGTTTTTAGATGAAGTATCGAGCACAGAGAGGTAGGGGATTGATTGCTTGAAGAGGGGAGAGGAATAAAGTATACATGGGCTTATTACAATCATTTTATCATGGAACAAAAATATTATAAGTCAACTATAATCTGGTACAACTCAATGACTCCCAAGAGGCTATAATCTGTTGAGATGTGGAGCCACATCTGGACAGGATTGCTCAACCAGTCAAGTGCCCTGCTCGATCGATCGAGTGGCCCACTCGACCAGTCGAGGGCTAGCTCGACTCAAAGTCCAGCGAGCTATGATTTTTTGGGTCCATGGTGCTCGACTGGTCGAGGCCGTTGCTCGACCAGTCGAGGGTCCACTTGACCAATTGAGCAGCTTGCTCGACCAGTCAAGGTTATGCAGATTCGTTTTGCAAATTTGATACAGACTGTGGAAATTTTAGGCGGTTTCGCAAGAGTGCGAAAAGGAAGTTGCCTAAACTATAAATAGGGGTCCTTAGGGCTTTTCTAGGGTTATGGGATGTATTCTAAGGTGTGGGCGAAGGGTTTTCTCTATACATCTAAAGGAAAAAAGTTAGTATATTGCTTGTAATATTGTTTTCTTCATAGTGGAATTTTGCACCCGTGGTTTTTTACCCTTGTTTGGGGTTTTTCCACGTATATCCTATCTTGTGGTTTGTTTGGAATGCTTTGATTCTTCTTCTAGATTATATTTCTTCCTATTTATCATTTGTGGGTAAGACACGAGATTGGATCTCGATTCACTAGCGTTGTTGGCGTGCTGCACAACAATTGGTATCAAAGTTATTGGTTTAGTTCAAGTGGGAGCGATGACGGAAGAAGGGAAGACTAGAATTGAGAAGTTTGATGGTTCAAACTTTGCCTTATGGAAGATGCAGATAGGGGATTATCTGTATCAAAAGGACCTCTATATTCCTCTAAGAGGAAAAGAGAAGAAACCATAGAGGATGATAAATGATGAATGGTCTTTATTGGATCAGAAGGCTTTAGGAACGATTCGACTCTCTTTGTCTAAGAGCGTTGCCTTCAATATATCTAAGGTAAAGACCACAAAAGAATTAATGGAAGCCCTAACTACGATGTATGAAAAGCCCTTAGCGTCTAACAAGGTTCATGTTATGAAACAACTATTCAACATGAAGATGTCAGATGGTGGGAGCGTGACTGAACATCTAAACAAGTTCGATACAGTCACGAGCTAGTTGGAATTCGTTGGCATTGTTTTTGAGGATAAGGTCAGGGCGTTATTAATCTTGTCCAGTTTGCCAGACAGTTGGGATGGTTTGGTGATTGCTGTGAGCAATTCTTCAGGGTCGACAAAGCTGAAATTTGATGATATGGCCGGTCTAATTCTCAGTGAAGAATTTAGAAAAAAGGCATCAAGAGTTTTAGGGGATTCAGGGAATGCTCTAAACGTTGAAGGAAGAGGAAGATTGCTGAATAAAGGAGGCAATAAACACGAACATTCTAAGTCGAGGAAGAAGTTCAAGGGACCGAAAGATAAAGACGGGTGTTGGTATTACGAGAAGAAAGGGCACATGAAACGTGATTGCATGGTGCTTAAGAAACAAGAAGGAAGCTCAAAATGTGGAAAAGATTCAGTGAATCTATCTGAGGAGAGTGACACAGAGGCGTTGATCTTGTCTCTTGATGCGAGGAATGAGTTTTGGGTCATAGACTCGGGTGCTTCGTTTCATGCTACTTTGTGTAAGGAAGTTGTGCATGATTATGTGTCGGGTGATTTCGGGAGAGTCTACCTGCGTGATGATGAGCCGTGCAATATTGTTAGAAAGGGAGACGTTCATATAAGTCAGAAAGATGGAATGGTTTTGAAATTGAAGGATGTCAAACATGTACCGAGTTTGAAACGGAACTTGATCTCAATAGGGTAGTTGGCCGATACCGGATATGTGACGACCTTCACTAGTGATTCTTGAAAGATCACAAAAGATGCATTGGCGATATCTGGAGGCAAGAAGGAATATACTTTGTACGTGGTTTCAGGATCATATAGTTCACTCGCAGTCGCATCAACTGGAGTGAATGGGCAGTTATGGCATCAGAGGTTGAGACATATGATTGAGAAATGGATGAAAGTGCTATTGTCAAAATGGAAGCTACCAGGGCCGAAGTCTATTGATTGGAACTCTGTGAGGACTGTGTGTATGGTAAGTAGAAGAGGATAAGTTTTAAGAAGACATGACGCGCTCCAAAGACGCATTTGTTGGAGCTTGTACACACTGATGTGTGGGGACCGCCACATGTATCATCTTTTGGTGGCTCACGTTATTTTGTTTCTTTTATTGATGATGTTAGTAGAAAACTGTGGGTCTATTTCTTAAAGCATAAATCTGATGTATTTGATGTATTTAAGAAGTGGAAAGTAATGGTAGAAAACGAGATAGGTAAAATAGTAAAATGTCTCAGATCAGATAATGGGGGAGAGTATTGTGATAAGAGGTTTGAGGAGTATTGTGCAGCAAATGGAATCAAACATCGAAAAACAATTCCAGGGACACTACAACAGAATGGTGTGGCTGAACGCATTAACAGGACTATACTTAAGCGCGCAAGGAGTATGAGGTTACATGTAGGGTTGCCCAAGACGTTTTGGGCAGATGCTGTGAATACTGCCGCATATCTCATCAATAGAAGTCCCTTAGCACATTGGATGGTGGGCTACCCAGAAGAAACATGGACTGGGAAAGAAGTGAACATTGCACATCTCAAAGTGTTCGGTTGCACTTTATATGTTCACGTTGATGCAGAGCATAGAAACAAGCTGGATGCGAAGTCCAGGAAGTGCACGTTTATAGGATACAGGCAGTATGATTTTGGCTACCGTTTTTGAGATATAGAAAATAGGAAAATCATCAGAAGTAAAGACGTAGTCTTCAATGAAAAGGTGATGCATAAGGATAATGTGCAGCAAAATAAGGCCGATGAGAAAGAATTCGTAGAGTTGGAAGAGTTATCGGACACGGGTGTTACAGCGTCACAGGATAATCATGCACAAGAGCATTATGAGGTAGAGCCGCAGACACCGGTTGTGAAGAGGTCTACTCGGGAGAGGAGACCCACGGTCTGATACTCACCCTCCTTATATTATCTACTGCTGACAGATAATGGTAAACTAGAGTGTTTTGAAGAGGCATTACAGTCAGATATACGGGTTAAGTGAGAGCAGGCCATGAATGATGAGATGGACTCTCTTGAGTCTAATCGTACATGGGAGTTAGTCACTCTACCTAAGATAAGAAAGCTCTTCATAACAAGTGAGTTTACAGATTGAAGGAGGAGCACGATGGTTCGAAACGGTACAAGGCCAGATTGGTTGTGAAAGGGTTTCAACAAAAGACGGATATCAATTTCACTAAAATACTTTCACCGGTAGTGAAAATGTCTACGAATCGCATGGTCTTGAGTATAGTGGCTACAAAGGACTTACATCTAGAGCAACTAGATGTTAAGACAGCCTTTCTTCATGGGGACCTTAAAGAAGAGATATATATGCATCAGCCGACAGGATACGTGGCACCAGGAAAGGAGAACAATGTGTGTAGACTGAAGAAAAGTTTATATGGCCTGAAGCAGGCCCCGATGCAGTGGTACAAGAAATTCGACAATTTCATGTCGGGAAACGGTTTTAGGAGATGTCATGCAGACCACTGTTGCTACTTGAAGAAGTTTGATACGTCGTATATCATTCTTCTTCTGTACGTTGATGATATGCTTGTGGTCGGATCAAGCATGAAGGACATCTCAGATCTCAAAAGACAACCGTCTAGAGAATTTGCCATAAAAGATTTAGGAGCTGCAAAACAAATCCTAGGCATGAGAATAAAGCGTGACAGGGAAAACAAGAAACTGGTTATGTCACAGGTAGAGTACATAGCCAAGGTACTTGATCGATTCAGTATGGGAGGTGCTAAGCCGGTTAGCACTCCATTAGCCAACCACTACAATCTTTCTAAGGGGCAATGTGCAAAGACGTAGGAGGAACGAGACTACATGGCTAAAGTCCCATACGCGTCAGTTATTGGGAGTCCTATGTATGTTATGGTAGCACGAGGCCAGACACTGCTCAAGCAATGAGAGTTGTTAGCAGGTTCATGAACAACCCCGGGAAGGAACATTAAGAAGTTGTGGAGTGGATCCTTAGTATAACATCCCAAAATTTCATGGCCAGAGTTTATACTCGTGCCTGAGAAAATCGAGTGTTAATAATGTACAAACTAGATGCTCTGAAATCGCACCATATTTTTTCATTTGGTTTACACCTAGATATATTCATGAAGGTAACATTCACAAGAATAAAATCAACTGTATTAATTATATTTCATCAGAGTAAAAAGAATAATCAAAGGTCTTCACAATGGAAGCTTATTACATTCATCGAGTTCACAACAGAAGTATAAAACTAAATCATAATTCGTCTTCTTATTCCTTCGACGTAATCTTCCTTAGGGAGAAAGTTCACAAGGTCTTTAATCTGTACGTTGCCTGCACAAACTGTACGGTTGGGAGAGGGTCAATGCCCTACTCATAGTGATGGTTATCCTTTAAGATTAACAGTAATTCAAGAAATTCATAAAAATAATGTAGAGGTTCTGATGGAGAATACGCCCCCAGAGATTAGAGCGACTATTTGCGACAACCAACCCCCCCATAACTCAAAATTGATGTACTGCGTATATAGAACGTCTCACGTACACCAACCAGGACACCATCAACCCGAGAAACATTGAAATTATGAGGCGCCCCAGGGCCTCTACCGAAAACGCATTACGTCCACGATATTTAATCGGTTGTTAGGAGAGGGATTCCAAAATAGTACTTGCATCAAGAGAAAATTCCTTTATCCATGGTCAGTTAAGAATATCAAGACACCTGCCAAGCCCTTAAGGTATAAAGAAACAAGTGACAATAACCAGCTCGAATAAGAGGTGAGTGACGAGGGTCAACTCGAACTGAGGAGAGTGGTTAAGGCCAACTCAGGACGATTAAAGGCAAGAGCAAGGCTTGTATCCGTAGTCTCATATAAATCCAGGAAAGCCTCTTACAAGAATTTCACATAAAATCTTAAAAGGCCAATAATTGATGATATCAATTTAAAATGAAAACAGGGGGAAAGTGATAGAAATCTGAGATCAGATAAAAGGCACGGAAAGGGCAAGTGCAAAGGTGAGATAAAATGCCCACCATTGAAACCATTATAGGGCATACTGTAACATTTATTTATCATCCAACTTGGTGATAAGGTCACTCGGACGAATGAAAAACATAAATATTAGCTTGAAACAAACTTTTGTAGTCTACGATAAGTTTTTAATGGTAATTGTCACCAGTGCTTTCTGTGGCGTGGTCCACTTAAGCCTTCGATCTACCTCCTTTTAAGGCTCATGCCCTAAAATGATCTTTCAAAATGGATGGATGGCGTGGATAAAGCACGTACATCACAATGGGCCCCACAAAGCCCCTGCCAAGATCGTCTCTCTATTTAGGTCTGGGTGGGGGTAATACCCAATCTGCATCCCTTAAATGTTGTTCTATACTCGTGTAAGATGGTGCCCAAATGCGTCATTTAGTGATTTATGAAATTGTGCCTGTAGCATAATGGGATTACCACGGTTGTTCTTGCGAAAACTTGGTGGAGCTAAAGAATGAAGGTTATGTCCTAGGGGGGTGATTAGGGCCTATTTAAAAATTATACTCTTATAAAATACTAATAGTTTAACTTAAGCTAATTTCCAATTAATCTAAACGAGAAAATTTAATTCTAAGGCTTCCGATTCAATAGAGAGTCCAATCACATAGACTACAAAAATTTGCAAATAAGCAGCTAGTCTATATCAAGATAGTGTATCTGTGTGTGGAATGTGCTAACTATTAACACTAAACATCTAATCATGCATACATAATTAAGGATTTAAACACATAAACATAATTAAACATGTGTGCAAATGACAATCCCAAACATAATCATATATAGTGGTTCAGCTACTTGCCTACTCCACTCTCGGCGGACGACTCAACCCATGAGTGTACCAAATTTCACTACCGGAGGTTTTAAATCAGGTTAACCTCTAACCTTTACAGCCCTACACAAGGACTTTAAGATTTTAGGCTCTACACAAGAGCCAAGGTCCTACATAAGTACCAAGGGTTTTAGGCCCTATGCAAGAGCCAAGATCCTACACAAGAACCCTGTTATTTAGGCCCTATGCAAGAGCTAAGATCCTATACAAGAACTTAGGGGTTTAGGCTCTACACAAGAGCCAAAGTCTTACATAAGAATTTAGGATTTAGGCTCTGCAAAAGAGTCAAGCTCATACACAAGAACCTAGTTTGAATTTGGAACACAAACTCTTACCTCAATCCTACACAAGGAAAGAGAGTAAAAATGAACTCCTAAACATGACAACTTACTTGTCGGATTGAGTCTCTTTTGTCGCGCCTTCTTGGGTTGCTTAATCATCACTCTTCGGTTCTTCAATTAGCTTCCCGGTGCTCCCCTGATTATGATGTCGCTGCTTTGCCAATGCTTTAGCTCTAAGATTAAACGTCTTGCATATGATGCTCTTTCGAGGTGACCAAAGTGATGAGAGATTGGTTGAATCTCCTACAACTAGTGAAAAGTTTTTTTTTCCTATGAGATTCACCTAGATGGGTCTTTTAGACAATTTGGACAATGGTATGCCAAGATAGCTTAAGTCCAATTTCTAAAAAATGGAAGAGTTCAACCACATCTTCAAGGTAGAGGTTGGAATCTCCACAAGAGTGTTAATATCAAGGAAGATGGCTTAGAACTCAATGTTATAAAGGCTTGGGATGAGAGATATGAACATGGAATCTCATAAGCTTCTATTGTACTAAAAACTTATAAAAAGCCCAAGAACCAATTGCATTTCGAGCTCCAACGGTCAAAAAATAGTTGTCGATGCCATCGAAGGTCCTTCGATGCCATCGATAAATCTAGATATTTATGCTGATTTGTCGTTGGACATATCTGGGGTATCTTAGATGTCAACGAACGGTCCTTCAATGTCGTTGAACTCAATCTTCGATGCCATCGAAGGTGTCCTCGATGCCATCGAGAAAGTCAGAAATAAATCCAATTTCTTACTGGACAATTCTAACTCTCAATCGATGTCATCGAGGGGTCCTTCAATGCCATCGAACTTACCCTTCGATGCCATCGAAGGTGGCCTCGATGTCATCGAGAAAATCAGAACAACCATCGATCGCTGGACAGTTCTGACTCTCGATCGATGTCATCGATCAGGCCTTCGATGCCATCGAACAACCATCGAAAACTGTTGTTTTAGGCTATCTTTTACATAACAGCTTAACGCCTCTTCTAGCCTTATTTATCATGTTTCACTTGGTTTTCTAAGGCTAAGGGATGACCAATTAGATATTCCTATTAAGCTTATATCATCTAGATGTATAAGGTTGTTTCAGGTCAAGGGTTAAGGTCACCAAGGCAACTCATTTACTTATTCTTTGCTCCTTGATGCTTTGTTTTCGCTTGTGTCTTCGATCTTCACTTTCCAAAGGCTCAACCGACTACATGACACAAGAACTCACGTGATTGACAAACAGGGTGTAAAAATCAATGCACTAACAATCTGAGCCACCTAATAGTGTAGGCCAACTTTTTGGATGCTACATAGGTCATGGAAAGTGGAAACTCACATGTGACAAGTGTTCATCCTCGTGGTCACCATTTCTCATGAGAACCAATTAGAGTAAGTTACGTGTGATTTGTACAGATTCACATGGTGTTTTTGAAGATCTGTTGTGATGTATGG
The DNA here is from genome assembly GCA_021015155.1 of Magnolia officinalis. NCBI lineage: Eukaryota > Viridiplantae > Streptophyta > Magnoliopsida > Magnoliales > Magnoliaceae > Magnolia > Magnolia officinalis. Next base: position 61,440,602 of record JAJHSJ010000007.1, on the reverse strand, counting down.
AGAAGATTTCTCGATAACATAGTCGGAATGCATCGACCAATGCCGCGTTGTTGTGAAGATGGTTGATCATGAAGGAGTGGTTATAGGGCAGATGGCAGAAGGAGAAAAGGCGAAAGCAAGTAGTGTTGAATGGTTATAGCAACCGTCAGAACATGGGAATGATCCAGATGATCAGGGTAAAGCTATAAATAGAAGAGGAATGCAACAGGAAGATCTCGTCTCATACCAACCCAATCAAACCAAACATTATATTTCAATTATCCTTTCAGTTACCTGTCAATTACATTTCTTAGTGTAATCTTTTACTTTTCCTGCCAAGTAAATTACATTTCTTAGTGTAATCCTTTACTTTCAGCTTGTTGTTTACATTCCGTAATGTAATCCATAGCATTAATCAAGTGATAATCTTAGCTGTAATTTAAGTCTATGCTCGCGCGTTGGATTTAGTTCTACTTCAAGAGAGGTGTTTTGCAATTGTCCTTCACGATTGACTGTAAGAATCCCTTTCTCATTTCTCTTTATATTTATCGAAAAGTCATTTTGTACGAAAGGCAAATGTGTAACCCATCATCAGAGGACGGACCCTACCCTCTAAATATCGCTTGATCCTATTTACACATTGAGCGAGTGGCTGAATAAGCTACCAATCTCATCAGATCTTGGCCATACACCACGTGTCTGCCTATCTCGGTACTTGGGGTCATAGTTGTTCGGTTTGAATTGAGTTGTAAATTCAATTTTGGCATCTGAAAACAGAGCAACAACATTCGAGTTTGGAACACAAGCTCCTACACAAGAACTTGGTGATTTGAGGCATATAGGCGGTGTGGATGTGCCAAAAGGACTATTCCCAGATGGGGAGATCCTCCTGAATCAAAGTTGCATGGCCGCTCTGCGACTACTAGGCAAGTCGGGAGGAAGAGTCAATATCAGCCATAATGAACGACCCTTAATTACTACCAATTGGTTCGGGTACGATTAAGGCATCATGATGATTTTGTGGGAAATGATGTGAAAACACGTGTCAAGACAGTTTGACTCTTATTCCAATAAAGGGCAGTTACTGCTAAAATGTTGTAATAAGTCGAACGGAAACTGTTATTGGGGTGATGACATGTGTAAATAATTAATGTTGCATTAATGAGGGGTGTCACACCGCTTTCACCTTTTTCCAAAGGCGAAGAGACGTGAGGGGCAATGTTCATCCCCGTGGTCCCCATTTCTCATGAGAACCAATCAGAGTAGGTTACGTGTGATCTGTATCGATTCACATGGTTTTTTCGAAAATCCGTTGAGATGTATGGAGAAGATTTATTGATAACATAGCTCGAATGCATTGATTAATGCCATGTCGTTGTGAAGACGATCGACCATGAAGGAGCGGTTACAGGGCAGATGGCGGAAAGAGAAACAAGGGAAATCAAGCAGTGCTAAATGGTTATAGCAACCGTTAGAACATGAGAAAGATCCAAATGATTAGGGTAAAGCTATAACTAGAAGATGAATGCAATAGAAAGATCTCGTATCATACCAACCCAATCAAACCAAATACCATATTTCAATTATCCTTTCAGTTACCAGTCAATTATATTTTTTAATGTAATCTTTTATTTTTCCTGTGAATTAATTATATTTATTAGTGTAATTCTTTACTTTCAGCTTGCTGTTTACATTCCATAGTTTAATCCGTAGCAATAATTAAGTAGCTGATAATCTTAATTGTAATTTAAGTATATGCTCGCATGTTGGATTCAACTCTACTTTGCGAGAGGTGTTTTTTTTTTTTTTTTTTTTTTTTTTGCGGTTGTCCTTTACTACCGGTTGTAAAAATCTCATGTCCTTTACTACCGGTTGTAAAAATCTCATTCTCATTTCTCTTTATCTATATCGAAAAGTTATTTCATACGGAAGGCAAATGTGTAACCTACAATCTGAAGAGGAACCCTATCCTCTAAATATCACCTAATTCTGTTTACAAATTGAACAAATGTCTAAATAGGCAACATATCTCATCAGACCTCAATCAAACACTAGGTATCCGCCTACCTTGATGCTTGGGGTCATAGTTGTTCCGTTTGGATTGAGCCCCAAATTCAATTATGGTACGCCCAGGACCTGCGGCCCGAAACGGAGCTGTTTGCACCAGAATCTAAGTAAGATGTTTCCGTTCATCTATCTATCATAGAAAGAATGGACCATCAGATGAGTGGATCGGACTCATTTGTTTTCAAACATAGGTGGATGGTAGCACCCATGAGACGACAAAAGGGTTTGGATATCTAGCCTAGTGCTTCGCTCCCACGTGGGACGGCTCTTTACATGTGTTACTTTACATAGCGCATGCTTTCCTTGTCATGCGTTGTAGTGGCACGTGCACGCTCTCCCCAATTGAAGAAATTAACCAAAAAAAAATAAAAAAAGAAAAGGAAAAAGAAAAGAAAAGAGAGTTACTGTATCATCTCTTTTTTAGTGGACAAGGAATTACGTGTCCTTGAAATGGACGGTATAAAATAACCCAAATACGGTACGCGTGTCCTCCGATCGAGGATCCTAGATTTTCTCATTTGGATAAGGCTCCACGTAGTTAACTAGTTATTCCTTGTTATGGATGGCAACATTATCCACTCGTGCATATCAACTTCTGGAAAGTTCCTCCATTCTCTTTCCTCAGTGGAGAAGCAGACAAAGCAGTAATAATTAATAGAAATAAAACAAAAGCTGCAGCAGCCCCGGCTCCGATTCCTCTAGAACTTTCGGTTACAATCTCTCTCTTTTAGTTTTAACTTACTGTTTTCACCGTGTGGCATATTTAAATCTAGTCCGTCCATCTTGCGAGAACCCTTACTTGAATTATATGTGCGAACTATCAATTCAATAGAACAGTCGTATGGGCAACACTAGTGTAAATATGCTTTCGAAGCTTTTAAGGGCGTGGTATGGCTGGGGAGCGGATTAGATGCGGCCCATCCTCACCGAAGGCCATGCTGCCCTTAATGTGGGCCCGCTTTAATGTATGTATTCTATATTCACACCCTTCATCCATTTTTTCCACATCATTTTAGGACGAGTCCAAAGATGAAGAAGATTCAGATAGGAAATAGTGGTGATTGAATGCCCTGCCATTGAAAACTTCACCGCGGAACACCCACACACACCACAACAGGTACTTAACTCTTGACTTTAGTGTTGAAATTCTTTTCAGCCTACCACCAATATGTAACCACTCCTAATCAAATACCAGTCAACACGGACGTCAAAGGAACGCGGATTGGAGACTCACAATGTCGGTGGTGAATTCCCTAACGAAGTGATGTCACTAAGTTACGTGGTCCTACCGTGATATATGTGTTGCATCCATACCGTCCATCCATTTGTAGAGATTATTTTATGGCATGATCGAAAGAAGGAGACAGATCAAAAGCTCAAGTGGATACCACCCAGAAAACAATGAGGGAAATAACACCCACCGTTGAAACATTCCTAGGCCCACCATGACGTATCTATGAGATCTAACTTGTTCATAAGTTAACATAGAGATAGATGAAGGAAAAACACAAATATATTTTTGATGATAAACATCCGTGGCCCATAAGAAGTTTTGAATGGTGGTTGTCTTTGTCCCCACTGTTTTCTACGGTGGGATTCACTTGAGCTGTGGATTTGCTTCGTTCTCTGGTTCATGCCCTAAAATGATCTCTTCAAATGGATGAACCGTGTAGATATAATACATATATCATGGTAGGCCCCATAGAACCTGGTGACGTACATTGTCAGTATATAATCCCCGTCCTATCAATAGTGGAAAGTCCATCACGTAATCCGTGTCTCATGTGTGGGTGGGGCCACATATAAAACCAAATTCCAAAGTTTTTTATTTTTTATTTTTTCCTCGCTTCTTTCGAAGAGAGATATCAAATAAAAAAAAGGTAAGACGCCCTTCTGGTCAAGAACTTTCGGTTGCTCTAGAACTTTCCTTCATTTTTCATTATCATATAGCTATCTAGAACTTTCCCTCATCTTTTCATTATTATATTGCTATCTAGAACTTTCCTTCCTCTTTCCTGAAATATATTGCTGTCTCTCTCATTCCTACGAAACTGTGTGCGTTCTGAAAGGAGTTATCCTGTCTCGGGCTACTACATGAACGACCGACGTTTCTCTCGGATCCGGACACAAAGGATCCGTTCTAGACACTGTCGATTCGGACTCGGCGCAGTCAAGACCTAATTCGGTCAAATCAGCCTGACTCCGATCAGGTCGCAACCTGCCGTGGGTGAGTTGTGACTCACCTTAGGTCCGAACGAGTCAGTCCGAGTTGTCGACTCAAAAACCATGGTTTTGAACCAATTTCGTCAAGCGAATCTAGTAAGTTTCCCACTCTCTTTCAGCTTCTACTTGTGAGGTTGAGTTGAAGAGGGAGATTGAGAAGCCGAGTAATTAAAGAGCAAAAAGAGCATTGATCATGGCCAATGGAGATCGACGGACCAGCAACACTGTCACTGTGGACGCAGGTACGGTACATCCATCCTTCTTCGGACTCCACCATTCATCACATGAGCTTTCAGCTATAATCTTTTCTAAGATTGTTACTGAAGAATGAGTGAGTTAACTCAAGCTAAACTGTCCAAATAATGCAACCTATTGTAGATGGGTAAATAAACTTTAATGATTTTGTTCTTTGATTTCAAAAATTGGTTTCATGATTTTAATCATACATTATTTTTCATCCACATCTCCACTATAATTATTGTTTTATATATATACCATTTAAAGTAGGACCCACTTTTTAAAATGTTAGCTCAAGTATATTGCATGTACAATTTGTGAGTGTCTATTGATAATCCATCTTCATCCATCACACTTTGTCTATTGTCCAATTTGTGATGGGGCCCACATAACTTTCACGCGCATGTTGTGTGGTGCAGCAGATTCCAGGCGGAAAGAGAGGAAAATTGAAAGTGTTGACATGTGAAACTTCTATGGGCCCATCATGGTGTATGTGTCAGATCCGTTTATTTTTCCATATCATTTTAGAGCACAAGACAAAAAATGAGGTAGTTAAAGGGCTCAAGTGGCCACACTAATAAAAAAGTGGGAATTGGATACCTATTGTTGAAAACTTCTTGGGGCTGCTGAAGGATCTAATCAAGATGATATCCGTGTGTTCCATTCATCCAAGTTTGTGTGACCTTACGAAGAAGTTAGATAGTAAATAAACCTCACAAATAGCCCTAGGATGGTAGTCGTTCAATCTCCACTGCTTTTTGTGGTGTAGTCCACTTGAGCTTTGGATGTGCCTCATTTTTGGGCTCATACTCTAGAATGATCTGACAAAATTGATGGGCGGCATGTTCCTAACACATAAATCATGGTGGGGCCCAAAGAATTCCACACATTAAAAGTTGTATTGTGTAGTACACAATCTCCATCAGGAGAGAATGGGTTTGTTTTGTGAGCTGGTGTCATCGGCAATGACATGGACTAATGAGAAGCAATGACACAATGCTTTCAACACAAACGATCCATAATATGAATGAATCTATTTTAAAGGTAAGAGAGTTGCACGTGTAATAAGGGTGTCAATAGGCTACTAATCCATTGTACATGTGGCACGCTGATGATACTCCAAAACAATTAAATTACCAATTGCATTACTAAAATTACATCAATATGATGATCCAAACAGTCCAAACATTAATAGTGTAAATCGATAGTTAAAAAATGTTGGCGAGTCACTTGTTTGTAACTCTATACTTGTGGTCCACCTGAGCCTCAAAGTTTTGTCAATGTTAACCAAAGTACATATTTAATTGGCTTATTATAATCATCTTGTCAAATATCACACATGTATACTAATTATGAATATTATATTTATTAGTAATCAAATTCAAATCCTTATTATAAAATATTAAATTTCAATGCTTTCAATTTTTGGGATATCAGTGCATTTCAATTGCAGGCTGCCAAACACAACTGATGATTTGGGATTACCTTGATGTGTGATATGAAATCCAATATATTCAAAACTTAAGCTCCAAAGCTACTGAATATCTCATTTTGAGAGTTCTGTGGTTCTTCCGTCCACAATGACGCCTCAGTCCATAAACATTTTGGATATTTGAAAAAGATTGCAATCCAATGGTTAAAGTCTCAGTATATCCTATTGCAATACAATCATCTGACTGATTTGGTTCATGATGACAACCAGTGGCCCATGTGAACTGATAATTCATTTTAATGGTTTAGTTGGGAAGATAATGAAGATAAACAGTTTGATTAGGTTAATGATTAATAACAAATGTTTGATCGGACCTATAATGAAGATTAATGCTCCGATTTAGCCAGTTAGGAAGACCCACAGTTTGATTAATATTGGTCTAATTTGGGTTATGAAGACCCAGTGTTTGATTAATGGTCCGATTGGGCCAGTTATGAAGACTCACATTTTTATTGGTCTCATAATGAAATCCAACAGTCCAATTAGGCTGATAATGAAGATCAGTGGTGGTGCTGTGGATAATGAATATCCAGTGCTTGATTCCCATTGTAATGATAATCAATGGTTGGATTAGGCCCACAACAATGACCAATGGCCTTATTTGGCATATATTGACAATTAATGGTCAACATAGTCAGTTGAATATCAACAATTTTATTAAGTTGATGATTAAGATCAATATTTCTATTTGGATCTAGAATAAAGATTGTTGATGCTGTGATTTGGATGTCCTTACTAGACCGCTGCACACCTGCAAAAGCAAACAACAATGGAGACCCTGGCTACAACAGGGGACCCTTCGATGCCAAAGTTAGAGCAGTAAGTCTGGGTCTAATGGAACTTAGGGTTTTTATGCATACCTTTCACCATAAGCGTGGTTCTTATTTATAGTCGTATGATGCTAGTTACGTACATGGTAATGAATCCTTTTGTAGTTACGTATCATTCGAGGGATCGTCCTCGGAATCTAAGGCGTTATCCTCGTTGTGATTCTCAATGAAGATATCGGGGGATTAATCTTCTTTGGATTTGAAGGAGATCTCCTAGTGGTCGACTTTCGAGGAGTAAGAGATCTCTCGGTGGTCGGCTTTCGAGGAGTTCATGATAGATGGCCAAGGCCGACCTCTAAGTCGGATTAGCCGAGGTCCTATAGACCAAGTTGAACTATCAATCGAGGTCAGAGCCTATCTTCGAGGCAAGTCGGGTCGATATTTTTGGTCGTTCATTAGTCATGATAGTAAGACGTTGACCAGAGCCAAGCCTGCTACTGTTGGTTGATGCTCGAGCTATTCATGGAGGTCGTGCTCGGTTGTCGGGTCGAGCTTTTATCCAACTCCTTTGCTTGAACTTTGTGTTCTTTCTGATTCTGGTTGTCCTAGTCAGTCCATTTTTATCCATAATTGTAAGACCCGTATCCTAGCCTGTACTGTTCTGTAGGCTTCCGCGGTCCTCCCGGTCAAATTCCGACGACCCGCGATCTGTTATCGGCGTTTGTAAGCGACCCTAAGTCGTATCTCGTATTCCAGAGTCGGCTCGACCCGAGACTTGTACCCTAGCGACCCCGCCATCGCCGTGGTTCCGATGCCGCGTCTCGTACGCCTAGGCGATACCCAGGCCAGGAGATGTGGGCCCACGTTCAGTTCGAGGAAAACGTCGCGTGTTGCGAATACCAAAGGAATCTCTACAACACATCGCATCAATCTATCAATCAATGTCAAGTACACAACCTTACCTAGCCCATCCCTCTCTCATTCCCCAAGTCAACTCTCTCTTACACAACCCATACCCATCCCATTCATATCTTACTACAAGTCAACAAGCACCATGCCCTCTCATCCCATCACTCCATCTCACCACTCCTCTCTCTCATTTTCTCACTCCGTTTCGTGCTACCAAAGAGAGGAATCGTCCAAGCTTCCCATGAGAGAGCTAGTGTGGCCCACCTTCCTACCTCCCATCTCTACCATCCAAAGTCCATCTAAACTGTTGGAATCGTTTCCTTGGAGCTCTAGGATGCAATGGCGGAAGAAGTCCAAGAAGATCTAACGGTGGGTGTTCTTATAGGTTTAGATCTTGTTTTGATGATGGGCCAAGTGGGGCCAACCGATTGATGGTATGGATCCCACTCTAGGCCCTAGGTGTGGCCGATGGCCCACCATGATTCATATATCCATCCCATGATGGGGCAATTCTCCATAGAACCCATCATGATGTTTAAATTTCCTTATAAAAAAGGGTCGTCTAGACCTTGCATCTTGGTGGAGAAGGGATCTCCACCGTTGATTTTGATTCGGTGGGCCCACATGTAATGAGACCCACTTGATGTATGTTATATGCATGGAAGGGAGGGCCCATAGTGTCGGGGTCCCTCCATCACACGCATCTCTCTCTCTCTCTCTCTCTCTCTCTCTCTCTCTCTCTCCCTCCCTCTCTTTCATTTTTTTTTTTATGATGATGAGGCCTTGTGGCCCACCCGAACGGACCCCACCATGAAGTATGTATTTTACCCATGCCATCCACCAAGTAGGCCCACATAGGTGGTGAAATTCCACTACAGCGTGAGTGTGGAGGTGTCTGGACGCTGCAACAAGCAGTGTCCCAGCTTTTTGAATGGGGGAGTGTGGGACCCACAACATGCCCCACCTATGAAGCATGTATTTAATCCACACCGTCCATTCAATCTCCTAGCTCGTTTTGGTCATTGAGCCAAAAAATGAAGCCAATCCGAATCTGCAGTGGGCCACATCATATAAAATGTATTTAACAGTGATATTTACTGTTAAAGTCTGTTAGGGCCCACTGTAATGTTTCTACACACCAAAACATATTGAATATTGGGCTTATTAGACCTGTCATGAGCCATATAACCCAGTCGATGGACTAGATTGTCCTAATGTGGGCCCCACATATGAAATTCCTTAGAAAAATAAATAATTAATTAAAAAAAATGTGTAACAGCCCTGGACGTTGTTGCAGTCCACTGCTGCTTGGAAACAGGCAGGTTTAGTGAGCCCCACCTCAGGCCCCATCATGATGCATATTGATCATCAATACCGTGCATTTGATGGGTCCCCTTTGGGAATTGGGATCCCCCAAAAATCAGCCATTCACGGGACTCAGGTGGTCCACACTTCAAAGCAGCGGGGGGGCTGAACGTCTACCATTGAAACCCTTTTTGGGTCCCAGAAGTTTTGGATACATATGATATTTTTTTTCATCTTTATCAAGGTCTGTGTGACCCTATCAACAGATGGGATGGAAAATAAACGTTATGGTGGGCCCCACCTCTATGGAAACGGACTGGCTAGTGTACCTCTCACAGCTATATAGTTGCTGTATTTGCGTCAGCAAGCTCAGTGGGTCTGATTATGAGGGATGTGTTAATCTAGACCGTCCATCTGTGTGGGTCCCACCTTGATGTACCTGTTGTACAGGTGGACCCCACGTGATGTATATGTTTTATATCCACACTGTCCAGCTATCTGGACGGTGGAAATCCACCTTGATATATGTCTTTTATCTGCACCGTCCAAGGTGCGGACGGTGCTGTGGTACCCACGTGATGTATTTATGTGCACCACCATGTTGTATATATTTCATCCACACCGTCCATAATGCTTGGACGATGCTGGACAGTATTTGGGAGATGATACGGATCCCACCTCCATGCATGTTTCATATCCACACAGTCCAAAGTGTTTGGATGGCACTGGACAACGACTGGGAGGTGCTGATTTACATAGGCAATGTTTGGACAGTGATGATTTACATAGGCAATGTTTGGACAGTGCTGATTTACCTGGACAACGTTTGGATGATGCTGATTTCCTTGGACAATATTTGGACGGTGATGATTATCATTAGTGAGCCATGTGCCCCATAGAATGATAGTGCACAGTGATACACATGCTGCACCTGCCACTATTGAAATGATTTTAGATGTAATCCAAGCCCTCACCCACATTATAGTGGGACCCACCGCGATATGTATGTTATTCACACTGTCCATGTGGCCCTCATGTGATGTACATATTTGATCTGAGTTGTCCATGGATGAGGCCCATGTGGTGTAATTGAGGGCCCATATGTGAGGCCCACCTTGATGTATCTATGGCCCATCCATGAGGCCCCCCTTGATGTATATTTCTGGCCCATATGTCATGGCCCATTGTGATGTGTATTGGCCCATTGTTGCGGCCCATTGTGATGTAATTCCGGCCCATATGGCGAGGCTCGACGTGTTGTATATATAGCTCATGAGTGAGGCCCGATGCGTTGTATATGAGGCCCAGATGATGAAGCTCAATGTGATGTATTTATGGCCCATGTGCTGAGGCCCACTATGATTCATTTGAGGCCTATTGTTGTGGCCCATTGTGATGTATATGAGGCCCTGAGATGTGGCCCATTGTGATGTATATGCGGCCCACAAGTGAGGGCCGATGTGATGTAATTATGGCCCATGTGCCGAGGCCCATTGTGATATATATGCGGCCCATGAGTGAGGCCTATAGTGATGTGTATTAGGTCCTTGTGTGAGGCCATGGGCCCACAATATGTTTGGCTTTATGTGGGCCACTCCTTGGGATCAATGATGGTTAAATGTCCACATTGATGTGTGATGATGGTTAAATGTCCACATTGTGACCTTCCCTTAGGTCCTTTGTTAGGCAGATTACCGATTTCAATTGTCGAGGTCGATTCCGATTGTCATGGCTAATTCCGATCGTTGAGGCCGATTGTCGAGGCCGATTCCGATTGTCGAGGCCGATTCTGATTGTCGAGGTCGATTGTCGAGGCTGATTATTGAGGCCAATGCTGATTATCAAGGCCGATGTTGATTGTCGAGGCCGATTATCGGTGCCAGTTATCGATACCGATTATGAGTATGTGACAACATAGCATCATGATACATGCCCATACACATCATCTGCATGTTTGTTATGAGATGTAGTTGACCATTGCATATGTCATTGGGCAGGTTGTTATGAAACTCCCTAATAAGCGGAGATTGTCTCACATGAGCGCACGGTATGCGTAGGATTGATGCATGACTGGATTGTATGACTCATGCATCTTGCATTGTGTGTCGTGATTACTATACGCCCTAGCGACATTAGGGCTGTAGACTTCACAGGCATGTCGTGGATGGCTAGATGGGACATCGAAAATTTGTTACTAGCATCGGGCCGCCATAGATGACCCTGGGTGAAAATCCCTAAACCTCCGACGCCAGGAGACGCCCCAACGTCGAGACCGAGTGGATACATGAACACCCGAGTGCTGAATACCAGCAAGCCCCATCTCCCACTGTGTCGTGGTCGGTTGGGAAGGGGTGGTGGCCTTACCCGCCCGAGGGTAGCGTGTATAGCTAGGCTGAGTTTGACCAACTCGTGATTGAGTCCACTATCGACGTGTCGGGTAGATATTGGCTGACTACTGGCCAGGCGGATAGTGCAGTCTCTTCTACTTGCATGGTCGCACGTCTAGTGGGCGGTGATTACATGTAGAGTGTACTAGACCTCGGTGATGATCCCAGAGATGTACAGTATTGATACGTGGACTTATTGAGCAGGAGTTGCATATTCATTTATTCATTCACTATCCACTCGGGCTGGTGGTGCGCAACTAATTATTGTGTACCTTCCCAATACAAGGATTACTGGTTTGGATAGAATTCTCTTGTGATGGACCCCATAGCCTGCGATACTACGTACTATCATCCCAACTTCACTCCTGCTTGGTCATTTCATTCGCACCGTACATTGCATTGCATCCGCAGCATTTAACATTTTGGGGTTGCCATGTTTCTGCATTGATATGGTCGTTATCATTCATGCTTTGCATCGCATAGCCTTGGTACGGTTGATGGCACTCATAAACTCACTAGTATATTTTCGCTTACTCTCATATCGTATGATTCATGATCTTGTCAGTACTTCCGCTTATTCTGATATTGTATGATTTATGGCATTGTATTACATACTTGACACTTACCTTGTGCACACACTTTCACCACCCTCTAAGCTTTTCTATAAGCTTATGCACGATAGATGCGTGCACGTGGCATTAGGTCGCAGCAGCGTTGAGCTTGGAGCATGCAACGGACTTTGGAGCTTTGATTTTCGATATATGTATTTTTTCCTTTTAGCATTATATTCAAATGTTTATATTAGTGGATATGTGATGATGATGTTGTCTTTGTGATTTGGGTAAACTTGTGGTTATGCTTGTTATGAAATAAATATGTATTAAAAATCCTCCTTGTAGGATCCCAGGATCAGAATCTGGCATAGGGACGTTGGAAGCCGAGAATGGGGTACTATGGAGGCTGTTGGCACCGGATTCGGTGATCGGGAATTTTGTGAGCCCGGTTTCTGAGTTTGGGGCGTGACAATAATAGTAGCCCCCTACTTCCGAGCGCTCTTCAGAAACTCGGGAAGTTGATGTGGACTGACGCTTGCGTAGTGCCTTGTGTGGGAGAGGTTGGGAGATCGAACCCGTTTGTCATTATGGCGGAAGAGAAAAAGGCAGTTAGCGTGGAGATCGAGGGGGATTCAGCAATGATCGCGATGAGTCGCTCGAGGAGACGTTCATTGAAATGACGCTTCTTCGGTTCTCGGCTAATAACATGCGGACATGTGTCTGCTCCTCAGTAGTGGGGTCGGCTCGTAAACCAATAGTTACCATGTGGAGGAAGCGTGAGCTATAACTCCTCTTTAGGCTGCGGCATTGAATGCAAGCAATCAATGCCCACAGCCGAGGAGTCTATAAAAAGGGGGGAGGTGTAACACCCTGTACTTTTCAGTACTCGGGTGTTACTATGAGGATCAAATTTATGATGAACGCAAACTCGATTTAACTAAACACCCACCTCTGTTCTAACTTAATTCCAACCATTAGGAGAATCTTCACCTGTAGATCGAGCCATCTGGTCCTCTAAGCATAGAATCGAAGGTTAGATCTCCACTAATACTAACCTTAGTGCACTTAGAACTAGCGAGGAGTAAGCCTAAGACACTTGCGTTGTTGGATCGCCAGATCTGACCGTTTGAGTGTCAATAGTGGGCACGTAGAACCCTATTAAAGATGAATCAAGCCGTCCATCCTTTGATTTCCAAACCAATCAGTAATATTGGACCCCTAGATCCACCATCCATTTGATCTCCAACTAACATGGAGTGGTCTAACACTTGAACACAACAATTGAATTGTCTGATCTATAGGGATGTCATGGAGGTCCATCTAAGCTGGACTAAGAACCCTTACAGCCATTAACATTGAACTAGGAGGCTACTTGATCGTCGGATCAATGAAAATCCACAATTAGAACTCAAAATTTAAAATATGGCCCACCTGAGCTGCGGATCTACCCCATCCTTTGGGTTGGGTCCTAACTGGAGCTAACGAAATAGATGGACGTAGTGGATTGGCCGAGATCATCATGGTGGACCCCACCTTGAGTGGTGCGTGTATATAGAGGGCGTACACTCACGCCGCATCGAAATGGCTAGCCCGGTCAAATCGGGTCTGACCGTAATACATGAAAAAGAAAGATTTTATTTTCCTTTTGAAACTCGCTTGTGGCTGGACGAGCGGATGACATCCATTTGGGACGATTTGTGGCCCACCATCAAGGATCCTTTGGCTTATCCAAACCATTCATAATGTCCAAGACATTGGTACGGCCATTTCGTGTTGGTTTTAGCCATTGGATTGCACACGTGTGCACACAATCTCAACCATAAATCAGGCTATACGCACACCCATTTCCAAATAATGGAAAATCTCCAATTTTTCTTTCTGCTTTCCACGTCAGCTATCCGCGTGCGTAGCCTCCTGATCATCCCAGTCATCCATTGCAATCCATCTGTGCCCTCCAAACTAGGGCTTTTCCTAGCTATGATTCGAGTTTTCCACTTACCGCCGTTGTTGGAATCAAACCATTAAGAAATGTTAATAGTCATTCATTTAATGGGTCCCCACGGTGATCCTATGACAGATCCAAACCGTCCACACATTTCTGATCGTAAGATCAACCACTCAAGGATGACCACCATTAGCGGTTGGGTCATCTTCTTCGTTGGATTAGAACCCATCAGCTGATGATGGGGCCCATTTGCTGATCTAGGACATGAGATAGGTGGGCCAGAGGGCCAGAAACTTGTCTGTGGAATCTGATTGGGATCATGCAGTGTGATCAGTGTAGGATTAGCTGCTAACCTCAACCCAGTTACAGGATTCACGTGTGATTTAGATCGGAATGGTGTAACTAATCCTGGATTAGAGACGGAAGCCTCTAGAGGAGATTTAGGAGCTTATAAATGGTCGTTTTCCTTTAGGGCTCCCTTCTTAAAATAGAAAAGTGAAATCGGGAGAGAGAGGAGCCATTTCCTTGCTGTCTGCTGCCGCGCCGGGTCACGGACTCAGTCGAGTTGCTGTTTGAGTTGGGATTCTTCCCACCCAGAGAGAGTGAAGAGGGAATATGAAGGGAGAGAAGAAGAAAGAAAAAAACGAGGGAGGCGTTGTCTTCCCGCTGGCGACACAGTGTCGTGGCGGCCTGGCTTGGGTCGAGCTCGATCTAGGTCTGATCATTGGCCCTGCCTGGTCATTAGGGAAGCAACGAGAAAAGAAGAAAAAGATAGAGAGAGGAAAAAGAAAATGAGAGAGAAAGGGAGAGAGAGGATGTTGTCCTCTGTTATTTTTCTTGTTACCTACTGCTGCAGGGGCATCGAGCAGGGCCGACTCAGTTACTGATTTCGGGCCAAGTCTTGCGTCGAGCCAGCATAGGAAGAGGAAGAAAAAGGGAAGAATAGAGAGTAGAGAAGAAGGAGATGAAATGAGGAACGAGGAAGGAGACAGGGAGGAGCTACTACTACTGCCGCACCAAGTCAGGTAGAGAGGCGGAGCCATTGTTGGCTATTGGGTCTGGACTAAGTCCGGACCAAGTTGGTTTTAGGCCTAGTCCAGGCCTAGCTAGATGTTCCACCATGGGAAGTGTAACGTCCCGAAAAAATCCGTACAAAGACCCGAGTATCACCTCAAGAAGAAATCACTCAAGACCAAATCCTTTAGAAATTAGACAAGAATTAGCTAGTGCTAAACTGGAGTACCTGTGAAATTAGCACTAATCACTTTAAATGTGATCTGCAAGACCCAAAACGTGCAGAATCATTAACGCTACTTTACCCTGAAATCTAGAATCAATCTCTAAACTCGGTTGCTCTCGGGAGCACCTTGAAACTCCGTATCGGACCTGGACCACACATCGAAAGTCCGATGACCACGAAACTATATGAATATGACCACTTTACTAGGCTTGACAACCATCTTGGAAATCAAGTCCTAACAGTGTCCAGAAACGTACAACTTGAGCCCGGAGCGAAGTGTATGAGAAACGCGAATATCTTTAGAAATTGAACTCAGATTTAAGTGATTTGAGTCATTCTCTTGCGGGCCAAATCTAAGCTTCCAGACTGTCAGAATCTGACCCAATTACACCCTCGGATTAGAAAAAATTTCCAACTCATGTCAGTGCACTTGTGGCCCTGATCGAGTACCGGTGATCGTTGAACTGAAACTGGTCCGCCACGGTCGATCTGTAAATCCGATCAGACCAAAAACTCAGCTTGAAATAGATCCAATGTCAGGGAGCTTAAGTCCAACCGCATGCTGAAGGGAGGCCACCAGAAGTGCTCTGTTGGACTGAAACAGACGCCCTTTAGATATAACCTAAGTATGCCTTGGCCCTGGGGCCATTTCCATCAGTCCTGAGCCTATATAAAGGCTTAAAACCCCCTCTCTCTCACTCCACACGAATTTGCTAACCTAAGTGAGAGAAGAGAAAAGAAAGAGAAGGAAAGAGAGAGAAAGTGTGAGGGAAGTTAGGGTTTTGCTACAGAGATCGTTACCTGGCGCTCTACGTATCGAAACACTGCTACCGTGTCGCTATTCCGGCGATTCTAGTTCCGTTCTTAGGTAAGAGATCCTAACGCTAACATGTTTTAGAGATTCAAATAGAACAGATGGTGGAATAGCAAACCTATTCCCTGTTATAGGTTGTTGTGGTGCCGTAGATAGAGACTTAGTGTTGAAACTGAGTTCGTTACAAGTTTACCTGCGTAAGGTGCAGACTATAAACGTTTAGGTTATAGTTTTTAAGGCTTTCAATGTCAGTTAATGATTTATGACTGACTTGATTGCTATCACATGCTTAGATACGATGTTTCCCGCACTTTACACATATATATGAACTATGTTGAGTATAGTTTATTCCATGTGTTTGTTGATATGATTGAATGAGTATGGAATTTGGATTCGTACTTGCCATGATTATTCGTCGTGAATATATGGTTGTTATGTGTGTGACAACTCCTTGGTGAAAGGATTTGCCCTAATACCTATTATAACTAACATACGTCACGTATGTTGAAGTGTGTAGTCTAAGTGTGTAACGCCCTGAAATTCGGGGGTCAAGTATGAACTCAACTCCCGAGTTCCAACGCATCACTTATGCAACATACATAATGATGGTTAAATGTTGTCTGAGTTAGAGCAATAAACATGAATGAGATTATACTAACACAGTAATTCATACTCCAGTGCAATTGTATAAAGGCAAGTAGAAGACTGAAATTGTATATATAAGGTATGTAAAGAAACAAAATTTTTATGAACATCAGAGTATGAACACTAACTGAATACCCATATACATGTACTGTTTCTGAGTCAAAAATCAAAATACAATCTAAAAGATGAGTCCTGAAATCCCCGCGATGTAGTCGGCCTAAGCAAAGCCGTCAGAGTACTGCATAAATGAGAACTCATCCTGGTCCTCATCGTAATCGGGCTCTGGCTCCTGAACCGACGCGCCGTCTATACCTGTGACAGAGTCTGGTTGGTGTGTACAACACCGTCCCGTAACGTGGGAGTGAGTAGCTAACTCAGTGGAACAATAAAGCATAGGTTAACATGTTATCAATTCAATCAAGCAGTAATGATAAAGCAGTACAATCAGACAAGTTTAACTACTCTTATTAAATGCAAGTATGAAATGACATGATGATGTATGCCCTTGCCAAACCACCCTCATGCGACATCATCTTACGTTCACGAATGCATACCTCCCTCAGTGCTCCACATCTACTAGGCACATGCGGTGCGATGATGAGCATGATTACCGAGTTATTATTAGTCCATTTCGAACAGCAGTATTAGGAAACTAAGGTACCTCCCTTGTATCATTCCCAATCATGATCCATTCTAGGGTCATCAATCCTAGTTAATCTCATATGGTATTATGGTTCGAGAGGCATCGCGAAGGCATCGCAAAGGGCTCGTCACCCGTCAGCACGGATACAGATCTCACCGTATGCGACTCAATTGCTGACCGTCAGCTCGAGTACAGGTCTCACCGTACTTGGCTCAATCGCTAGCCGTCAGCTAGAATACAGGTCTCACCGTACTCGGCTCAACTAATACTCTAGTTACTGTGAAGGGCTCGTCGCCAACCACAGACCTTGGAGTATACTCGAAGATACTACAGAGGACTCGTCGCCCGTCAGCACGAGTACAGGTCTCACCATACTCGGCTCTCGCCGTAAATATCGACAGCTCGAATACAGTGTCCCATACCACCGTATTCGGCTCACGAGTTTGGGTTGCTCAATGGTCACTACGGGGAGGCACGTAGCCCCAGCATAGGCCGACAGCTCGGCCACAGTGTCCCATACCACCATGTTCGGCTCATGAGTCTTAGCAGATCGAGGTACCATGGTTAACGGGATTGCCACTGGTAAGTTTGGTACCCTAGGTTCAAACAGTAATGACCAAACATGGTGAACACACATTCGACATATCGGGTTACTTGACGAGCCTGACTAGCTCGAGCGCACAACAAGTTGGGCGATATGAAGCATAAAAGCATTCCATGTGGCCAACCACTATCGCCAACCGAAGTACGACTCGGGTTCGTCAGACACATCCCTTGTGGCGACATGAATCTCAGCCACAATCTCAAGTCTGGTACCGAATGTCTGGGCTATAAACATAGTCCCAAACTCAATCAGTTCTCATCCATAGCATGTGGAGTTAAGCATGATAAACAAAGTAATACAAGCATGCTAGTAGGCATGTCATAAGGCATGTTATAAAGCATGTTGTAAAGCATGTTATAGAGTACTATACAAATAGGGATACAATTACATATACATCACAAGTGAGTGGTTAGAGTAAACCACCACATGGAGGGAATCCTACATGTCTCTAAGGTAGTCGAGAATTCCATCTCAGCACCGACCTACGGTGCCAACATCTAAGCATTTGCTCTCACAAGCATTTACACAAACACTTAGAGTGCACTATTTCAACATACATGACGTATGTTAGTAAGATATGTATTAGGGCTATCCTTTCGCCAAGCGAGTATTTTATCCATGGATATCATAATCATACAGCAATTAATCATGACAATTGCATTTCCAAAATTTATACATATACGGTATTTCTAGAATACACAATTTCAACATACATAGTGTTTATAAGAAAACATGTATTACGGCGATTCCTTTCGCCAAACAAGTATTTTATCCATATATCGTATAACCATACATCAAATAAACATGTCAAACACTTTTCCAAAAAAAATACGTATACGGTATTTCTACGTATACCGAGAGTATGTGAAATTCCATATTCTACAACTTTAATCGAAACAGAAAACGGAAAGCACTTCGTACATGTGCAATTGCATGCAGATCATGAATCTATCATTATCTGACATTGAAAGTGTTGAAAACCGTAACCTATACACCTAAAGTCCTCACCTTGCTCCTTGGAATCTCAACGGATCAGCAAGGTTTGATGAGCTTCCGTATTCGGAAGTTTTCTAGCCTAAAGAGTGAAATCGGTTAGCTATTTCATAACCTATAGCCTATACACCTCAAAACAGATCTAGGGTTAGGGTTTCTCACCTTAAAATGGAGTTGGTATCACCGGAAAAATGTCTGGAAAGAGGCGGTGCAGCCCGTGTGATGATCGAAAGCAGTAGGAGGAAGGTGCTCCCACAAATCCCAAGCCTTTCTCTCCTTTTTCTCTCTCACACCCTAGGGTTTTATCCCAAATTCGTATGGCTGTGAGAGGGGCTGTTCTAAGGCCCTTATATAGCCTAAAACCTCTCCGAAATAGACTCCTGTTCAAGGGGTACGTTTAGTATAAGCATTTCGGCGTTGTTCCTGCTCAAAAGAGGGTTTCTGGCGGCCCTCCTTGAACCAAACGTCAGACTTAAGCTCATAACTCATGGATCTACGTGGGATTACGTTTTTGCCTCGGTCGGATTCCCAGATCACACGTGGCGGACCATTTTCAGTTCAACGGTCAGTGGGCCACGATCCGAAATTCCAAGTACATGTAAATGTTCTTGAAATTTTTCCTGATCCGAGGGTGTAATTTGGTCTGATTCTGACGGTCTGGTTGCTTAATATTGATGCGCAAGCGAGTGGTGCCAGATCACTATTCAAGATATTTTGTAAAGAAAAGAGTGGTTTTCACACTCCCTCGCTCCGAACTCAAGCGAATGGCCGTGGGACATCGTCTGGACCTGATTTCCGAGATGGTTGTCAAGCCCAGTGAGGCGGCCCCAGTTCCTTAACTTCGTGTTAATCGGACTTCCGATGTGTAGTCTAGACCTGATACGAAGTTTCAATTCATTCCCGAGAGCAGTCGGGTAATAAGTTTGATCCTAAACTTTAGGGTAACCTAGGGTCAATGATTTTGCAAGTTTTGGGTGTTGCAGATCGTATTTAAAGTGATCCCAACAGATTTCATGGCTAATCGAGTTTTGCACTTAGTTAACTTTGTTAAATTTCTAAAGGATTTAATCCTAATTGATTTCTGGTCGAGGTGGTACTTGAGCTAAAGTACAGAAATTTACGGATCGTTACAAAGTGCTTGTAAAAATGTCTGAATGAATATGAAATTTGGATCTGTGCTTGCCATGATTATTAACTATGAAGATATGCTTGTTGTGTATGCGGCAACTCCTTTGTAAAAGGGCTTGCCAGGATATATGTTATAACTAGTCTAATACATGTATGTTGAAATGTATAGTCTAAGTGTTTGATAAAATGCCTGAATGAGGAAATGCTTGTTGAGATGTATTTAATGAGGGTGTTGAGATAGAATTCTCAATTGCCTTATCTATAGTTACAATTTCTCTCATGTAACCTATCTCGCTATTTCGTGATTTATGGATGAAATGCCTTTATATGTTAATATGTGCCCTATGTGTTTGATAAAATGCTCAAATGAGTGTTATACTTGGATTGTTTGTTAAATGCCTATATAATTATCACATGTCTCCATATGCTGTATTTGAATATGATTGGGACTACTGCGTAGTCCAGGCAATCGGTAACAATTCTTAGTTAAGTGGTTGAACTAGTCTCGCCACATTGGATGAGTTCAGTGAATCCGAGTTGTACGATGATTATTGACAGTGGTACCATGTCGACTAATTTAGCATACGCTCATACCAATCAAACTTGTCAAGTGACCCGATTGGCTTATTGTGTGTTTACCATGTATGGACACTACTGCTTGAATCTAAGGTACTAACTTACCAGTGCAAAGCCCGTTTAACCTTAGTACCGCTATCTGCTAAGACTCATGAGCCGGGCATGGTGGTATGGAACACCGTGGTCGAGCCGTCGACCTACGCTGGGGCGACGAGCCTCCCCGTAGTGACCAGTGAGCAACCCAAACTCATGAGCCGAATACAGTGGTATGAGACACTGTATTCAAGCGGTCGGCCTACACTTGCGCAGCCTGGCTGTGGTCCCAAGTCAAGTCAGTGACGAGTCTTCGAAAATAGACTGCTAGTTGGTAGGGTGTTAGTGAAGTGACCTCAAGTATGAAATGGGCCTACCCCGGCGTAGCATGGCTGTGGTCCCCAGTCGGGTTGGTGACGAGCCTTCGAAAATAGACTGCCAGTTGGTAGGGCGTTGGTGGTAGTTACCTCAAGCATACTCTGAGACTGCGTTGAGGTGACGAGCCTTTCCGTAGCAACTAGAGTATAAACTAGGCTTACACTGATCAGGTGACGAGCCCTTTGTAGTGACCTAGAACTGCAACATCGTATGATATTTAATAGGACTGATGACCCTAAAATGGATCACTGTTTGGGAAATGATATAAGGGAGGTACCTTAACTTCCTAATCCTGCTGTATGAAAAGGTCTAATAAGAACTCGGTAATCACGTTCATGTACCGCATTGCATGTGCCTTTGGCGTTGGAGTTGAGCACTGTAAAAGGGGTGCATGCCGCGACTGTGAGATGAAGTTCGTAGAGAGAGTGCAGGCGAGGGCATGCATTATTAATACATATCATGTTTCCATTAACCAGAGTACTTATGGATGTTTGATTGTATTGCTTTATCATTATTGCTTGATTGAATTGATAACATGTTAACCTTTGCCTTATAGCTCCACTGAGTTGATCACTCACTCCCACGTTCTGAGACGGTGTTTTAAAACACCAACCAGACTTTGTTGTAGTTTCAGGTAATGATGAGGCTTACGAGATGGAGCCTGTCTTCTATGATGACAAGGAGGAGTTCTACTACATGCAACTCTCTGGCGGGTCTATGTAGACCTGGAGTTGCATATCGGGGCTACAGGGATATGGATAGATGACATTACACTCTCGTTATTTTGTATATCTTGGAACAATACATGTAATTATTTAACCTGGTATCATGTTCACACTCTGGAAACTTACAACAACTTAAGTGTTTTATATATCTATCACAGTCTTCCGCTTACGTAATCTAATCGTCTCTGGAGTATGATATGTTGATTTAGCTTAATCCCATTCATGTTTAATGCACTAACATGGACAACATTTAATCATCATTATCTATGTTGCATAAGTGATGCGTTGGAACTTGGGAGTTGAGCTCCTGCTCGACCCCCAATTTTTAGGGCGTTACAGGAAGAGAGAGAGAAGGGGGCTTGGGGCTGCTGTTCGGTCAAAACCGAGTTGACTCAGCTGAAACTGAGTCTGACTGGGTCAAGTTGGGCCGGGTCTAGCTGGGTTTCCAGAAAGAAAGGTGAGGTGAGGGGAGAGAGAGAGAGAGGAGAGAGAGAGAGAGAGAGAGAGAGAGAGAGAGAGAGATAGAGAGAGGAGAGAGAGAGAGATTCGTGTTGTTTTTGCAACTGCCGAGTCGACTCGGTGGAGTTGGGCTGACTTTGGGTTGACTTACTCTAGCCTTGTAGCTGTTAGGTGACGTAAACCCAAAGAGAGTTCATTTCATGTCATCGAGGTAGAGGTAAACCGAAACTCATTTACATTCATTTGTAACTGAGTCGACTCAGTGAGTTTTTACTGAATATACTGACCGTGGATAGCCAGGTACTAACTAATTTTTTTGATGTTTGGTTTGGGTCGTGGTCACATATTATCGAGTAGATTTGATTCAATCGGGCTACATTCGTGCTATCTAGCAGGACACACAATTAGGTTGCTCGATCCAAGTGAGGACTTCCCTTTGAGCTTCCCACTTAAATTCATTAATCTAGACAAATATGATGCCTTGATGTCTCTCATTGAATTATTTATCTTACTATATGAATATGCTAATCTGTTGCGCACTTGATTCTTGTGTTATATAATGAACATGTCTGTTTAAATATAGCAAGCACAAATGATTTGATGTTAACATACTATCTTTAGTTGTACATTTGTTAATTAACTGTATGCTTGCTGCTTGTGCTTATGTGATGTATTGAATGGAACCTGTCATAAACTTACCATCTTGCGGTCCATATTTGACTTACGTGGCTTGGATCGCTTATTTACCCTTCGTGGCTTTGATCGAACATTGGCGCCTTTTGTGGCAAATTGGTTATATTCACATATCTTGTTGGTTTTCTAGCCATCTTGTGGTGTTTAGTCATAGTGATTTCCAAGTGGAGTGGGAGTTCGCTTATCGATTTTGTAGCCATCTTGCGGTGTTCACATACGATATGATTTCCGGGTGGTTTAGAGTTTGTATATTGTTATCTCTTCATCTTGCGGTGTTTAGTCGTATTGTGATTTCTGGATGGAGCGGGAGTTCGCTTATCGATTTTCTAGACATCTTGCAGTGTTCACATACGATATGATTTCCGAGTTTAGTGGATGTTTGTATGTTGTATCTCTTCATCTTACGGTGTTCAGTCATACTATAATTTTCGGGTGGAGCGGGAGTTCGTTTATCGATTTTCTAGCCATCTTTCGATGTTCACGTACGATATGATTTTCAGGTGAAGTAGATGTTTGTATATTGTTCTCTCTTCATCTTGCGGTGTTCAGTCGTACCATGATTTCCGAGTGGAGCGAGAGTTCGCTTATTGATTTTCTAGCTATCTTGCGGAGTTCACATACGATATGATTTTCGGGTGAAGTAGATGTTTATATGTTGTTCTCTCTTCATATCACGGTGTTCAGTCGTACCATGATTTTCGGGTGGAGTGGGAGTTTGCTTATCGATTTTCTAGCCATCTTGCAGAGTTCACGTACGGTATGATTTCCGGGTGAAATAGTGGTTTAAAGATTGATTTTCTATTCACTTTGCGGAGTTCACTTGTACTGTGATTTTCAGGTGGAGCGGGAGTTCGCTTATCGATTTTCTAGCCATCTTGCGGTGTTCACGTACAATGTGATTTTCGGATACAATAGAAAGTTGTATGATTGATTATTTGACTATCTAGGCACATTCACTTGCATTGCGATTGTTATTATATTTGATAATGATGAGATTATGTTAATTGATTTAATTTTGAGCATTTGATCATGAGTACGAATTACGCCGTTTAATATATCCATTCTCATGACTTGCGATCTATCCTGTATTGTGAATGATGAGTGCGTAATCTTACAGGGTACTCCTCATTGCGATAGCCATTGACGCTATCAAACCGTATTAGTTTATGCAGGTGTAGAGCGAGCCAATGTTATTCACTGGGTCGCTAAAGCAGATCGGGTAGCTGATGAGCTAGACGGGGTCCCTGCGGCCCACATTGAGCCCCACTATTAGATAATAGGTTCATGTTTTATTTAATGAACTTTGTTATTTGGATTTGTATAAGTCCCGTATGGGCGCTACATTTGAAATTTTATGATGATCAGAATGTTTTTATACAATGCATGATTTATTCCGCCAACATTTGCTGTTAACTCTGATTAATGATAAACGGTTCAAATTTACACTGAATTTTAAAGGCTAACACTCGGATTTTTGGAGAACGAGTCATATACTTGGGTTCTAAAAATCGGGGCGTTACAGGAGGCTAGCCTGAAATCACTTTATTTGTATTCTCTGCTCTGCTGTTCTTCTAGACCATCGGACCAGGCGATTTTCGGTAAGTCACAAATCCTATCTCTGACGAGCTCTTTTTTCTTCAATCTTTACAACTTCGGCCATCCTCTTCTTTCCCTTCTGCAATTCTTTTACTTTTCCTCTTTTTGGTTGGAATGTCGTTGGATTGGTCTGATAGAATATCCATGTTAGGGGATTTTCAGGGTGAGTCCTCA
The DNA here is from genome assembly GCA_021015155.1 of Magnolia officinalis. Taxonomy (NCBI): domain Eukaryota; kingdom Viridiplantae; phylum Streptophyta; class Magnoliopsida; order Magnoliales; family Magnoliaceae; genus Magnolia; species Magnolia officinalis. The sequence continues at coordinate 61,416,033 of JAJHSJ010000007.1, read as the reverse complement.
CCGAAAAGTGTGGACTCCTGGTTGGGAGCCCCTTCCCAACAGTCGTCCCCGATGCTAGAAGGCCTAACGGAGGTAGTGCCCGCCTCTGTTGTAAGGGCGGAAGCTCAACCTGCTGTTAAGCGACCCTTGGATGTCGGCCCTTTTGGTCAAGGTTGCAAAATGCCGACCTGGCTCGGATCATGGTAGAGGAGCAAATCCTAGAATCTGTGGTACACCGAGCTCTCGAGCTCGGAGAAATTCCGGGCCAGCCACACGAGGGTGAGGTGGCCATATATGTGGTTGTGTTACAATGTGGCCTTCGACTTCCCGTTCATCCCATTATTCGAGAAGTCACTTACCGCTTGAGGTTGGCCCCAGGACAGATTATCCCTAATGCCTGGAGGGCCTTGCTAGGGACTTACATTCTGTGGCACCATCTCGGGCACACCGAGTTATGTGCTGACGAGTTCATGTATCTGAATAAAGCGAAGGCCATCCCTAACCATCAAGGTTGGTATTACTTTTCTGTGTGGGTGAACAGGGGCACAACCCTCGTCACTGACAACCCATCCTCTAATAAGGGTTGGAAGGATAAGTAGTTCTGGGCGTCTGGAGAATGGGAAGCCCCAAAGGGTGAGGTGGCTAGGCTGCACTCCTGCGTCCCCACCAAATTTGCGCTCCCAGGTCGGAAATAGTCAAGCTGTAGACTTGTATTTTTCTTTATTGTCTTGTAGTTTAGTTTACTGACCACAGTTGTATTCCTTGCAGCTCTTCCTCGGAGGTAGCCTTAACTCTCCAACCTACAGCTTCACTAAGTTAATCGCGCGAAGTTGAAGGATGCTACTGAGAGAAATTGGTGGAAGTTGATCACTCCTCAGTCTCTCTACCAGTTCATCTTGTCATTAGTCGAGCAGAGAGGTGAGTAATAAAATTCTTTTTCTTTCAAGCTTCTATTCTCGACTCTCATTGTTTCATGTCTAACTTGAGTGTTTTGTTGCGCAAATATGGCCGATATCCCTCGTCCCGCAAAGATGCTTAGACTCCCTTATGAGACCAACATTGGCCAACTAAAGAGGACGGTCAAGAGGAGTGTCGTTGCTCCTCCCTCAATACATCGAGCAGGGTCCTCCAGCGTCGTGGAGGATAGGCAATAGCCCACCGCTGAAGGGCTTGTAGTTGAGCACCCGGATCCAGCCGCTGCAAGTGGAGCAACTCAGGAAGCTTCCCCCAGCGAGATCCCTCCTGCTCAGCCAGCGGCTTTGGAGGTTGTTGATCTGGAGCCTTCCCCAGCTTGGGAGGAGGCTCCTCCTGTTGAAGGGTGCTTTACTGCCCTAGTCCAACAAGTCGAGGACGTTGCTGCTTCAGAGCACTCAGCTTCCGTGGTTGGCGGGTCGACCCCCTTACCCCTGGGGTTTCGCATGGTCTGCTCTCCCAATGGACGACCCATCACATACCAGAGGAGGACATCGCTATCCTGCTGAATGTCCATCCGATGACCTTCCTGAGCAACCTGGCGATCACCTTCTACAAGGTAGGTCTCCTTCCTTTTGCTTGTCATTTTTGAATTGTTGTTTTCTTCAATTTTCTAACTGGTCGTCCTCTGTTTTTCATTTCAGGTCGTCCTTGTCCTTCTCGCTACTCGTCGGTCATACCGAAGGGTGGGGGAAGGCTTCGAGAAGATGGAGGTGGACCTTCAGGCCCAGGTTGTCGAGCTCGAGGTCATCACAGCTGCTAGGGACGTGGCTGTGGCCCATGCAGAGGCTCTTGAAGGGGCCTTGCAGACGTCTGGGGAGTAGTGAGAAGCTCTGAAGATCCAGCTAGACGAAGCCCGGCAGAAAGAGGCCACATCATGGGCTGAGTCGAAGGGGTTGAGGTCGTGCCTCTCCCACTCTGAAGGGGAGTGGGCCGAGGTGGAAGCCAAGGCCTCAAGGTTGGAGGTCGAGCTAGTCGAGATGGCGACTAGATCGGGAGAGGTCATGGCCAAGTTGGTTGAAGTCGAGGCCTCCATCCTGTCAGTTAGGGCGGCAGCGGTGGAGGAATACAAGGTTTCGAAGGAGCAGGCTAAAGAGGAAGAGGTGTACTTTAGCTTCAGGTATGAATGATCCATTGAGGACGTTGGGTAGAGGTATCCTGAGCTCAACATGGATGGTTTGGGCAAAGAATCCCCTGAAGTCCAGGCCCCTTCCGAAGTCGAAGCTGAATAGCCCCTCTCTCAAGTGGACTGAGCCTCGCCACCCCCTCATATACTTGTAAACATTTTTGATTTTTTTGCTGTAATAACTCCTTCGTCAATGAAAAAGATAATTTTTTTTGCCATAACCATTATGCATTATGTTCTCAAGTATTTATAGTATGTCAGGTGTAGTAGAACGAGTATGTCGACTTCAAAATAGTAGCCGTAGTAGTAGGCCGAGCACTATGAAGGACTTTCTTCCCTTAAATTGAGGGAAGTCCTTGTGGTCGATCGTACAACTCGGATAGTTGAATTTTGAAAGAAATTCTCTTCCCCTGACTTGGGGAAGTTCTTTCAATGTAGAATTCATAGTAGAGAAGAATTAATATGCCAACCACTTAGTAGTGGATCGAGCAGTGTGTAGGAGGACTTTCTTCCCTTGAATCAAGGGAAGTTCCCATAGTCAATCGCGTAGTTCGGATGGTAAAAATATTAAAAGATATTTTCTTCCTCTGACCTGGGGAAGTTCTTTTATTGTAGAATTCACAAAGTAGACAGAAAATAGTAATTTTTTTAGCACAATTTTCCCTTTGAGAAGGGAGGTCGCTTCTGTCGAGAAAAATATTAGTAATGCGTCGAGCACCTTTTTCCCTTTGAGCATGAAGGTCGCTTTAGTCCAGTAGATCAGTCAGTCGATGCGCTCTTGGTCAAAGGACTTCTTGAGTCCTCAGAAGTAGTAGATCTTTAGATGCTCAGCGTTCCATGGTTGTCCATCCATATCCTTAAGTCGATAAGCTCTTGGCCACATCGTGCCCATAAGCTTGTAAGGTCCTTCCCAGCTTAGTTCCAATGTCCTGAAGCGGGTCTCCTTGGTGTTCTGAAAAGTTTTGCGAAGGAACATGTTTCCCACTCGAAATTGTTGAGGGTCAAATATTGCATATTAGACCCTAGTAATTACCTGATTTTAACGAACATGATACTCTTTAATGGCCTATTTTAATCGTGTTTGTGTTGCAAGGTGAATTTAGGAGTCTGGACTAAAAAGGGTACTAAAAGCATGAATTTCACACTCATAAATCACCAAGGCAAGGGACGGACCCCAGGGGACCGAGATCAAAGAATTTACACGCCGGAGATCCGAGAAAATCAAGCCACTCACGTTAAACGGGCCCGAAAATCATCCGGAATGCAAGATCACAGGGTTCCCACCATCCGCTCGGCTCAAAACTTTATATATGGCCTGAGGACCATAAATTAACCGTACACGTAAAATTTCAACCATTGGATCCTTGTGGAAGTGGCCCAATGGACAGATCAGCCCCTAAGATCCTAATTTAGGGCCCACCTGATATCTGGATATGCTTCAAATTTGGTATCGACCCCTTAAATATGGAGCGAAAAATGGATGGACGGAGCAGATTTCTTACAAACATCACAGTGGACCCCACATGTACATTGCACGTACAAGGGGCACACATGCGCTAGATGCGCACTAGACGAGTTAGGCGGTCAACAGACCGCTGACCCGACTTCTCTCTCTCCTTTGCTCAAGAATAGACAACGTCTTCAACGTTGTCCGTCGGTTTTTGTCTATGGGCCCCACTCATCATGAATTCACATGATCTGGACCGTCCATTGTGACCAGAGGGGGGGTGTGACCCTTGCCTAGGTGGCCGTTTGGCCCCCTGAAAACATTGCACGTACATGAAGACTCAAACGCAAGATGGATTGTAGAAGCACAAGTCCCGTGGGCCACACCGAAACTGATCCAAAACTGCCCATATCCGATCGGTTTTTCGAGGTGAGCTCAGTGAACGGAGTGGATTTCCTGTTAGGCCTTGGTCATGGACCTCACTAATCTCCCAGCGCAGGACATTTGCACGTCCGTCCACTAGGAGTTGAGGTGGCCCACCACGATCACCCAATGGATGATCCGAGACGTCTATCATGTCCAGGGGAGGGTGCCGACCAAAACCCTCTTGTTCTTGTGCAACCATCCACAAGAACAAGATTGCAAAGCAAGGAACAAGTTGCCACGTCTATTAGTGGTGTGGTCCACCCAGAACTCGAATCTACTTCCATCTTGGAAGAGTGGCCTAAATCGACAACACGAAACTAGTGGACAGACCTGATTCTTCAGTAACCAGAAAAGATGGGCCCCACCAAGCATCAACGCTAGATGATTTCTCTTCTTGCGCACTGCTAACGTTTTTGCTGCGTAAAGAAGTTACGCACTTCTTCACACCGCCTCTGGCTCTCGACCGACTCATGAAGCCTACAAAAGGAGATCAGATCTGGACGTGGAGGATATCACAGGCATCCTGGCACATGTGAAGAAAGAGAGAGAATGAGAGAGAGAGAAGTGGGCCGGAGTTTTTCTTCTTAATCCTTGTTTCTTTATTTTCTTTCTTTTCCTATGACTTTGTCTAGAGATTTTTGCTTGATCATGTCAAGCTTAACCTCTTAGCTAGGGCTAAGAGGTGAAGCTTGTAGTGAGATGGGAGACTTTCCTTTATGCCTTTTGATTTAATTCTAATTCTTGAACTAATTTTGATTGTAGTTTGATTATAAGGAATGCCTTTAGTTTTTAATGGTTTGTTGTGACTTAAATTACAATAGATCTGCGATAGCTTTGAGCATGTCCTTTTCATTATAACGATTATGAAATTAGGGGGCACTGTTGTTCACCATCGTCTCCTGGGCACGGTTAGATGATGGAACCCTTCCTAATGTTCATAACCCTCTCAGATAGATGTGGATTGGTTAGATTCCATTGTTTGCTTTGTCTCATGGGCATGGCCTTGTGATGGAATCAACTCTAATTCTCATACCTCTTATCCATTGATGACCAGATCAAAGGAAGTTCGGATTAGATTTTTAAGGTTATATCAAGCATATATCTCCCTGATTTCTACAAGTGGATCCTTGGCACCCTAGTTTCCCACCTTTGAATTTCACAAGTCTTAGTTTAATATGTAACACCCCATACTTTCAGTACTCGGGTGTTACTGTATAACCTAACTTAGTATGAACGCCAACCTAGCTTACTTGAACAATCGCCCTCAATCTATCTTAACCATTTTACTTTGACTATGACAACCAGACCTCTAAGATCTAAGTTCAATCTGTCCTAGATCCCTAATGACCCTTCAAACATTCGATTTTGGACTATGAAAATTCATGACACAATAATAAGACTTGAGATTGATTTGTCCATTTAACTATCACAACAAGATTACACTGGCCCTGTACTTAAATAAATAAATAAATAAAAATCCTATTTTTAGAACCTTGATCGTGAGGATATTTAAGCATACGCCTATTTAGTAAAATAAATCATATAAAGTAAGTTAGAGATCAAAGACATGAGATCCACCGTTCATCTTGTCCATCACACCCACGTTACACTTTCACTGATCAAGCAGATGATCTGATCCGCCCATTAGGCCCATAACATATCATTAGACGGAATCCACCAAGTGGTCACATGATCTAGAAACTCCTAGGGCCATTGATAGTCGGATCAGGATCAATCCAACCATTGGATTTATATGGGCCAACAGACCATAGGATTTCAAAGACGTGTAATCAACTATTAGGGATTTTAATTAAATCCTTTTGCGGCCCACATGTCTACATGACCACCTTAAAATGAGGCCCTACAATTTTAATCCAATAATAATAATAATAACAATAAAATAATAATAATAATAACAGTAATAAGGATAGTAATAAAGGGAAATAAATAACGATATATATAGCATATACTCAAGTAATAATAATAACATTAGCATTAATATTAATATCTAGTTAGTAAATCATTACAAAAGACATACAAATGGCCCCTTAGACCTTTTAACCATTGATGTTCAATCTCGGGAAGATCCAACCACTAGATAAGTGGGAAATCCATCAATAGGGCCCGAATCAAGTCGTGGGCCCCACCTAGGCATTTTATCAGCCTGATCTTTGATCTCGGACCCTGCTTGGGAACTTCCAAATGGAATGGACAAAGCCTGGTGGTACTTCTTGGCTAGGCCTCCATGTATCCCAAGCCTAATAACATACTTCCCTCTTCCAATAAAGACTGGAAGGGGAAGTGGTTTTGGGCCTCGGGTGAATAGGAGGCCCCGACCTTTGAATTGGATCGGCTACAGACTCGAGTCCCCACCAAGTTTGCCAATCTAGGTCATCGGACTTTTCTTTTAGTCGTATTGCGTATTCAGTTCTTTCTCATGCTTGGTTTTACCATTTGTTTATGCTTGCATTTTAACCGAAGGCGGCTCCCGATCTATCTACCTTCCATAAGCATTAAGTTGACCGGGTCCGAGTGATCCATGTGGATCGTCGTACCTGGTTCGGGCTCATTAACCCCGAGAGTCTGGTGTCGTTCGGCTTTTATAGAGTTCAACCCACTCTCTTTGCCTTCGGTAAGTGGGGTTAGAGATATCGGGGATTGGCCAGTTGGTCACACTGGGTTGATTTTTGTTCCCTTCTTTTTTTGTGGGGATGGAGGTCAGCGGTTCAAAGAGGAGGAGGCCTCCGCATCCTCCGATGGATGTTGTCCTCTCCTCCGAACCGAGGACACAGGCGGGGACGAGGAAGAGGAAGGCTCCTGAAGTTGATGCCGAGGCTACTTCGGCTGAGATTGCGCCTGCTAAAGCCCTCTCAGAGGCTGCTCCTGCCGTTGTTTCGACCCCTGTTCCTGAGGCTTTGCAGGTTGGAGCTCCTGCCAGGGCTCCTGATGCTTTGGGGGTCGGAGCTCCTGCCTGAGTCGAGCCTATCACCATTTCAATGCCTTCTGCGGAGGATCGAGCCCCCCAGGCGGGTTCTTCCAGGTCATGGAGGGAGGTGGTAGGGGAGACCCTCGGTATGATCGCCTCTTCCCGACCTACGGTCCCCCTTGCTGAAGATGAGGTCATGCTAGGTCGAGCTGAGGTCCAGGTCGGGCACGGAAACGCACTTGAGGCTATAGCCCAAGCTTCAGCGGCTAGCGGGATTAGAGGAGTTTCCCCACCCTCTCCAAGGGGGGGGGGGAGCTTCTACACCCTCTGCAAGGAGGACTTCTGCGTCTCCTCCAAGGGGAAAAGCTTCCGCATCCTCTCCAAGGGCGAAGCTTCCGCACCCTCTTCAAGGGTCATGCCTCATGGTTTTCACATGGCCCAGTTGAATCCTTGGGCAGCTAAGTACGTTTCGGAGGCGCGGATTGCTAATACACTCTCCCGCCGCCAAGTTAGCTTTGTGAACGACTATGCGGCTGTAATGTACTAGTCGTTGCCGATGATGATAGAGGTGAAGGAGAGGTTTAAGGAGATGGAGCGGCTCGAAGCGGAGCGAACCAATTCATGGTCGAGAAGGCAAGACAAGAAGTGGAGTGGGCCAAATTCGAGGGGGAGAGAGTGGAGCAAGACGTGCAATGGGTTGAGCTTGAGAAGAAGCTGAAGGCTTCAGCCTTGGAGCAAGAGGAACTGTGGAAGGCGGCTGCGGAAGGCCGGGCGAGAGAACTTGCGCTCCAAGGTGAAATTAACAAACTCCAAGTTCGCTTGGATGTGGTCGAGCCCGAAGTCAGGAGCTTGCACCGGGCGAACAAAAACCTGGAGTTCAGGGCCTTGGAAGCCGAACTGGGGATCAAGGCGGTAAAGCGGAACCTCGAGTTAGAGCGGTAAATGGCAGCAAGTTGTTTAGTCCAATAGTGGAAGGTCCTCAAGACTGCTGCGTCCGCGGATAAGGCTTCCTTACGGGCAAAGCTGGAGGCTCAAAAGGCCTTATAGGCTGCCGCGGCAGTGGCAGAATACAAGGATTCCGTTAAAAGGGCCCAAGAGCTGGACAAGTTATGCTATTTCGGTTATGACACAGGATTTGACGCTAGTCTGACCGAGGTTAAAAAGCTTTATCCAGCTCTAAACCTCGACGCTCTCATGGCAGACACTGCTGGTCCTACTGAGCCCGTAGCTGCGGACGTGCCCAATAGCACCCTCCTGCGGAGATTGCCCAAGATACCCCCGTCGTCAAGGCCGTCGTCGACGATCATACCCCCAGTTCTGTAGCTGGTCCCTCTGCTCGAAGGGACTAACAATTCTATGTTTTTTTTTTTTGTAAATTTTTATTTTCGTAATTGAACTTCCCTTTTGCATTAATAGCGATTATGGGTATATGACTTGTTCATGTGTGTTGATTGTTAACTAACGAACCGATTTATTGACAAGTTGGTTCATTTCAGGGCATTGCCGAGCTGACTCCATGATGGATCAACTCATTTCAATGCCATTTCATAGAACTCTGTGGAGTTACAATTGTTAGAACTGGACCCTTAGGGGATCAGTTCCACCCACGATTGGTGAGCGATTTTTGGTGATCCCGTCAATCGAACGATGAACCGTCTCCTTTGTCTGGGAGCCAGGTCGTCCATGGGCTTTTCCCCTGCATATGAGGGGATACCCTGTAGAACTTTCATGGGATAATGTATTAACCCCTTCTTTAAGGGTTCAGTTCGTTAAGTCGGCCCCTGCTTGTGAGAGACAACTTTTTATTAGTAGATAATCCGCTCGTGTAGATACATATTAATACAAATTTTATGGGAACCTTAAAGGTCAGTCGTTCGGAGGCGCACATTTATTGAGGGCCTTAAAGGCTATTACATCAAGGGTAGTAGACTTTTAGGTGCTCGACATTCCAGGGGTGGGGGAGTTAATGGCCCTCGAGGTCTTTTAAGTGGTAGGAGTCAGGTTTGGTTGATCGGACCACACGGTACGGCCCTTCCCAATTAGGCCCGAGTGTACCAGCCCTCAACTCTGCGGTGTTTTGGAAGACTCGGTGAAGGGTTAGGTCCCTTGGACGGAACCGCCTGGTCTTTACTTTGGAATTGTAGAATCGTGCCACCTGTTGATGTTAAGCAGCGACTCGGAGTTTAGAGATGTCTCTGGCCTCTTCAAGTAGATCCAGGTTAGCTGCAATTTGTTCGGCATTTTTTCTTCTGATAATTTCTGACCCGAACTGTTGGAAGGCCAATTTCGACCGGTACCATTGGTTCTGAATCATAGGAAAGCGAGAATGGGGTCTCCCTAGTGGACGACTGAGCCGTAGTCTTGTAAGCCCAGAGGATGAATGGAAGCTCCTCGGCCCAGTTACCCTTCGCTTTCTCTAGTTTTGTTTTAAGATGGTGTTTGATGACCTTATTGATTGCTTCCACCTGTCCATTGGATTGTGGGTGCCGAGGTAAAGAATACGCGTTCGTGATGCTGAGCCCCTGACACATGCCTTAGAACTTGTCGTTATCAAACTACTTGCCATTATCAGACACGATGGTGCGTGGGATTTCGAGCAGGCAGATGATGTTTTTTTAGACAAAATAGATCACCTTCTGTTCTGTGAACTTTGCAACGGGTTCAACCTCGGCCCACTTGGTGAAGTAGTCTTCTGCGACAATGGCGAACTTGACTTGACCTTTCCCTCTAGGCAGAGGTCCGATGATGTCGATCCACTATTGGGTAAACAGCCACGGACTGCTAATGGGAGTTATTTCTTCTGCAGGTTATCTCAGCATAGCCGCGTATCATTGACATTTGTCGCATATTTGAACATAGTTCTTTGAATCCTCCCTGATGGTTGGCCAAAAATATCCTTGGCAGAGTATTTTCAGAGCCAAGACTCGACCACCAGAATGGTTTTTGCAAATGCCTTCGTGAATCTCTCGAATCACATAATCTACCTCCTCGGGTCGAAGACACTTGAGATAGGGCTACAAGTATCCTTTCTTGTACAGGATCTCGTCCAGGATCACATAACGTGCCGCTCTGACTCTTAGGTGCCTGGCTTCCAACCTATCCGAGGGGACCTCACAGGATGTGAGGTAGTTATAAATGGGACTCATCCATCTCGGAGCATCGTCGACTGGATTGACCGCTTTCTTCTCTGTTTGTTCAATGCTCGGATGTTCTATGAATTTCACTGGAATGACTCGCGGGATCCTCCTTTCCGTGGCTGAGGATAGTTTTGCTAGGGCATCGGCCCAGAAATTTTCCATCCTAGGAATCTGACTGATAGTGTAGCTCCAGAACCTTTCTATTAGTTTTCTTGCTTCGGCCAAGTAGGCCACCATCCTAGTCTCCATAGCCTCGTATTCGGTAGAGATATGATTCACTACCAACTGAGAATCACATCGTACTTGGAGAGACTGGACTCCCAGACTGGCCACCAGTTTGAGTCCAGCCAGCAGAGCCTCATAATCCGCCTCATTGTTAGAGGCCTTGAAACCGAGTCTGATCGCATACTGGATGGGTGTAGAATTGGGCACGACCAGGACAATTCCTGCTCCGGCGCACTTGGCATTGGATGACACATCCACATAAAGAATTCATCCTGGCTCTGACACTATCTCTCGATCCGTCCCTTGATCACTTGGAGGAACCGACGAAGGGGTCGTCCCCACTTCGGCTCTCAACCCCTCACCGTCCGAGGCGATGAATTCTGCAATGAAGTCAACCACAGCTTGACCCTTGATTGCTGTCCTTGGTTGGAACTGGATATCGAACTCCCCGAGTTAGATTGCCCACTTAGTTAGCCAACCTGACACTTCGGGCCTTCGGAGGATTTGTTTGAGGGGGAGTCAGTCAAGATGATAATGGAATGAGCCTGAAAGTACGGAGGCAACCTCTGAGCCTAGACAACGAGACAGAGCGCTAACTTCTCCAGGGCTGGATATCTCGTTTTGGCCAGCACCATGGCTTTGCTCATATAGTATACGAGATGTTCTTACCCCCTACTTCTCTAATCAGGGGGGGGGGGGGGGGGGGAGCTTCTGCACCCTCTACAAGGAGGACTTCCGCGTCTCCTCCAAGGGGAAAAGCTTCCGCATCCTCTCCAAGGGGGAAGCTTCCGCACCCTCTTCAAGGGTCATGCCTCATGGTTTTCACATTACCCAGTTGAATCCTTGGGCAACTAAGTACGTTTCGGAGGTATGGATTGCTGATACACTCTCCCGCCGCCATGTTAGCTTTGTGAACGACTATGCGGGTGTAATGTACCAGTCGTTGCCGATGATGATAAAGGTGAAGGAGAGGCTTAAGGAGATGGAGCGGCTCGAAGCAGAGCGAACCAATCATGGTCGAGAAGGCAAGTGTCACATCCCGGATTTTTGCCAACCTGGGATTAGACGTCCTTAGGCATTGGGTCGATCCTAAGACCTTACCAACTTGTCAAAACTAAACCCCACAGTCTAAATCGCTTCTGGACCCATTTCCTTCACAAATCCCACCCTTCTCTACCTTGTGCTTTCAATTTTTCAAAGCACTTTCGCCCTAGACACTATCTTAAACTAGCTAAGTAGTAAAACTTGGATCACTTTATATACAAACTGCAAAGGCTAAGTACCATCTCAACCAGAAAACAATTAGGATTAATCCTTTAGAAATTTAACAAAGTTAACTAAGTACAAACCTCGATTAGCCATGAAATCCGTTGGGATCGCTTTAAATACGATCTGCAAGACCCAAAACTTGCAAAATCAGTGACTCTAGGTTTCCCTAAAGTTTAGAACCAAACTCATTTCCCGTCTGCTCTCGGGAATGAAACGAAACTTCGTATTAAGTCTAGACCGCACATCGGGAGTCCGATTAACACGAAGCTAAGGAACTAGGACCGCCTCACTGGGCTTGACAATCATCTCAAAAATCAGATCCAGCCGATGTCCCACGGCCATTCGTTTCGATCCGGAGCGAGGGAGTGTGAAAAACACTATTCCCATTCCAAAATAAATATCTGGAATAGTGATCTGGCACCTTTCACTTGCGCATCAGTATTAAGCAACCAGACCGTCAGAATCAGACCAAATTACACCCTCAGATCAGGAAAAATTTCAAGAACATTTACATGTACTTGGAATTTCGGATCGTGGCCCACTGACCGTTGAACTGAAAGTGGCCCGCCACGTGCGATCTGGGAATCCGATCGAGTCAAAACCGTAATCCCTCATAGATCCATGTGTGGTGAGCTTAAGTCTGACGTTTGGCTCAAGGAGGGCCACCAGAACCTCTCTTTTGAGCTGGAAAAGTGACGAAATACCTATATTAGCAGTAACCTTTGAACAGGAGTCTATTTCGGTGAGTTTTGAGGCTATATAAGGACCTTAACCCTCTCCCATTTCAGCCATACGAATTTGGATTTGAGAGAGGGAAAAGAGAGAGAAAGTGAGGGAGAAGTGGGAGAATCTCCCTGCCGTCGTTCCCTGCCACCACACGGGCTGCACCATCCCTTTCTCATCGCTTTCCCGGCGATTCCAGCCCCATTTCTAGGTAAGAAACCCTAACCCTAATCTGATTTGGGGCTTGGGTGGTTGTAGGTTATGAGATAGCTAACCTATTTCGTTCTCTAGGTTGCCAAACTCCCGTATACGGAAGCTTAGCAAACCTATCAACTCCGTTACGATTCTACGACAAAAGGTGAGGACTTTAAGTGTATAAGTTACATTTTTCAACGCTTTCAATGTCAGATAATGATAGATTCATGATCTGCATGTAAATGCACATGTACAAAGTGCTTTCCGTTTCCTGTTTCGATTAACGTTGTAGAATATGGAATTTCACATACTCTAGATATACGTAGAAATACCGTATACGTATTTTTTTTGGAGAAGTGTTTGACATGTTTATTTAATGTATGATTATACTATATATGGATAAAATACTAGTTTGGCGAAAGGAATCGCCGTAATACATGTTCACTTGTAAATGCTACGTATGTTGAAATTGCGTATTCTAGAAATACTGTATATGTATAAATTTTGGAGATGTATGTATCATGATTATTTGTTGTAGTAATATATTATACATGGATAAAGTACTCGCTTGACTAAAGGATAACCCTAATACATGTTTTGCTAACATGCACCATGTATGCTGTAATAGTGTATTCTAAGTTTGTTGTGAAAATGACTGAATGAGTATTGAATTCTCATTCGTGCTTGCCATGACTAATTGTCATGGATTCATGATTGGTTGTATTGACGATACCCCTTTGACAAAAGGATTTGCCCTAAATCACGCCACGGCCAATATACACTATATACGCTAAAATGTGTGGCCCAAGTGTTTGTGGAAATGGCTGAATGAATATGGAACTTGGATTCCTGCTTGCCATGACTATCCGTCGTGGGTGTACGCGTGTTATGGTTGGGGCAACTCCCTAGTGAAAGGATTTGGCCTAATGCCTATGTGATCGACATATGTCATGTATGTTGAGGTATGTTGCTTAAGTGTTTCATGAAATGTCTGAATGTGTAGTAGTTAGCAAATTGTAATATATAAGGGTGTTGAGATATGATTCTCAACCTCTTTTCACTATGTGTATGATCTCCTTTGATAGTTGTGTGATTAGGATTTGAACATGTACAAACTCATGCTTGTGTGTGATTCATAACATGCTCAACTGTTTTATGATTTTAACTATGTAATGCATATGTTTAATTTATATTTATGTTGTATGATCCGTCATGGGTGATGGGGGAGCGGAGCAACGAGTGCGTGCAACAGCCCTGGCAGCCCTAAACGGATAATACCAGACTTTGATTGTATGATTTAAATCCTGATCCATTACTGCTTTATTATCTGCAATTGATTGTGTTTGGGGCTATGATTATGGCCCAGGCAATCGGTAACGAGATTGAACTCGTGGCTGAGATTCATTTGCCACGTGGGATGTGTTCGACGAACTCGAGTCGGGCGTTGCCTGTCGGCAGTGGCTAGGCCACACGAAGTTGTTTATGCACTTCATGTCGTGCAGCTCAACGGGCGATCGTGCTAGTCGAGCTCGTCAAGTAACCCGATCTGCCTTATGTGTGTTCACCCTGTTGGTCGCTACTGCTTGAACCTAGGGTACCAAACTTACCAGTGGCGATCCCCGTTTAACCATGGTACCTAGATCCGCTAAGTCGCATGAGCCGGGCATGGTGGTATGGGACACCGTGGTCGAGCTGTCGGCCTACGCTGGGGCCATGTGCCTCCCCGTAGTGACCATTTCGCAACTAACTCGTGAGCCGAATACGGTGGTATGGGACACTGTATTCGAGCTGTCGATACTTCGGCGAGAGCCGAGTACGTGTGAGATCTGTGCTCGTGCTGACGGGCGACGAGTCCTCCGTGGTATCATCGAGTACACTCCAAGGGTCTGTGATTGGCGACGAGTCTTTCACAGCAACTAGAGTGTGAGTTGAGCGAGTACGGTGAGACTTGTACTTGAGCTGACGGCTAGTGATTGAGCCGAGTACGGTGAGACCTGTACTCGAGCTGACGGCCAGCAATTGAGCCGCATACGGTGAGATCTGTATCCGCGCTGACGGGTGACGAGCCCTTTGCGATGCCTTCACTAAGCTTCTCAAACTATAATATCGTATGAGAATTACTAGGATTGACGACCCTAGAATGGATCATGTTTGGGAATGATACAAGGAGGGTACCCTTAGTTTCCCAATATTGCTGTTTGAAATGGACTAATAAAAACTTGGTAATCATGAGCATCATCGCACCGCATGTGCTTTGTAGATGTGGCGCACTGAGGGAGTAAGCATTCGCGAACGTAAGATGATGTCGCTTGAGGGTGGTTTGGCAAGGGCATACAGCATCATGTCATTTCATTTTCGCACTTAACAAGAGTAGTTAGAAATGTTTGATTTGTATTGCTTTATCATTACTGCTTGATTGAATTGATAACATGTTAACCTATGCTTTACTGTTCCACTGAGTTGATCACTCACTCCCACGTTACGGGACGGTGTTCCGAACACCCACCAGATTTGTTGAGTTTCAGGTGATGGCGATGCTTATGAAGCAAAGCCGGACTTCTATGATGTGGAGGAGGAGTTCTCCTATCTGTATCTCTCTGGCAGGTCAATGAAGACCTGATATTGTATTGACGGGGCTATGGTACATGGGATAGGAGGCATTACACTTCCTCAAATTTGGTATATTCTAGAACTGCACTTGTATTATTTAACCTGGTAATGTTATCACACTCTGGAGACTCATCATAGGTTATATATTTTATCTATCTATCACAGTCTTCCGCTTGCAAATTTAACTGTCTCTGGAGTATGATATCCTGTTTTGGCTTAATCTCACTCATGTTCAATGCACGAATTCAATCAACATTCAATCATCATTCATTTTGTTGCATAAGTGATGTTCTGGAACTCGGGAGTTGAGTTTATGCTCGACCCCCGATTTTCAGGGCGTTACAGCAAGACAAGAAGTGGAGCGGGCCAAATTCAAGGGGGAGAGAGTGGAGCAAGACGCGCAGCGGGTTGAGCTTGAGAAGAAGCTGAAGGCTTCAGCCTTGGAGCAGGAGGAACTGAGGAAGGCGGCTGCGGAAGGCCGGGCGAGAGAACTTGCACTCCAAGGTGAAATTAACAAACTCCAAGCTCGCTTGGATGTGGTCGAGCTCGAAGTCAGGAGCTTGCACCGGGCTAACAAAAACCTGGAGTTCAGGGCCTTGGAAGCCGAGCTGGGGATCAAGGCGGTAAAGGAGAACCTCGAGTTAGAGCGGTAAATGGCGGCAAGTCATTTAGTCCAATAGTGGAAGGTCCTCGAGACTGCTGCGTCCGCGGATAAGGCTTCCTTACGGGCAAAGCTGGAGGCTCAATCGGCCTTATAGGCGGCCGCGGCAGTGGCAGAATACAAGGATTCCGTTAAAAGGGCCTAAGAGCTGGACAAGTTATACTATTTCGGTTATGACACAGGATTTGACGCTTGTCTGGCCAAGGTTAAAAAGCTTTATCCGGCTTTAAACCTCGACGCTCTCATGGCAGACACTGCTGGTCCTACTGAGCCCGTAGCTGCAGACGTGCCCAATAGCACCCCTCCTGCGGAGATTGCCCAAGATACCCCCGTCGTCAAGGCCGTCGTCGACGTTCATACCCCCAGTTCTGTAGCTGGTCCCTCTGCTCGAAGGGACTAACAATTCTTTTTTTTTTTTAATTTTTATTTTTGTAATTGAACTTCCCTTTTGCATTAATAGCGATTGTGGGTATATGACTTGTTCATGTGTGTTGATTGTTAACTAACGAACCAATTTATTGACAAGTTGGTTCATTTTAGGGCATTGCCGAGCTGACTCCATGATGGATCAACTCATTTCAATGCCATTTCATAGAACTCTATAGAGTTACAATTGTTAGAACTGGACCCTTAGGGGATCAGTTCCTCCCACGATTGGCGAGCGATTTTTAGTGATCCCGTCAATCGGACGATGAACCGTCTCCTTTGTCTGGGAGCCAGGTCGTCCATGGGCTTTTCCCCTGCATATGAGGGGATACCCTGTAGAACTTTCATGGGATAACGTACTAACCCCTTCTTTAAGGGATCAGTTCGTTAAGTCGGCCCCTGCTTGTGAGAGACAACTTTTTATTAGTAGATAATCTGCTCGTGTAGATGCATATTAATACAAATTTTATTGGGAACCTTAAAGGCCAGTCGCTCGGAGGCGCACATTTATTGGGGGCCTTAAATGCTATTACATCAAGGGTAGTAGACTTTTAGGTGCTCGGCGTTCCAGGGGTGGGGGAGTTAATGGCTCTCGAGGTCTTCTAAGTGGTAGGAGTCAGGTTTGGTTGATCGGACCACACAGTACGGCCCTTCCCAATTAGGCCCGAGTGTGCCAGCCCTTGACTCTGCGGTGTTTTGGAAGACTCGGTGAAGGGTTAGGTCCCTTGGACGGAACCGCCTAGTCTTTACTTTGAAATTGTAGAATCGTGCCACCTGTTGATGTTGAGCAGCGACTCGGAGTTTAGAGATGTCTCTAGCCTCTTCAAATAGATCCAGGTTAGCTGCAATTTGTTCGGCATTTTTTCTTCTGATAATTTCTGACCCGAGCTGTAGGAAGGCCAATTTTGACCGGTACCATTGCTTCTGAATCATAGGAAAGCGAGAATGGGGTCTCCCTAGTGGACGACTGAGCCGTAGTCTTGTAAGCCCAGAGGATGAATGGAAGCTCCTCGGCCCAGTTACCCTTCGCTTTCTCTAGTTTTGTTTTAAGATGGTGTTTGATGACCTTATTGACTGCTTCCACCTGTCTATTGGATTGTGGGTGCCGAGGTAAAGAATACGTGTTCTTGATGCTGAGCCCCTAACACATGCCTTGGAACCTGTAGTTATCAAACTACCTGCCATTATCAGACACGATGGTGCGTGGGATTTCGAGCCGGCAGATGATGTTTTTTCCAGACAAAATCGATCACCTTCTATTCTGTGATCTTTGCAACGGGTTCAACCTCGGCCCACTTGGTGAAGTAGTCTACTGCGACAATGGCGAACTTGACTTAACCTTTCCCTCTGGGCAGAGGTCCGATGATGTCGATCCCCCATTGGGTGAACAGCCACGGACTGCTAATGGGAGTTATTTCTTCTGCAGATATCTCAGCATAGCCGCGTATAGTTGACATTTGTCGCATATTTGAACATAGTTCTTTGAATCCTCCCTGATGGTCGGCCAAAAATATCCTTGGCAGAGTATTTTCAGAGCCAAGGCTCGACCACCACCAGAATGGTTTTTGCAGATGCCTTCGTGAATCTATCGAATCACATAATCTACCTCCTCAGGTCGAAGACACTTGAGATAGGGCTGCGAGTATCCTTTCTTATACAGGATCTCGTCCAGGATCACATAACGTGCCGCTCTGACTCTTAGGTGCCTGGCTTCCAACCTATCTGAGGGGACCTCACAGGATGTGAGGTAGTTATAAATGGGACTCATCCAGCTCGGAGCATCGTCGACTGGATTGACCGCTTTCTTCTCTGTTTGTTCAATGCTCGGATGTTCTATGAATTTCACTGGAATGACTCGCGGGATCCTCCCTTCCGTGGCTGAGGCTAGTTTTGCTAGGGCGTCGGCCCAGAAATTTTCCATCCTAGGAATCTGACTGATAGTGTAGCTCCAGAACCTTTCTATCAGTTTTCTTGCTTCGGCCAAGTAGGCCACCATCCTAGTCTCCATAGCCTCGTATTCGGTAGAGATATGATTCACTACCAACTGAGAATCACATCGTACTTGGAGAGACTGGACTCCCAGACTAGCCGCCAGTTTGAGTCCAGCCAGTAGAGCCTCATAATCCGCCTCATTGTTAGAGGCCTTGAAACCGAGTCTGATCGGATACTGGATGGGTGTAGAATTGGGCACGACCAAGACAATTCCTGCTCCGGCGCACTTGGCATTGGATGACACATCCACATAAAGAATTCATCCTGGCTCTGACACTATCTCTCGATCCGTCCCTTGATCACTTGGAGGAACCGACGAATGGGTCGTCTCCACTTCGGCTCTCAACCCCTCACCGTCCGAGGCGATAAATTTTGCAATGAAGTCAGCCACAGCTTGACCCTTGATCGCTGTCCTTGGTTGGAACTGGATATCAAACTCCCCGAGTTAGATTGCCCACTTAGTTAGCCAACCTGACACTTCGGGCCTTTGGAGGATTTGTTTGAGGGGGGAATCGGTCAAGATGATAATGGAATGAGCCTGAAAGTACGGACGCAACCTCTGAGCCTAGACAATGAGACAGAGCGCTAACTTCTCCAGGGTTGGATATCTCGTTTTGGCCAGCACCATGGCTTTGCTCATATAGTATACGAGATGTTGCTTACCCCCTACTTCTCTAATCAGGGCCGAGCTGACAGCGGAGGTCGAGACCGTAAGATACACGAATAGGGGCTCGCCTTCCTCTAGCTTAGACAGCAGGGGTGGCGAACCTAAATACTATTTCAGCTACTGAAAAGCTTATTCTCATTACGACGTCCATTCTGCATTCTTATGACCCTTCAATTGCTGAAAGAAGGGGAGGCACTTGTCCGTAGCTCTGGATATGAATCGTCTAAGCGCTACTACTCATCTGGTGAGGCATTGTATCTCCTTGATGGTCCGAGGCGAGCTGTTGTCGAGGAGTGCCCTGATCTTGTCGGGGTTCGCCTCGATGCCCCTCTGGCTGACTTGAAAATCAAAGAATTTACCAGAGCCGACTCCGAAAGTGCACTTCGTGGGATTCAACTTCATCTGATACTCTTGGAGAATAGTGAAGGTTTCTCACCAACATACTCATTCACGGTTAAGAGTTAAGTGGTTCACCTCATCAGTTCCGTAGGAAGTGAGTGCATAAGTGTCACGTCATTATACAGCGCTAGGTGCACTATCTATGACTCGAGATAATACATACGGTGGTCCACTTAGTCCTTATGTCCAATTGAACACCATCCAAGCATATCAACACAAATTAGCATTACTATACAATACAATCATTGCATCTAACCATACACGCATCATCATCACCACAAGTATCACATTACACAATCACTGCACATATGCCATCACCACATGCATAATTAGATTTCAATCCAATGCCTCAACATGTCTAGCTATCATCTCAAGTGGATTAAGGCCCAGTTCATTGTCACACTTGAATGGGCCGGTTAGTGGGTCGCTACATCCTAATCTTCTAGCTTATTGGGTGGTCCATTTGATTACCACTAACAGTTCATTCGAGGACTCAATCATAACTCATTCACAAGGCCCAAATGCAACTTGGCATACACACATCACGAGTTTCATGCACTTACCAAGAGCCTAAACATAGGCCCAATATGCACTTCTCATGGAGTCTTACGTTCTTAGTAAGAGGAAGTAACCTATGGGCACGATAGGTTTACTGCTAATGGGCTCACAAGACGTCCACTTAAGGTGGGCTTTAAGGCTAATAGGTCCACTACTCTAATGCCATTGTGAACATATTAGTGGAGTCCACAAATCAAGCCCAATACTATAAGATGGGTTCAACAATTAGTCTGACACACGTCCTAAGTTCACATACCCAAGAGGTTACACCACCTGTATAGTTCACAAGTTTGAGTAACCACACAATTCTCATATGCCCACATGGTCTTATGGCTACTCTGTTATTAGAAGTCCATATGGTTGAGAGGCCACAAATGTCATTCTACTTGTCATAATAAAGGACTTAAGGTTAGATGGTTATGTACTTTCATTACATCATAACTCACATAATAGGGCAACCGCTTTACTAAACTTTCACATGGTCAAGCGGTAAGTACCACAATTTCACATAGTTTAGTGTATATATGATTACTGTCATGGTTTAGCATCTAGATTTCAAAACATGTAAGCTTAGTTAAACAATCATAATCCGACACACCGATACAAGGCTACGCTACATTACACTAAGTCTTATAATACAACCACTTCACATGTCACATAGTTAATGACTCATATTTGGTGTCACATGGTTAAGGGTCAAGGGCTACATTCATTATACCATTTACGGTTTAGAGATCACATCGCATAGAATCTAGGACCTTGATAGCATTAGCTTGGGTAACATAACCCTACATTACACTCAGTCTAATGTACAACTTGGTTATACATGATTCAAGTGGCGGTGTCTATGTTGATAAGCACAAACCCACGTTGTTGAATGGCCATCAATGCCACTTGATTTCATACGGTTAGATGGCTTTGTGCGTATTTCACAATCGTACGATTAGATGGCTACATATACACCACCTTTGTACATGATTAGGTGGCCATACTTACGCCACATGCCCACATGATTAACGGGCCAAACACGTATATCACACCCTCACACCACTAGAGTCTACACATTTGTTATAATTGAACATGTTTATGGGTTAAAACACATGTCACATGATCCTATTATTTAGGGCCGCACTCTAACCAAAGTGTCAAGTGGTCAAGGGTTGTCTACACATTAGATAACTACTTAATTAAGGGTCGGAACTCATTGATGAACAATTTATAGCAACAACACAACACATGTCTCACGGTGGTGGACCTCACAGGTCACACAATTTCACACAGGCTAAGGTGCCCAAGTATTACACAATCACATGATTTGCGACCACCAATATGTCAAAATTACCGCTTAGCATGGTAGGCTTCATAACACCACAAATGCAGACCACCCGATGGACCACCTGAAGTCACAAATTTGCCCCGCTAGGTGGGTCCACAAAAAGATGGATTCACTAGATTTAGATGGGCCACCTGAAATCAAAATCTATAATTGCTGGGTGGGCCCACCGTCTAACAAACAGCATGGAATTCAATACAACAACAAGGTGGGCCCGTCGCCTCATAGACAGTGTGCCCATATGAAGAGTGGGCTACACACGTTTAAATCAGGCTAATATTTTTGTGGCTTCAGGTCGTTAACGGGAATTCATGAATGGCATGAATAAAAACAATATAAACATATACCTCATTCGTGAGGCACGGATTGGTGGCAAATAAACATTTTGGTGGGGCCTAGATTGCCAAGTCCTACAGAGTCTCAAATATAAGTCCCCAATGTTGTTGCCAGTGGTAGAGTCCACCTAATATTTGAATTTGTCTCATTTACGTCATGTGCTCTAACTAAGCTGTTAAGACAGATGGGTGGTTCAGATGAAACATGTGAATTACAGTGGCTCCACCCACTTGGTGTGAAAATGGATGCAAGACACATACATCACAGTGGGTCCTACCCACTGGATGGCATGGATAATATATGCACTATGGTAGGACTCGCACTAGATAAACAACTTGGACAAAACATGTGCCATGGAGTAGACCTCAGGAAAGATCAATGGTGAATGTTTAACATATATTGCAGCATTAAGGTGGGCCTGGGGCTTAAAATCAAGTCAATTTGTGGCTCTTGTGGGCCACACCACACACAAACGTTGAGAGGATTACCCTCCATTAAAACATTCATAATCATTTGTTGGGCCCAACAAGATGTCGTTCAAAATCCAGCCCATCCATTATGTGTGTCCCACTTGGTTGAGGGCTCAATCCAAGTTTTAGATGCATCCAAATTTCAGGTGGACCCCAACAAGTGCTTTTATAGGTTATAGCCATGTCTTCACAAGATTTTAGATGGTGTGGGCCACCTAAGTTCTGTGTACGGCTGATTTTTGGGGTATCCCAATTTCTAAAGGGGACCCATCAAATGCACGGTGTAGATGGTTGACATACATCATGGTGGGGCCTATGGTGGGACCCACGGTCCCTGCCCATTCCAAGTAGCAGGACACTGTTTGCTGCAGCGTCCCCTGGAAGCTGACAGCAAGGGGAGTCCAGCCTCTTGTTGTTTTTTATTATTTATTTATGTGGTTTTTCATAGGTGGGGCCCACATCAGGACAATCCACTCCATCTGCTAGGTTCCTTGGCTTGTGACATGTCCAATGAGCCCAATATTTAATATGTTTAGGCGCACAGAAACATCAAAGCGGGCCCTAACAGATTTTTAATGGTAATTGTCACTTGTCACTACTATTTTCAATGGTGTGGCCTACCAGAGATTTGTATTGGCTTCATTTTTTTGCTCAATGCCTAAAATGACCTGGGAAATCAAATGGACGGTGTGGATTAGATACATACTTCGTGAGGGGGGGGGTTGTGGTCCCATAGCCCCTACCCTATTTTGAAGCAGCTGGGACACTGCTTGCTGCAGCGTCCTCTCTCTTCTTTTTTTGTGTATATATATATATATATACACATATAGGTGTGTGTGCACGTGTGTGCATGGTTGTGTGTGTGAGTTTGGCCAGCTCAATGAGCCTCACTTGGACGTGTTGGATTTGTGCATAGACATCACAATGGACCTTGGTCCTGAACAAGCTAGAATTTATGTTTTCTCTTCATCCAGATCCTTGTGACCATATACCCATGTATGATGGTTAGTAAACATCAAGGTGGCCCCACGGCTAGTGGGTCCCTCACAAGCTTTAGATCAAGCTAATATTTTGCATTCTTCCTTCACTCACATGTATGGAACCTTTGTGAATGGATTGGACGACATACATCATCACAATGGGGCCCATTAACATGGTTTTATAGCTATAATATAAGAATAAGAACAAGGAAACAAAGAGGAGGAAGGGTGAGGGGGTGTACTCACTTTGATGGATTAGATGGATGATTGAGATGGATGGAAGGGATGGGGTTGATGGAGTTGATGGTGGCCCATCAAGATCACATTTCTCTCTCTCTCTCTCTCTCTCTCTCTCTCTCTCTCTCTCTCTCCCACCCCCCTTATTGTAGGAAATGGTTAAAATGTTAAGGGATGGTGGAGTATTTGTAGAGAAATAGATAAAAATGTGGTTAGGTTAGGTTAATGTGATTATGGTTAGCTTAAGCTATGATTATGGAAATTTGTGCATGATTAAGACTTAATGGTGGATTAAAGGGGCATGGGATGTTATGGTGTGATGACATCATGCATGAGGTGTGGTATGGAGAAGAGTTGACTTTGGACACACATGAGAGAGGGGGGGTATGAATGTGTGACATCACACACATGGGTAGAGATTCTCTTACTCATGTGTGGTACGGTACATGTGTGTATGGCATGTGTTGTGCACATGTGTGGAATGCAATATATGGCGTCATGCGCACTTGATACACTAACGATTCTTCGGGGCGTATCTCACTAACGGAGCGTCGTACAGATGCACGGGTGGTACCTTCGCGACCGCGGCGACGGGACGGTCGATATGGTGAGGGTTTCGAAGTCTAGGGTTCCGGTCAGTCGGGTGTGCACTATGCATGGTTAGTATAGGTCTCACCAAGGGCGTCGATCATCGTGCACATAGGCATAAAAAATGGTACGGAATGGATGGGGTCTTACATTCGGTGGCACCGAAATTGGCTTAGGTGGCACCAAAATTGGTTATTTTTCTATTGTTTAATTTGTGCTTTTGCCAAAATTTCCTCCATCCTTTGTACTTAGTTTCCTTGGATCTTCGGCATGAGAATTCTCCATTCTTGGTCTCATAAGATCTCTCCTTTGCCTTGGTGATTCTTGAGCACTAAATCCATGCTTTTAACATCCTTTTCAATTCAAGCTCTTAAATTCACCTTGCAACACAAACATTATTAAAATAGAACATTAAGCATTATCATGTTCATAAAACCAAGTAATAAATGGGGGATAATATACAATATTTGAGCCTCAACACAATCCCTAACCAGCATTTTGCTAGTCCCAAGCAAAGTATGCAAAAAAGAACTTCAATGCTCAATGTTCAAACCTTTTCAGAAAACAATCTTTTGTGTAATCAAGTATGAATGAGTAGACTCAAGACATGAAAGTGGTATTTTGAAAACCTAGAGCCGAATCACATAAGAAATCAATCATATAAGTTTTTTATCGTTTAACTTAGAGCATAAGTTCATATTCCAAGTTTTTCCAATGAATGTTAACTTACTTCCCATGGGAATACTATTACCATGTTCATCATATCAAAATTAGTCAAAAACTCAAGTACTGATTTCGAATATATCTCCCTTTTTCTTCCTTTTTTAGGTTTTGATTTTATATCGATGGGTACTCTTATTCATTCTTTTTCGAACAATTCATCATCTTCAGAGACCTTTTTCATTCTCCTCAGAAATGTTGTCATTTTTCATTATTTTCATGGCCTTTTTGTCGATCTCCTACTTTTTAACTGGTTTTTCATCTTTTAAGGTAGATAAAATTCTCCAGGCTTATTTCTCAACATTTATCAATGATTCACATAGTAACCATTAGTAGTCCTAGCACATCCCAAGGAAGCAACTTGAACGTATTTTTTTAATTTAAATTAACATGATATACAAGTTTCCTCTTAATCATTCAAGAATCTTAGGTGATGGTTTACTCAGGTTATCAAACTCCAACAATTCAAGATCCACTCTTCATCTTATTATCCCACAAAAAGCATTCTTAAGTACACAAACTTTTGTTTCCAAACAGATTCCAACTTAAAACATTGAAAATTTTCAAAAAAATTAATCAAAATTGAAAAAACACTGATTAGTTTACCTAATCCCCCATCCCCAACCTAAAATCTATATTGTCTTCAGTGTAAAAGAAATAAGCATGTAATGCATATGAGGCAACGAAAAGAAAGGGAATAGTGATGGAAAGATAGTACCTGGAGGAAGAAAATTTGATGCCTTTTCACGGATCTTAGTATAAAATGGGTTAGCACAAAACAAAACTCAATAGAGTATGAGAAAACTACCCTAAACAGCGGAAAACAAATTATCCTAGTCCTAAATCATATGAAAATGATAAACCTAACTATACCTCCATCAGACTAGGAGATCAATCATGGTACATAGGAACAGTCAAAGGTATGGACATATCCTCTGAATCGATTTTCTCAACAAATGGCTTAAACCGATGTCCATTTACTTTAAAAGCATGCCATTGTTCGGATTCTCTATCTCGACGGCCCATGAGGATAGACATTAGTAACTGTGAAAGGGCCGGTCCAACGAGATCAGAGCTTTCCTAGAAAAAATGTAACTGAGAATTGTACAAAAGGACTTTTTGACCAACCAAGAATGATTTCTGAAGGATGTTCTTATCATGGAACACCTTCATCTTGTCCTTGTAAATTCTCAAGTTCCTGTATGCGTCATTCCAAATTTCTTCAAGTTCATTCAACTGAAGTTTGTGCAGCTAGCCAGCGTTGTCCAAATTGAAGTTCAGATTTTTAATAGCCCAGTAGGCTCTATGTTCCAGCTCAGCAAGTAAGTGGCAAGCCTTCCCATAGACAAGTCTAAAGGGAGACATTCCAATGGGGATCTTAAATGCAATACGGTAAGCCCCTAAAGCATCAGTCAAGCGGATTGACCAATCCTTGCGATCAGGGTTAACCATTTTCTCTAAAATGTGTTTAATCTCCTTGTTGAAAATCTCAGCTTGTCCACTTGTTTGTGGGTGGTATGGAGTGCTCACCTTATGGGAGATGTCATATTTCTTCATTAAGTTGGAAAATGACATATTACAAAAATGTGAGCCTCTATCACTAATGATGGCCCAAGGCATTTCGACCCAGGAAAGGATGTTCTCTTTTAAAAACTTATTGACCGTCTGATGGTTATTATTCTGGCACGGGATTGCTTCGACCCATTTAGTGACTAGTCTACAGCTAGCGAAATGTATAAATTCCTAAAAGATTGGGGGAATGGTCCCATGAAATCGATACCCCAGCAATCAAATGCTTCAATGATCATAATAGGGTTTAGGGGCATCATATTTCGATGGGACAATGCTCCCAATTTTTTACAATGCTTAAAAGCTTTGCAAAATTTATAAGTATCCTTGAACATAGTGAGCCAATAAAAGCCACACTGCAGAATTTTGGCCGTGGTCTTTTTAGCAAAAAAGTGACCACCAAGGCCTAAGTGTGATAGAAGGAGATGACACTTTGGTGTTCATTGCCTGTCACACATCTCCTTAGAATCTAGTCTGGGCAATATTTAAATAAATATGGATCATCCTAGAAGAATTTATGTACCTTAGCAAAAAATTTCTTCTTATTTTGTGAAGTCCAGTGTGTCGGCGTGAAACCTATGGCAAGATAATTAGTAATATCAGCAAACCAAGGTGAGTGAGTGACTTTAAATAATTATTCGTCAGGGAACATGTCATTTATGTGTGCCGTCTCAAGGGAATCGGGGAGGTCAAGTCTCGAAAGATAGTCAGCCATTACGTTTTCTACTCCCTTTTTATCTTTTATTTCCAAATCAAATTCCTAGAGTAGGAGGATCCATCTTATCAAGTGGGGCTTAGCATCATTCTTAGAAAGAAGGTACTTGAGCGTCGCATGATCGGTGTAGATGATGATCTTAGATTCGATCAAGTAAGATCTAAATTTGTCCAAAGCGATACCACGGCCAAGAGTTCCTTTTCCGTAGTGGAGTAATTCACTTGGGCCAAATTTAGAGTCTTACTTGCGTAATGAATAACGTAGGGCTTCTTTTTTTTTCTTTGGCCTAACATCACCCCAATAGCATAGTCAGACGCATCACACATAATTTCAAAAGGAACGTTCTAATCGGGTGGCTACATGATAGGTGCGGTAGTTAACATGCCCTTGAGCTTAGAGAAAGTTTCTTGGCATTACTCAGTCCACTCATATGGAACATCCTTTTGAAGTAGATTACATAAAAGACAAGAGATGTGACTAAAGTCCTTTATGAATCTTCTATAAAACTGTAACGCCCTGAAATTCGAGGGTCGAGTAACGACTCAACTCTCGAGTTCCAAAACATCAATTATGCAACATAGAGAATGATGATTAAATGTTGGCCGTGTTAGTACAATAAACATGAGTGAGATTATACCAAAATAGTAATTCATACTCCAGATCCATGTACAAACGCAAGCGGAAGACTGAAAGATATATATAGAGGTGTATAAAACAAAATCATCTCGATCTTAAGAGTATGAATACCAACTGAGCCACCATATACATGTATTTGTTCTTGAATCAAAATGTCAAAATGGTACAACTATAATCATAAACTCTGTAGCCCCGTAAATCCGGATAGCCTAAGCAAAGCCGCCGGAGAACTGCATGAAGGAAAACTCATCCTGATCATCCTCATAATCAGGTTCAGTCTCCTGTGCATCGTCGGTACCTGCACCTAAGACAGAGTCTGGTGGGTGTCCAGAACACAGTCCTGTAACGTGGGAGTGAGTAGCTAACTCAGTGGAA
Organism: Magnolia officinalis; assembly: GCA_021015155.1. Lineage (NCBI taxonomy): Eukaryota > Viridiplantae > Streptophyta > Magnoliopsida > Magnoliales > Magnoliaceae > Magnolia > Magnolia officinalis. The sequence continues at coordinate 61,388,336 of JAJHSJ010000007.1, read as the reverse complement.
CAATAAAGCATAGGCTAACATGTTATCAAATCAGTTAAGCAGTAATGATAAAGCAGTACAATCAACAATCTTAAGTACTCTTGTTAATGCAAGTATGAAATGCAGTCGTGATGCATGCCCCTCGCCTAACCACCCTCATACGGCACCATCTTACGTCCGCGACATGCGTTCATCCCTCAGTGCTCCACATCTTCCAGGCACATGCAATGCGATGTGAGTATGATTACCGAGTTATTATTAGTCCATTTCAAACAGCAGTATTGGGAAACTAGGGTACCTCCCTTATATCATTCCCAAACATGATCCATTCTAGGGTCGTCAATCCTAGATAATCTCATACGATGGTTTATTTTTAGGTCACTGCAAGGGCTGCCATGGCTGTTACACGGAATCGTTAGACCACTCCCCCATCACCTTATCAATACAGGCCTAGTTTTTGTAACGCCCTGAAATTCGGGGGTTGAGTATGAACTCAACTCTCGAGTTCCAACTCATCACTTATGCAACATAGATAATGATGATTAAATGTTGTCTGTGTAAGAGCAATAAACATGAGTGAGATTTTACCAAAACAGTAATTCATACTCTAGATCAATTGTATAAAGGCAAGCGGAAGACTGAAATTGTATATATAAGGTATGTGAGGAAACAAAACCATCACGAACTCCAGAGTATGAACACTAACTGAGTACCCATATACATGTAATGTTTCTGAGTCAAAAAGTTAAAATATAACTAAAAGATGAATCCTAAAATCCCCGTGATGCAGTCGGCCTAAGCAAAGCCATCAGAGTACTGCATGTATGAGAACTCGTCCTGGTCCTCATCGTAGTCAGGCTCCGCCTCCTGAATAGACGTGCCATCTATACCTGTGACAGAGTCTGGTTGGTGTGTACAACACCGTCCCGTAACGTGGGAGTGAGTAGCTAACTCAGTGGAACAATAAAACATAAGTTAACATGTTATCAATTCAGTCAAGCAGTAATGATAAAGCAGTACAATCAAACAATCCTAACTACTCTTATTAAATGCAAGTATGAAATGACATGATGAATGCCCTTGCCAAACCACCCTCATGCGACACCGTCTTACGTTCGCGAATGCGTTCATCTCTCAGTGCTCCACATCTACTAGGCACATGCAGTGAGATGATGAGCATGATTATCGAGTAATTATTAGTCCATTTCAAGCAGCAGTATTGGGAAACTAAGGTACCTCCCTTGTATCATACCCAAACATGATCCATTATAGGGTCGTCAGTCCTAGTTAATCTCAGACGATGGTGTGTTTTCTAGGTCACTTCAAAGGCTGTCAGGGTTGTTACGCACAAAGGTTACACCACTCCCCCATCACCTTTTTAACGGTTCATCACTATACAGATACAGGCCTAGTCCATACTCTATATATTGCAACAAGACTCGTCGCCTCACAGCAAATTCAGAGTATGCTCGAGGTCACTACAAAGGGCTCGTCACCAATCAGTGTAGGCCGACAGCTTGAATATAGTGTCCCATACCACCATAATCAGCTCACGAGTCTGGTTGCTCACTAGTCACTGCGGGGAGGCACGTGGCCCCAGCGTAAGCCGACAGCTCGACCACGGTGTCCCATACCACCATGCCCAGCTCATGAGTCTTAGCGGATCGAGGTACCATGGTTAACGGGATTCCCACTGGTAAGTTTGGTACCCTAGGTTCAAGCAGTAGCGACCAAACATGGTGAACATACATAAGACATAACGGGTTACTTGACGTGCTCGGCTAGCTCGAGCGCACAATAAGTTGAACGATATGAAGCGCAGAAGCACTTCGTGTGGCCAACCACTATCGCTAACCGAAGTACGACTTGGGTTCGTCAAACACATCTTTCGTGGCGACATGAATCTCAACCACGATCTCAAGTCTGGTACCGAATGTCTGGACTATAGACATAGTCCCAAACTCAATCAATTCTTACTCGTAGCATGTGGTGTAAAGCATAATAAACAAAGCAATTCTAGCATATTAACAAGCATGTCATAAAGCATGTTATAAAACATGTTACAAAGCATGTTATAAAGCATATTATAGAGTAGGGGTGCACACGGCTTGGATCCGTTTCAAAAGGGATAAGAACTAAAGGTGGCCCCCTTCACAGGAACGGTCCATATTGACAGCTGACAGGACCAATTCAACTATCACCTTCGCCATTCGGTTCCAGTTTCGAAACCGAAATCGAACCATGTGCACCCCTATTATAGAGTACTATATAAATAGGAATACAAACACATATATCTCATAAGTAAGTGGTTAGCATAAACAACCACATGGAGGAAATCATACATGTCTCTAAGGTAGTTGAGAACCCCATCTCAACACCTACCTAAGGCACTAACATCTAAGCACTTACTCTCACAAGCATTTTCACAAACGCTTAGAGTACACTATTTCAACATACATGATGTATGTTAGTAAAATATGCATTAGGGCTATCCTTTCGCCAAGTGAGTATTTTATCCATGTATATCATATTCATACAGAAAATAGTCATGGCAAACATCTCTCCAAATTATATACATATACGGTACTTTCTACAATACACTATTTCTACATACATAGTGTATATTAGCAAACATGTATTATGGCGAATCCTTTCGCCAAATAAGTATTTTATCCATACACCATATATTCATACAACAAATAATCATAACAAACATATTTCCAAAATTTATACGTATACGGTATTTCTACGTATACCTAGAGTATGTAAAATTCCATATTCTACATCTTTAATCGAAATGGAAAACAGACAGCACTTTGTACATGTGCAATTACAGGCAGATCATGAATCTATCATTATCTGACATTGAAAGTGTTGAAAACCGTAACCTATACAACTAAAGTCCTCACCTTACACCGTAGAATCGCAACGAATCAGCTAAGTTCGTTAGGCATACATATTCGGCAGTTTTGTAGCCTAAAGAGTGAAACCAGTTAGGTATTTCATAACCTATAACCTTCACACCCCAAAACAGATTTAGGGTTAGGGTTTCTTACCTTAAAACGAAGTCGGTATCGCAGGAAAAGCGACAAGAAAGGGATGGTGTAGCCCGTGTAGTGGCTGGAAACAGTAGCAGGGAGATTCTCCCATAACTCTCTAGCTTTCTCTCTCTTTTTCTCTCTTCTTAGGGTTTTTCCCAAATTCGTATGGCTGTGAGAGAGGGTATTCTAAGGTCCTTATATAGCCTAAAAACTCTCTGAAATAGACTTAAGGTCAAGGTATACTTAGGTTATAACCAAAGCGCCGTTGTTTCAGCTCAACGGAGGATTTTTGGCGGGCCTCATCGAGCCAAAAGTCGGACTTAAGCTCACCGACCATGGATCCAGGTAAAGTTAAGTTTTTGTTTCAGTCGAATTTCCAGATCACGTGTGGCGGACCAGTTTCAGTTCAACGGTCAGTGGGTTTCGATCCAAAATTCCAAGTATATGTAAATGTTTGTGAAATTTTCCCTGATCTGAGGGTGTATTTGGGTCAGATTCTGACGGTCTGGTTGCTTATAAAATACCCACAAGCGACACGTGCCAGATCACTATTCAAGATATTTATTTTGTAAAGAAAACTAGGGTTTTCACACTCTCGCTCCGGACTCGAGTGAACAGCTAGCTGTGGGACATTGTCTGGATTTGATTTTCGAGATGATTGTCAAGCCCAGCGAGGCGGTCCTAAGTCCTTAACTTCGTAGTGTTCGGACTCCCGATGTGCGGTTTAGACCTGATAAGGAGTTTCAATTTGTTCCCGAGAACAGTCGGGTAATGAGTTTGATCCTAGACTTTAGGGTAACCTAGCGTCAATGATTCTACAAGTTTTAGGTCTTGTAGATCGTATTTAAAGCAATTCCAATGGATTTCATGGCTAATCTAGTTTAGCACTTAGTTAACTTTGTCAAATTTCTAAAGGATTTAATCCTAAGTGATTTCTGGTCGAGGTGGTACTCGAGCCACAGTACGGAAATTTTCAAGTTGTTACAGTTTTGTACTCTTGTTGCTACGGAAGGGTCGTCGCCTCCACGTAAACTCAGAGTACGCTCGAGGTCACTACAAAGGGCTGTCAGGGCTGTTACACGAAATCGTTGCACCACTTCCCCATCACCTTATCAGTGTAGGCCGACATCTCGAATATAGTGTCCCATACCACCATAATCGGCTCACGAGTCTGGTTGCTCAATGGTCACTACGGGGAGGCTAGTGGCCCTAGCGTAGGCCGACAGCTCGACCACGGTGTCCCATACCACCATGCCCGGCTCATGAGTCTTAGCGGATTGAGGTACCATGGTTAACGGGATTCCACTGGTAAGCTTGGTACCTTAGGTTCAACAGAGGCGTCCAATACATGGTGAACATACATAAGACATATCGGGTTACTTGACGAGCTTGGCTAGCTCGAGCGTACGACCAATTGAACGACATGAAGCACAAGCACTTCGTGTGGCCTAACCATTGCCGCCAACTGAAGTATGACTCGGGTTCGTCGAACACATCTCGTAAGGCGAATGAATCTCAGCCATGAATTTATTTCCGTTACCTATTGCCTGGACTACATCATAGTCCCAAACTCAATCCATTCATCATATAACCATGTGAGACAATCCACCATAATGGATTCCATGGTTCAAGAAGTTCAATCACATAAGCATATTATGAAACAACATCAACCATCAAAGCATATTACAACACAAACATGATTTCACTCACAAGCATTGCATAAGTAAAACAGAATTTACTATAAAGCGTACATGTAGGAAATCATTCACACAATTAAGGTGACCGAGATTTGTATCTTGAGCCGCACACAAAGTGTACTAGATGATCGCTAGCACATTCAGGCATTTTCACAAACACATGAACTTCAAACATCATCATACAAGATATATGATGAATTGTACATGTGTTAGGCCAAATCCTTTCACTAGGGAGTTGCCCCGTATATCACATGTGTATACCCACGATGGAAATCATGGCATGCATGAATCCGAGATCCGTGTTTACTTAAGCATTTCCACAAACACTTGGGCTACACATTTATCACATATAATGTACTTTTGCCGTGACATGATTTAGGGCAAGTCCTTTCGCTAAGGAGTTGTCACACATGCATCAAGCATATATTCACGACAAATAAACATGTTAAGCACAAATCCAAATTTCAAACAAAAACAACATCTCAACATATGCATAGAATAGCCTAAATCCTACATATCTCATATAAACTCGTATGACGAAACAGACGACGCATTTTGCTTGTATAATAGCACCCTTGTCAGTTATAAATCATTCATCGACATTAAAAGCCTTGAAAACCATAACCTATACACCTAAAGTTTGCACCTTACGCCGTAGAAACGAGTAATGGACTCAGTTAAACACCAAGTCTTAATCACTGGCAGAACGGTAACCTAAGACATGAAATAGGTTAGCTAATTCATCACTTGCAACAATCATAACCCTAAAACAGATTAGGGTTAAGGTTTCTTACCTAGAAATGAAGTCGGAATCGCCGGGAAAGCGATTAAAATGGTGTGGTTAAGCCTGTAGAGTAGCAGGGTAAAATAGCAGGGAGATTCTCCCACTTCTCTCACACTTTCTTTCTCTTTTCTCTCTTCTCTTTCCTAGGGTTTCTTCAAATTCGTATGGGCTGAATGAGAGAGGGTTTAAGGTCCTTATATAGCCTAAAACATCACCGAAATAGACCTAAGGTCAAGGTATACTTAGGTTATAACTAAAGTGGGTCTGTTCCATCTCAACGGAGCGCTTCTGGCGGCCCCTTTTCTTCGTGCGGTCGGACTTAAACTCACCAACCTTGGATTTAGGTAAAGTTAAGTTTTTGTTTCAGTTGAGTTCTCAGATCGCATGTGGCGGACCAGTTTCAGTTCAACGGTCACTGAAACTCGATCGGGGATTTCGAGTACACTGCCATGTATATGAAATTTCTCCTGATCCGAGGGTGTATTTGGGTCAGATTCTGACGGTCTGATTGCTTATATCAGGCTCGCAAGTAACAAGTCTCAGATTACTTAAATGAGACTTGATTTCTAAAGAAAACCAAGTGTTCTCACACTCCTCACTCCGGGCTCAAGCGAATAGCCGTGGGACACTATCTGGATTTGATCTCCCAGATGGTTATCAAGCCCAGCAAGGCGGTCCTAACTCTATAACCTCGTATTATTCGGATTTCTGATGTGAGGTCCAGATCTAATATGGAGTTTCCATGTGCTCCCGAGAATAGCTGGGTAATGAGATTGACCCTAGATTTCAGGGTAATGTAGCATCAACGATTCCACAAGTTTTGGGTCTTGCAGATCGTATTTAAAGTGATTAGTGCGGATTTCATGGCTAATCCAGTTTAGCACTTAGTTAACTTTGTCTAATTTCTGAAGGATTTGATCCTAAGTGATTTCTGCCTGAGGTGGTACTCAGGGCATTGTACAGAATTTTCTGAGTTGTTACAAAAACCCAATGTGTCCTAAGAAGGATCGCACGTCTCTTATGCTTTTGGGTGGAGGTAGGGTAGAGATAAGATCAATTTTAGCTTTATCTACCTCAATTCCCTTGGACGAGATGATATGTCCAAGAACAATTCCCTTACGAATATGAAATGACACTTCTCCCAATTGAGTACCAAATTCTTTTCTTCACATCGCTTTAGCACACATTTAAGATTTTCTAAGTAATTGTTGAAGGATTAACCAAAGATAGAGAAGTCGTCCATGAAAACTTCTAGATATTGCCCCACCATGTCAGAAAAAATACTCAACATGCATCGTTGAAAAGTTGTGGGGGCATTACACAGTCTGATTGGCATCCTTCGATAAGCAAAGGTGCCAAAGGGACATGTGAATGTGGTCTTTTCCTGATCTTCAAGGGCTATCTCTATTTGGTTGTAGCCCGAATACCCGTCAAGGAAGCAATAGTACAAGTGACCAACTAGCCTTTCCAAGATTTGATCAATGAATGGCAGAGGAAAGTGGTCCTTCCTAGTGACGGTATTCAACTTCCTGTAGTCAATGCACATTCTCCAACCAGTAGTAACTTTGGTTGACATGAGTTCATTATTGGCATTGGCTACTATGGTGATTCCGGAGTTCTTAGGAACCACCTGAGTTGGACCCACCCATTGCCTATCCGATATAGGGTATATAATACCCACATCTAATAGCTTAAGAACCTCGGCTTTAACCACTTTCTTCATGTTTGTATTTAATATATATTGTGGTTGTCGGGAGGTCTTCGCATTATCCTCTAGATAAATGTGGTGAGTACAAATTGAAGGGTTAATTCCCTTGAGGTCCGCAATCGACCATCCAAGGTCTCCCTTATGCTCAATGAGAGTATAAATGAGCATACTCTCCCGTTCCTGCTCAAGGTGGAAAGAAATCACCATTGGGTATGTTTCATCTTAACGTAAATATATATATTTCAAATCAGAGGGAAAAGGTTTTAGGTTAAGCTTCGGTGCCTCGAGGTTAGACGGTAGAGGCATTACGTCAGTTTGGGGCAATTCCTCAAATTGTGGCCTCCACCAGTTAACTTCAAGTACTGGCACGGTATCCAATATGGTTCACATCTCCCTACTCATATCATTATCGAAATCATGGGAGTGGGTCAGGCACGTCTCTAGAGGGTTAGAGGATAAGGTCAAGAGTGTTCTATCTTCGACGAAAGAGTCAATCAGGTTAATATTGTGGGAATCTTCATCATCCTCGAACTATTTGCCTGTATTGAAAAGATATTGAACTCCAATGTCATATTTCTAAAAGACAAACTCCTGACTCCATTCCTGCAGTTAATGATTGCATTTGATGTTGTAAGGAATGGGTGATTAAAAATGACAGGTATTTGAGTGCTCATGTCCACGATGGGTTGAGTATCCAAGACAATAAAATATACCAGGTAGTAGAATTTGTCAAGCTGGACTAACACATCCTTAATTATCCATCTCGTGTAACACCCCGAATTTTTCAATACCCGAGTATTGAAAGTTCTCGAGCGTTACCATTAAGTGTAACTTGATATGTGCATGTGTATGATACCAATACAACTATCCTAACCTTACATCTAATCTCCAACATGAATCTGACCGTTGGAAATGATTGTCGTCCATGGATGAAGCCATTCGACCGTTGATTTTAAGACAAGATCATCATACGTCGAAGTAAACGTACTTATGATCATTTGTTTACAAAATTAACCATACACCACTTATATACACGACTAGATTACTAACCATCAAGTTTTCCTATTTTAAACATGTCATCTGACCATCCATTGTGTGGTTTGATATATGTACATTCCTTAATTAATTTGGTGAATAACTCCTTATTTATAATGATTTAGATATAAGTCTTTTTGTAAGAATTATTTAGAAACGTGCATATAGTCATGTAGAACCATTAGATTTCATAAAACTCTTAGATTAGCAATAATTATAAAAATGTCATTAACATAGACCCCTGAATTCTAGATCACATGGTTCCCCCGATCTGCTTGATGAGAAATTTTACACCATGCCTATTTATCATAAATTAGCTATACATGTGGCCCAATTGACAAATCAGCCCCTTAACCATTGATTTTGGTGTCCATCGAGTGAAGAAAGGTCATGGGTAGTCGTAGTAAGATATTTCCCTTCATATGAATGACTTGGATTGCCCATCATATGGACCAAGTGTGAAATATGAAGACCCACTTTGGTAGACTTTTCCTTACGTGTAAAGTTATCCTTTCAAGGCTTATCAACTTTGTATAAATCTAGATCTTCAGATCTAACCATTTATTGTCGTCCATCGTAACTCAAAATTGACCACACCTTGGCCTCATATGACTATGATATCATACAAAATTTGGACCCCGATCTATGATCCTACACCGTTGAACACGGAAGCCAACTCCTTCATTTTGACGCAAAAGGTGAAATTCCAGATCTAGGCTTTTTCCACCATCGATTAACCACCAAACGTTGCTCAATCATTTTTCTATCCCGACTACACATTTCTTCCAAAATTGGGCCCTGATCATTAAGTGTGGACCGTCAATTGAAACCAAGTCCGTTTTGGCGTCAGTTACGACAACTTCCAATATAAACTTTTGATCCACTCCATCTTTTGGCCCATGGCCTACCATGAGACTACGAAACCAATGAAGGGAATGGATTTCTCAAAAAATGATCACAATGGACCCACCTTTTCTGTACAACCAAACCAAAGTCGATAGCTTCTGCCTGCTTGCGATAACACCCGGAGAGAACGCACAATCGAGAGGATCTCTCCCACTAAGATTTGAATCCTCCACAGATCCAAACCATCCAATCCTCTCCCTATGAAATTCTGATGCTCGTGATGGAAGGAGTTGTGAGGAATGAGGAAACATTACTTTCCTTCACTTCTTTCAAGAAGCAACCGCACTATGCAGAATCTTTTCTCCTGCTAACCATTGATCAAAGGACCCTCAACCTTTGATTTCTCATGTCCATAAGCTTCCTAAATCAGATCCAAACCCTCTGCAAGAAGTGGAAAGAAGAAAGATACCTTGGGTTAATTTTTGCCATTATATAATTGTCTCTTCATCAAGGAAAACCCATGGTCGTTAATCCCCGATTGGCCACATTTCGATGATCTGAATCTCTTATTGGATGGATCTGATGAACATTAACCAAACCTTGAAATTCAAATCATAGCAAGCCAACACATAGGGAGCAACCACAAAAAGGAAATCAGCCCAAATCATACTCATTTATGCTGCTTATGCGAAAGAGCTTTGCACGTTGGATAACTCTGTCGAATTTCTCTCCCCTTGCACAAATTAGATATGAAAAATTATAAAAGGAGCCTCTCTAGGAAGAAACGAATCCCAAAAAAAAAGAGATAGAAATAAAAGAGAATGAGAGAGACAGAGAGCAACGGCCAACAAGATGTGAGAGAGAGAGAGAGCAACGACCAACCCCCTGCTGGACGTATCAACAAGAAAAGGAGAAGGAAGAAAGAAAGGAAGAAAGAAGAAAAAGAAAGAGAAAGAGAAGAAAAGAAAGGAAAAGAAAAGAAAAAGGAAAAGGAAAGAAAGGAAAAGGAAAGAGAATGAGAGAATGAGAGAGAAAGAAAGAAAGAGAAAGAAGAGAAAGGGAGGTCTTCAAGTCAAGCCAGACTTGAGGCATGCCCACATCCAGTTCTTCCTCCTTTTTAGATTTCTTTTCTCTCCTAAAATTCTTTCCTCCTTCCTCTCCCAATGCTTCGATATAGAATTCGAGTTAAGAAGACCAGTCAGTTAAATCAAATCTAGCCATCTAAATTCTTAAATACTGGATTAAGGGCCTAATGCTTCAACGCATGACCACCTTCATCACTAGAGGTGAGGGTTTTATCCTTTAAGCTTACATTAATTTAAGTTGTTATATTTATCTTGCCTTTTACATGTCTTCATGTTACTATGAATTCTCCCTACAATTATATGTTTTACCATCAATTATTTATCCTTTGGGATTATAGCGTAATTTTGATTACGAATGATCTTTATGAATTTATGTGGGGCGATGGATACAAGCCTTGCCTTGCCTTTAGCAATTATTGAGTTAGCCTTTGCCACTCTCCTCTTTATTGAGTTAGTTATTACCACTCTCCTCCTTATTATGTTGGCCATTGTCACTTTTATCTTTGCTGAGTTAGCCATTGCTGCTCTTATCTTTATGTTATTGGCCTTATGCTATTTACCTTTAAGGCTTGGGCACGTGTCTTGATATTGCTGAACTCCCATAATTCAATGGATTTCTCTTTTTGATGCAAGTACTATGTTGGGAATCCCTCTTCTGGCAATCGAATAAATATCGCGTACATAATGCATTTTTGGTAGCGGCCTTAGGGCGACACGTAATTCCATGTTTCATGGGTGATGGTGCACAAATTGGTGTATGTAAATCATTATATATGTTACATCAATTCTTTTTTTTGGGGGGTTAGATGTCGCATTTAGTCACTCTAATCCGAGCTTTTCTTTTAGGGGTTGGATGTCGCAATTAGTCGCTCTAATCCGGGTTGCGTGATTCACCCGGTCATGTGTTGTGTTCGTCTTGGGATAACCGAATAAATCCATGTTAAACGTAGGACACCCCGGTGAATCTTCGCAGTGTGGGATGCGGGGTGAGTCGGATAACTCTAATCATATTCCACATTGTGGCGATCACTAAGTGTGATGAACCACATATATTTGCTAGGCATGCATCTCATATAGATTGCTTGTGCATATTAATACATCTTGTAGTTGTGGAGTACGGGATGTATCAAAACCTTTACATTGCCTTTATAAATCTCTTGAATTACTGTTAATCTTAAAAGATAACCATCACTATGAGTAGGGCATTGACCCTCTCCCAATCATACAGATGATGCAGGTGATATATAACTTGAAAACCTAGATGACCATCTCCCTATAGAAGACTATACTGAAAGAATACGAAGATAGTTTTATTATTTAGTTTTATACTTTTGCTGCGAACTCGATTAATGTAATAAGCTTCCATTGAAAAGGCATTTGATTATTTTATTGAATTTCTTTACTCTAATGAAATAATAAATCCAGTCGATTTTATTCTTGTGAATGTTACCTTCATGAATGTATCTAGATGTGATTTAAAAAAATAATAAGGTGTGATTTCTAAAGCATCCAAGTTTTACATTATTAACACTCGGTTTTCTCAGGCGCGAGTATAAACTCTGGCCATTAAAATTCGAGATCTTACATCTCAGTACTCGAACCGAGCAATCGGCAAGTTGTAACATGGTCCGGGTGGGTTTTAATTCACCTAGACCCAGTTACTCGTAGACCGAGTAAGGGATCAGATTTACACTTGCTCCTAAGTCAAGAAGTGCGTGCTCAATCTGGTAATTCTCAATTACACAATGGTTGGGCTACCGAGATCTTTGTATTTCTATGGCACATCTTGCTTCAAGATGGTGCTCACTTTTTCCGTTAAAAAGATTTTCTTTTAAATATTTTGCCGTCTTTTGGTCGTACACAAATCTTTCAAAAATTTGGCATATGAGGGTATTTGTTTAACAACATCTATTAGAGGAATGTTGACCTTCACTTGTTTCAGCACCTCTAGAATGTCCTGAGAGTTAGAGAGAGGTTTTGGTGTAATCAACCGTTGGAGAAATGGGGCAATCGGCTTCCCTTAAGGTTCCGGTTCTAATTCTTGTGGGGCAGTGTTTGATCTATCATTGTTGTCCTCTTCTGAGTCCTTAGGCTTTTTACCCCTTACCGGAATGGTTTTGTTAATGGTCTTCTCACTCCTAAGAGTGGTGATAGATTTAACTTGCACTATCTTATTTGAAGTGCTCGGGTTGCTGACTTCATATTGCGATTTTGGATTGGGAAGAGGTTGAGCTGGAAGGCTTTCCTTATTCCTAATCACATTTTTTGTCTCAAGCCCTTGTAAGGCATTTGTAAGGTCTTAAAAGACTTGTAGCATACCCTGACTGAAAAGCTCTTGATTTCGAAGATGCTTTAGAATCGGATCCTCTTGAGGTTTCTCTTGATTTGGAATTTAATTAAGAAATCCTTGAAGAGTAGCAGTTTGTCCGTTCCTCCAACTAAAGTTTGGATGATTTCTCTAACTAGGATTATATGTATTGGAGGTGGGTCCATTGAAAGGTCTTTGGTAATTATTCATGGCATTAGATTGCTCATTTAGTACCTCTTGAGAGGCAGGTATTGTTGGGAAATTTTCAATTGTGTGAATGTTGTAAGTGCAAATACCGCAAACAGTTTCCTTAACTTTATCGTTCTTTAGTTTCATGGCCTCGAATTTCCATATGAGATTAGCCACTTTAGCATTGATATTATCATCCTCTTTCGGAAGGTATATTCCACCCCTCTCCTTTGATTGAGTGGGCTTAGAAGTGGTGCTTGATTTTCAGCAAGTTTGTCCAGATAATCCCACACATCATCGACATTTTTGTTCATAAATTCTTCATTGCACATTGTCTCGACCAATTGGCGCATGGAAGATGTCAATCCATCATAGAAAAAGTGTGTAATGCACCACGTTTCAAAACCATGTTGTGGGTATGATCTAACAAGATCCTTGAACTGCTCCCAACATTGGAAGAATGTTTCATCTTCCTTTTAGGCGAAGTTCATGATTGACTTTCTGAGGGTGTTCATTTTATGATGTGGGAAAATTTTCTTTATGAACTCCTTGTCATATCGTTCCATCTACTAATAGATCGAAGACGTAGAGAATGCAACTACATCTTAGCTTTCTCTTTTAAAAAAAATGAAAAGAGTTTCAACCTAACCGTGTCATCGGACACGTTAGGAAAATATAAAGTGGTTATGATCTCATCAAACTCTTTCAAGTGTAAATATGGATTTTCACATTCAAGTCCATGAAATTTTGGAAGAAGTTGGATCACCCTGACTTGATATCCATGTCCTATGTTTTCTAGAAAAACCATGCATCAGGGTGTGCTCACCCCCGCCGGTTGTAAATAATCTCATAAAGTACGAGGTGGGGGTACTTGATGCATCTCATTCTCATCATGGATTTCCTCAACCCTAGGTTGAGGTGGATTTGGAGGTTGATTGGCAGCCATAACTTCAGTTAACTCTTTGGATCTCGAGTGGTGTCGAATCCTGTGATAGATAGATAATCCCTCAACCAATCCTCCTTCGCTCAAGAGACGTCGAGTGTTGTCACGGACCCACTTGGGCATGTAACAGTCTTAACCCTCAATTTTAGAATCTAACCTAAACCTAAAAGGAAAGAGAGAAATAGAAATCTAGAAATGGAAAGAGAGAATTAGAAAGAAGTTATCAAATTAGAAGTTTCTATATTGGGATCTTACAGAAGAAAAATGAAAACAAATCAATTTCTAAAAAAGAAATAAGAAAGCAACATAGTTTCTAAAAATAAATCAGAAAAATCCTAACCTAAAAATAGAAAGTAAACAAACCCTAATCTTAACCTAATTCCAAAATTAGTTAATCTCATAGTGCCAAAAACTTGTTCACAACCCCAAGTGTAGGGTCGCGATGTAGTAATAATCTAAGTGAGATCAAAGTCGAATCCTTTGAAGAATAATTGTGAAGGATGTAATTGAAACTTTGTAAATTTAAAAGTGGGAACTACGGTGCCAAGGATCCACTTGTAGCAATTGAGATGCTACTTTGCTTAATTCAAGAGATCCAATTAGAATCAAAGTCCTATCCTATCTAGTTGGAAGAAGAGACAGTTAAATCTCTAAACTTCTCATTGATAGCCTCAATGAAGGAGAATTGTGGTGAATTGGAAGGGATTCCATCACCCAACCATGCCCAGGAGACAATGACAAACAATGGGATTTACCAAATCCACAATCTCAAATAGAAAATAAGATATTTAAAGCTATTCTAGACTTATTGTAATTTGAGTCACAACAAACCATTAAAAACTAAAAATATTCCTTAGAATTAACTAGAATTCAATGAAATTCAAACATAAACATGTGTTGAGGCAAAAATTGAGGAGAGAAGAACTGAAGGAAAAAAGAAGATTAAAAGTGAAAGATGGAAGGAAATAAAGAAAGAAGAAAAACAAGTGTCTTATGGGTGGTTTGCGCGGATCCGTGCAAATGATATTGATTGCATGGGTCCGCGCAATGAAAATACCAGTTGTGCGGGTTCGTACAACTAATTTTAGGACATGTTGTTCATGAATGGACAAAATTGATGAAAGGTGGGTCCCGTGGCACCAAGATCGAGGTTTCACACGTGTGGAGGCCTATAAATACCCCTTTCCTCCCTCATTTGGAGGATCAAAGAGTTTGGAGGAAGTGCAGAGCAGCGGAGAAGACCGGAGGTAGGACTGAAGAGAAGCCCGTGGTTTGTGCGAACCCATGCAAACCAAATTGGTTGCGTGGGTCCGCACAACCAGGCTGCCATGCAGTCTATAAAGTTGCTCAGGCCAGAATGCTGCCGAAATATCCAAGCTCCGGTTCTTATTCTGTCTAAGCTTGAAGGAAAGAAATCAACTGACCGAATCTGCACAATATTCCTCTTAAAGAGATGATCAAATTACGAGTAGAAGTGCTGCCGAATTTGATTCCCGGCTTGGGCATTTGAACTTTGTCAATTTTTGTGTTCTAAATAATCTATCTTAGAATCAAGGGATACCCGAGGATGTAAATGAACTCAATATTAATAATATGATGATTGTTCTTAATGAACTCTTTCTTTGTTGTATTTAAATAAGATAATCTCACAAATCGAATGCATTTGTTTCTTGTTCGAAACAAAATGACGACTTGCTGGGGAAACATCCTCCCCTTCATCTCTTAGGTAGATTATATTGATTATCCAAATAATGATTACAATTATTGTGTCTCATCTTGAAGGTAAAAAGATAAGATTGTGAACTATGATCAATGGAAAACTTAGCGACGAAGATAAACTTCTATTTCACCGTGACTGGATTTATGGTGGAATATGCACTAGACCAGCCACCAAAGTGCTAGACTCGATCTCCAGTAGACAAAAATGACTCAGCTCGAACAATGGTTGAAGTCATATCTGCTTCACCTCAAGTACCAGAAGATGGCGATAATTGGACTGTCGTGGCATCTCGGAGAAGCAGGGCTCGAAATGCAAGAAGCTTTAGAACGAATTTGCCTTCGCCACAAGTCAAGGGACCGATAACACGGAATGCTGCCAGAACGAATCCTGAATTGGCCCCTCCTGCCATATATCCTGGGCATACGGTTCCACAATTAGCATCACATGATTTCTCGGCTCTAATTGCTCCGAGAGCTCGATGGACAAAAGAACAAAAGGGAAAAACGTTACTTGTGGGATCATCTACTGCTGTGTCATCTCGATCAATTAGTTGCAGTGGAAGTATGGGAAAATCAAACAGGACTCCCCTCCTTGTAAGCCCCGTTACATCAACACATTATCATCCCACTCTGAATACGGCTTCATCAGGAAGTGTAGAAGCCACAGTACATATGGCCGGAGCAAATCAGGGAACTACGTCGACCACAGAAGACCACATGAATGAAATGGCACAAGCACAGAGAACGTTGATGGAAGAATGTAGAAATCTCAGAGAGGCCTTGACAACTCTTACGCACAATGTGGCCCAGATAGAGGCTCCTCCGATGATGGGTACAATGAACGAATAAGAACATCGACCCGAAGGTTTCCAACCACAAGGAGTAGGATCGCTAGGATTTACTCCAGCAGTACGGACAATAACTTAAGAGGAAGTACGACAAATTGTTGAGGAAGCCGTCAGGATGGAAAGGGAACGCGAAAATATTGGTCGGTTCAAATATCAAAACCATATCCACGGGAAGTAGAAGACATCCCGTTCCCAGCCAACTTCAAACATCTAGATTTTCAAAAGTTTAACGGAGAGGGGTCGCCAAAAGAGCATTTGATGCACTTTATCACCAGCATGGGGAATTTCTCCACGATACCGCAATACTGGCTACGTTTGTTCGGATCATCCTTGATAAGCAAAGCATTTCGATGGTATACTGGTCTGGCTCCAGGATCGATACGCACATGGGAACAGATGAAGGATGCCTTTATGTCGAACTTCTTCTCTTCAGAGCGTGATGTCAGCATCACAGAGTTGGCCTCAATACGACAAAGAGAAGGAGAATCAATGGAGAAGTTTATAGACAGATGGAAGACATTGGGGACCTCGTGCAGGCAGTTACTAGAAGAAAAAGAACAAGTCAAGATGTGTTTAAATTATATGAAAATAGGAATTGCGTTCAGTCTTACTAGTGCTGATATTAAGACTTTTCGTGACTTAGCCACTAAAGCTCATGCTCTAGAACTGATGACCCGAAAGATGCCAGCATTTCACTATGAAACAGCTAGAAGGGGATCCACTAGGTTAATCGCAAATACTGTGGACCACGATAAAAGAAGTCAAGAAACAAGAGATTTAAGAGAAATAGGGACAGAACGAAAGGATGAATCAAGTCACCCTAGAAGCAGATTACAGGAAAAAGGCCCAGATCGCTTAATTCTCATGAAGGATTTGCATTCGATAAAGAAGACGTTCTTCCTATGATGAACCACTTGTTGAAAGTTGAGAGAATAGAATTACCTGCGTCCAAGTATCCTGAAGATGCAGGAAAATCAAGAGAAAGAGATTTCTGCCACTATCATCGTCTGGTAGGGCATCTGACAGAAAATTTCTATACATTAAAGTGCATAATACAAAGAATGATAAATAGGGGCGAGATCATGATCAGAAAAGAAAAAGAAAGGGATGCAAAGGCAACAGTGAATGTGCTGACAGTTCGGGACAGTGTTCATGAAAGAACAGAGAAAGAAAATTATGAGATGACAAGAAAAGCCGTGGTGATTACACTACGATCGGGAAAAAGGATGACAAGTCCCTCGAGGCAGAAAGTCGGGACGACAAGAACTGAGATAGTCAAGGATCAACGCGATCGTGACAAGGGAGAAGAGAAGAATGAAACAGTGAAAGTGACTTACGATGTCGTAAATCATTTAAAGAGTATACCAGCTTGGTTAAGTGTTTACGATGCATTAAAGTCATCAGAAGACTTTCGACAAAGTTTAATTCAAGTGTTATCCAACTAAAATGTCAGAGAAACTTGCTAGTGGAAATGGAACATGAAAGAAGCAAAGAACAGGAAGATTGTATGTCAGTAGTCTCCTTCTCTGATGACGATCTAGCTTGTGATGTAGGGCATAATAGGCCATTGATGATAGTAGGCCACGTTTGCAGTAAGGAAGTAAAAAGGATTATGCTCGACAATGGATCGACAGTAAACCTGTTACCGTTAACAATGTTGAAAAAATTAGGTTACCGCCGTTCCGAACTGTGCCCTAGTAGAATGATGATACAGGGATTTAATCAAGACGGGCAGCATGCACTCGGCAAAATTACGGTGACATTGGAAATAGGAGACTTAACCACTGATGTTGTTTTCCACGTGATCAGTGTGGTCACGACATATAATCTTCTCCTGGGAAGGCCATGGATGCATCAGTACGGTATTATACCTTCCACTCTTCATCAATGCTTCAAATACTATAGGGATGGAATATAGTATAAGGTAATGGTCAATGCAAGACCATACACAGAAGCCGAAGCTTTCTTCGCCCGAAGCTTTCTTCGCAGATGCCAGTTATTATGACGGATTTGCCAGTGGGGAAGAGAAAAGGAATGATGAAAGCAAAACTCTGAAAAATGTTCATGAGAAAACAATAAAAGAAGAATTTGAAAAGGCAGGATAATCTGAAATTTCAGAAGAAGGGAAGAAATTCTAAACATCTAAGGCAGCCAGGGCAACCCCCATTAACGTTACTATCGCCTGAACAGTTGAAAATCCTGCAATCAAATTATACAGTACCATTGCCATATGCTGAGAGGAATAAGCCATTCCCGGCTGTCCCAGGAAAGTTTCGTGTGGAAGCCAACGTAAAATATCCGGAGCCGATTGAATTCTACGCCTCTTCGGAAGAAACAACAGGAATGAAGACTGAAGAAAATGTGTATCACGAAGAGCTAACATCCTGTGATTTCAAGAAATATAGTTCAACAAGCAGGAGAATGATGAAAAGGATGGGTTTTGATGATGCAAAACCGACTGGTTTAAATAATGGGAAAGGAATTTAGGTACCTATTGGAGTTGGTCAGAAGACGGGAGAAAGGTTTCGAGGACTGGGGGCAGAGTCTTCAATATATATGGCCACAGTTTATCAGCTATCAGAGGGAGATGCTGAAATAGTCAAACATCCTGAGACAGCTCCGAAGCAGATAGAAGACGGGGGGCAGCCAACAATCGACAGTTTGCGAGAGGTAAATTTGGGCACAGATGAAGAGCTAAGAAATACATTCATAAGCGTTGGTCTTCCTGAAGAGGAAGTTGAGAAGTATATTCAATTGTTGAAAGAAAATAAAGATGTTTTCACTTGGACATATGGGAAATGCCAGGTTTGGAGCCTTCAGTAGCGGTGCATCAATTAAATATTTCTAAGGACAAGAAACCGATTAAGCAAGCGCAAAGGCAATTTCATCCAGATCTGGTTCCTCTGATAGAGGAAGAAGTAAATAAATGCTTAAAGTTGAATTTATCAGAGAGGTGAAATATCCCAAGTGGATATCTAATATTGTCCCAGTAAAAAAGAAAAGCGGACAAATCAGGATGTGCGTAGATTTTAGGGATCTGAATGAAGCTTACTCGAAGGATAATTTTCCCCTCCCAATAACGGAACTGTTGATAAATAGTACGATGCAATATGCTGTAATGTCTTTCATAGATGGCTATGCTGGTTATAATCAGATCAGGATGGCACCTGAAGATGAAGAAGCAACGGCATTTAGGACTTCGTTGGGAATTTACTATTACAAGGTGATGTTGTTCGGTCTTAAGAATGCTAGGGCAATATATCAAAGGGCGATGTAGAATATTTTTCAAGATATGATGCACAAGCACGTTGAATGTTACGTTGATGACCTGGTGGTTAGGTCAAATAGTCATCAGGAGCATCGTGAACATTTAACATCAATCTTTCGTCAGCTCAGAAAGAACAGGTAAAGATGAACCTGACCAAATGTGCTTTTGGAGTGTTGTCAGGAAAGTTTATTGGCTTTGTCATCAGACACAGAGGTATTGAAATCGACCTAGGGAAATTCAAGGCCATTCAAGATATGCTGCCTCCAAAGACATTAAAGGAACTAAAGAGTTTGCAAGGGAAATTGGCGTATATTCATCGTTTTAGTTCAAATCTAGCAGGGAGGTGTCATCTGTTTTTCACATTTAATGAAGAAAGGAACGGAATTCATATGGGACAAAGCTTGTCAGAATGCGTTTGATTCAATAAAAGAGTTGCTAAAGCAGCCTCCGGTATTGACAGCTCCTATAAAGGGTAAACCACTTATCTTGTACATATCTACGGCTGAAAACTCGCTGGGAGCCTTGTTAGCACAGGTGAATGAAGATGGGAAAGAAACTGCTCTTTATTATTTAAGCCAAACTCTGATGGGCGCGGAATGTAACTATTCTCCGATCGAGAAAGAGTGTCTGGCATTAATATTTACAGTATAGAAACTAAGACATTATTGTCTCTCCCATGACATAACTCTGATCTCAAGAGCAGATCCGAAATTTTTTTAATGATAAGGCCGATGTTATTAGGAAGATTGACAAAATAGATGTTGTTACTTTCGGAATACACAATTACCTATGAGCCGACAAAAGCAATGAAAGGACAAGTAGTGGCAGATTTCTTAGCAGCACATCTAGTAACAGAGAGTGAGATAGTTTATGATGATTTTCCCGATGAACAGGTAATGATGACTGAACCACAAGGCCCATGGCGGATGTTTTTCGATGGTGCTTCTCGAGCGGCAGGAGCAGGGGTAAGAGTTATTTTTATTACACCTCAGGGTGATTTATTGCCCTATTCTTTTACATTGGGCATCGCTTGCATGAACAATGAAGCCGAGTATCAAGCTCTCATCATTGGAATGAAAATCGCCCATGAGATGAAAATAAAGATGTTGCAGATTTTTGGAGATTCCAAGCTGATTATAAATCAGTTAACGACCGAGTTCGAAATAAGAAAGTAAGAATTCTTGCCATATTGTTGAAAAGCCCAGCGGTTACTTGAGCAATTCTGTCATGTTGAAATCAAACATATACCTCGATCTGAGAATGCAAAGGCTTTAGCTAGTTTGGCAGTAGCCCTATCCTGTTCAAACCGAAGCCCGCTCCAAGTGACTATAGAAGAAAGAAGATTCCTACCCTCTCCCGAAGCTGTCAATGAAGTTGTCAAAACACTTCCTATATCATGTTTAGAAGTGATAACGAATGATTGGAGACAGCCATTCGTAGATTACCTCAAATATGATATCTTAGCAGACGATCCAGCACGAAGGCAGCAAATCAGACAGCGAGCAAGCAGATTCATCATTTGTAGTGAGGTGCTTTACAAAAAATCTTACAACGGGATGCTGCTATGTTGTCTTGACGAACGAGAAGCAAGTCAGATGCTACGAGAAGCTCACTCGGAGAATGTGGGGTACACCAGGCTGGACGAAATTTATTTAATCTAGTACATCGAATGGGGTATTACCGGCCTACGATGTTCAAAGATGCGATAAATTATGCAAAAAGGTGGCATGGATGTCAAATTCATGGGGATGTCATGCATGTTCCCCCCGAAGATCTCCATCAAACGATTACTTCTTGGCCTTTCGCCGCTTGGGGACTCGATGTCATTGGGCCCATAAATCCAGCTTCATCTAAGGGAAAACAATATATCTTGGCAGCAACAGACTACTTCTCTAAATGGATGAAAGCGATCGCATTGCGTAATGTCAAAGAGGAAGATGTAGTTAATTTCATTCGACATGCGATAATATATCACCATGGCATCCCAAAGAAGATTGTTACCGATAATGGTACCCCCTTTAAGAATAGAGGCATGGAGAAACTGTGTCAAAAGTTCGGTATTCACCATTCATTTTCGACACCTTACTATTCACCGGCAAATGGGTTAGCAAAGGTGTTTAATAAAACGATTGTGAAGATACTAAAGAAGATGGTGACTGGAAATAAGCGTGACTGGGACGAAAGGTTGCAAGAGGCATTATGGGCGTATAGAACCACCCACCGAACGACAACAAATGCAATACTATATTCGCTAGTTTATGGTGTAGAGGCGGTTGTCCCGATCGAAACACAAGTCATGTCACTCTGAGTAGCTATGCATTAGTCAATTACAGATGATGAAAATGCAAAGATAAGATTGAAAGAATTGGACCTACTCGACGAGAAGCGTTTGGCAGCTCAACAGCGGTTACAGTCGTATCAAGCAAGAATATCAGCTGCTTTTGATAAACAAGTGAAATATCGCTTTTTCAAGAAACGGGATATGGTGTTAATGTTGAAAGGACCAATAGTGGTGACCCGTAGAACAGGGGGCAAGTTTGATCCTAAATGGGATGGGCCATACATTATAAGGGAAGTATATTCGAATGGAGCATACAGGGTGGTTGATCAAGGTGGATGGGGTATTAATATACCAGTCAATGCACGCTTCATCAAGAAGTATTATCCCTGAAGAAGGTTCTGATTTTGATCTAGAGGACTATTGCCATAATGCCTCTACATCAAAAGGGGGTAAAAGGGCTGCGAAAGACAAAAGTCATGTACTCTCCCTCATGTGAATAAAAGGCACAAATTTTCAAGTAAAGCTTCTCAAACGTATCAGAAGCATTGATGATCGATGTCGTTGATGATTGCCCCAAGCATTGATGATTTCTACCAAGCATTGACGATTACCGCCGACATCGACGATTATCGTCAAATACGCTAAACATCGATGATTGTCGCCAAAATTAGCAACTATCGCTGTCATTATCAATCACTCATATAAAAGCTCATTGTATCTAAATTGCTATCATCGCCAAGCTGATATACTATACATTATTTTAAACATAATATGAATGTTTTTGGAACATTGTCAGCAATGGCGAAATATCAATTATTGATTCACCAATTTTGGCAATGGAATAAACTATATAGCCAACCACATATAAAGTTAATGACAGTGATAGCAGCTTACTTCTTAAGGCAGCGTAGCCAAGCCCTATATGGCCAACTACGCACAAAGCCTATCTCTATTGCCATTCGGGCAACGGCGAGAAGCCAGTGGCCCTAAAAAGCCCATGAAGGCCATCGTACGCATACCCATGTGGGCAGCGGATGAAGCCAGTAACTAAAAGTCCTAAAGGGCCAAAAAGTCCTCGACGGCTAATCATGCATAACACCCATGCCATCTGTATAGCTTTCCGGTAGTGTCACTGGGAACGGATGAAATTGCCCTCCCGTGAATGGGCTCGACCTTGCAGATGAAGAAAATGTGGGCTGCAGTGTGCGCTCTTTGGTCATTAACCATAGATAGGCCAACCATGCATAAGACCCCCCAGATCCTTGGCTTGATTTCAGTAGTAACTTATAAGGAAGGGCCTAAACCTACTCAGTGATGGATGATGGCTCTGGATTTGGTACCCCAAAGGTCGTCTTGTGCACCTCGTGAACTCTAGAGAGTTACCGCAGCCAAGCCTGTGCGTAAATTCAACTGAGTTCACGGCCCCAGTAGCTTCACTGGGCCCCTCTGATGGATCGCGGTTTGTGAACTCACCAGGTTGTGAGAAGTTCAGTGAACTCATGAGAGTTATAGAGACTATCACGTGAGACCCGACTCTATTACTCAAGAGTCTAAAAAACTGGGTGGCTCCACTACTCAAGAGCTTAAACTGTGTGTGATCATCTAACTAAATTGAAACCTAGTACCGCCTATCAAAACCAAAATCACATAGGAAACTCTATACTAACGATCGTAATATGTTGATATTTTTATTTGTTATGCTCCATTAAATATTAGAATATCTCATAGTGCTTCCAGAATATTTCATATGAGAAGTAAATAAGTATGCTTGTAATAAATCATGACCTGGAAATTTATGACAAGAGTAAATCGTCTCAAAATATTGTGATACTTTCAAAAGAGAATACATGACTATATGAGATGTTCCCAAATATGCCGATTGTTTGGTATAATGACAAAAATCATGAAAATCTCATGATTAGAATAAACAAGCATGCAACATAAACTGTGATTACATTAAGTTTGAATCAAAATACTTGATACTCAAAACTTTCTGTACTAAGTCAAATTTCTCAAAATATGCTTATCTTTCCGAAGAGGACAAGTCTTCAATAACAATATGTTTATCTTTCTGAGGTGGGCAACGATGTTCCTCTGCTTTCTGCCTTTTCGACGATAAAGGAGAATTATCTTGTAATATTCGCGAAGGAGGAGGAGGGAAGAACTGCAAAGAATCATTAGTCTCTATCGGAGATTTGTGAGTGTCCCTTAAAGGAGTACCAAAAGCTATCCATCCTTCAAGAGTATTAACATACTTTACTTCATGAGCGTCGTCTTTCGAAGAAATTCTTATGCAAAGCTGGCCTAAAGAGGGGGCACGATCCACTTCTTCAAAATAGTCGATACCTTGGTCCTTCTGGTAATGTTTCAGGTGAGGAGGATGGATCCATATATCATGATTCACTGGGTAACATTGGTCTACCAAGTAATATTGATGGACCCACCAGTGCATCCAACAGTAAGAAGCACTAATTGGATGATTGTAACCAGAAATAAGGAAATGTGATCCAATGTGAACATTTAAAAGTTGCTTCCATATTAGGGCCCAATTATACGGCCCAATGCTGTAACTCCTCATTGCTCTAGTGACAAAATCACAAGTCTCTGGTATAGTTTGATCCAATCTGAATTGGCGAGAGAATTTACTAGGATAATATGGTTCATGCCAGAATACGTTATTCTCCCTCGAAGGAAGGGTACTGGATCTGATGGAAATAAGGAAAGAATGTTCACCAGACGAGATGGAATCATCATCAATAGCTTTTACATCTTCAGGATAGCTAAACATTGAGAATTAATGAAAGTCGATGGGATCATTGCTTTCTATTTTTCTAGAAATCCATCCATTTAATTTCTTAATCATATCTCTCAATTGATAATGTTGAAGAGGAAGTCGGTTAGGGTTCAAATATGCTCTTCCAGAATTAGCAAATGTCCAAGGAAAGTATACCCCTAGCCAGCCTATGAAGAAATGCCATGGAGCGCAAATGGGAAAGATTTAGAGACAGGATCCTTTGGACCAAGAATGACATCTCCAAAAGCGCGATAAAGGGAACATAGAGCTGAAGGAGCTAACGAATATTTGTGACTTTCTGCCATTGCACCTGCAACTACAAAGAAGGAAGGTCTAATGATGTCCATTTGATCAGAATCTGGAAATATCACCAAGTTTAACCAATAATCTAAAAAGGTAGCTAATTCGCAAGAAGGACTGTATTCTGCAGTGTGCTTAAATTTCTTGCGAATGGCCTTGAGCCCTGGGTGGTTATGATCTGTAAAGCTGCCAAGATGAAGATATGATGATCAGGCTAAAATTATTTGATATTAAAATTATAAAAATAGAAGTCGAAAGGGGAATGACGTACCGCAACTTTCGAGAGAAATAAGCCAACCATTCGAGAGAAGTAATGCGATCAGCATGAGGGAAGTTGGCTAATGCACTGAAAAGTTCAAGGGTTGTTCCGAAAATTTTTTATGTATCTCCTCCCACCAATGCTAGAGTAAGTTCTCCATTAGAAGGCACATATGCATAAAAAATGTTACCCATAATGGGAAGACCCGCTATGCAAAATAGATCCCATAGGGTAATGCTCATTTCACCCGAAGGAAGATGAAATGAATTGGTAATGGGAGACCAATGGTTGAGAAAGCCTCTGAAAATAGCAGCATCCACATGAAAATATTCAAATGTGGCTATGATTGCATCAGAAAGAGAAATCTGTTCCAGAATGGCAGTATGCTTCTGAACGACAGCACGGGCCCAGGCACTATAGAAATCGTGAAGTGACAAGAGTCCTGTAGCTAAAAGTTCTACGTGTTCCAAGGCAATCTCTCAGAGAAGAACAGTTGTTGAGTTGTCTCAAAATAATGGGTGGGGAAAGGTTGTTGAGGAGCATAATATGGACGTAGAAATCTCATCTTATGAATTCTGCCTGGTCTTTGGTAGTGTCTGTTTCCTTCCAAATATCCTGTTAAGATCCGGGTTCCTTTCTGACCCAATTGTCTAGATAGACAAAGATATTTCGACGATCAAAAGGTTCACTATGCAGGATTGACCAATGACGTTGCAGATTGATGGGAATAGTAGTTTGATTGGTGGTGAAGGGGTTATGAAGATCCAAAATTTCTTCGTGAATCTCTACGTATTTCCAAGAGTAATGGAGAGGTTGTTCGGGTTTTGAAGAGGATGGATGGTTCTTTCTTTTTTGAGAGCGATGCATGGTGGAAAGAATTGAATTTACAAAAAAGAGTGTTAAAGTCCAAGGGATGCTGAGGCCAAAAGGGTCCCAGAGTTCAAAATTTTCTAAGTCAAGGAAGTCTGCAACGGGATTGGTTGCACGGGGTCGCGCAGATGAAGTTCTCTGCGCGGGGCAGCGCAACAGCTGGGAGTCTTGCATGAACAAGAAACTTATTGCGCAGGTTCACACAATCAAAGTCGATTGCGATGGGATTTGATAGAGAAGTAAAGGTTCGACACAGTATGAAAGCAAGTACGGAATGAATGAAGTATGGGGTATTTATAGCGTACGAGACAGAGTACGGTACACGGGTGTTAGTTGCGTGGGTCTGCGTAAACCATTTTAGGGTCAGATTGATCCTTTTTCTTTGATTTTCTGGAAAAACAAATAAAGGATCAAGGGGGCATCTATTGAGGCATAAATTGAGGAGAGAAGAACTGAAGGAAAAAGAAGATTAAAAGTGAAAGATGGAAGGAAATAAAGAAAGAAGAAAAACAAGTGTCTTTTGGGTGGTTTGTGCGGATTGGGCAAACGATATTGATTACGCGGGTCCACGCAACCAAAATACCAGTTGTACGGGTTCGCACAACTGATTTCAGGACATGTTGTTCATGAACGAATAGAATTGATGAAAGGTGGGTCCCATGGTACTAAGATCGAGGCTTCACACGTGCGGAGGCCTATAAATACCCCATTCCCCCCTCATTTGGAGGATCGAAGATTTTGAAGGAAGTACAGAGCAGCGGAGAAGACCGAAGGTGGGACTGAAGAGAAGCCCGTGGTTTACGCGGACCCGTGCAAACCATATTAGTTGGCGGGTCCGCGCAACCTGGCTACCATGCAGTCAATAATGCTGCTCAGGACAGAATGCAACCGAAATATCCAAGCTCCGGTTCTTCTTCTGTCTAAGCTTCGAGGAGAGAAATCAACTGACCGGATCTGCACAATATTCCTCTTAAAGAGATGATCAAATTACGAGTCGAATTGCTGCCGAATTTGATACCCGGCTTGGGCATTTGAACTTTGTTGATTTCTGTGTTCTAAAATAAGCTATCTTAGAATCAAGGGATACCCGAGGATGTAAATGAACTTAATATTAATAATATGATGATTGTTCTTAATGAACTCTTTCTCTGTTATATTTAAATAAAATAATCTCCCAAATCGAATGCATTTGTTTCTTGTTCGAATCAAAGTAAAGTAAACATTCCAACCATGCTACAATCTTCACCTCTTAGCCCTAGCTAAGAGGTTTAGCCAACCATAGACATGATTGAACTAAAATCTCTTAAGAAAAGCATAAAAACAACTAAAAACAACTAAGTAAGAAAAAGAAAGACTCTCGGCGGTGCCTCTCCATGATTTTTCTCTACTCCTCAAACTCTAGATGATGCCTAGTGTAACAGCCCGAGATTTCACGGCCAGAGTTTATACTGGTGCTCGAGAAAACTGGGTGTTAATAATGTATAATCTGGATGCTTTTAAAATCGCACCTTTTTTTTCATTTGGTTTACATCCAGATACATTCATGAAGGTAACATTCACAAGAATAAAATCAACTTTATTGATTATATTTCACCAATGTAAAAAAGAATAATCAAAGGCCTTCTCAATGGAAGCTTATTACAATCATCGAGTTTGTAGCGGAAGTATAAAACTAAATTGTAAATTGTCTTCTCATTCTATCAACATAATCTTCCTTAAGGAGAATGTTCACTAGGTCTTCAATCTGTATGTCACCTGCATAATCTATATGGTTGGGAGAGGGTCAATGCCCTACTCATAGTGATGGTTATCCTTTAAGATTAATAGTAATTCAAGAGATTTATAAAACAATGTAAAGGTCTGATACGCCAAGTACTCCACACTACAAGAGGTATCAATGCACAATCAATCTATATGAGATGCATGCCTAGCAAACTATATGCGGTGTCTCACACTTATCGATCGGCACAATGTGGAGTATGATTAGAGTTATCCGACTTGACCCGCATCCCATATTACAGATATTCACCGGCGTGTCCCACGCTTTACATAGCTTTATGCGGTTAAACTGAGACAGCCACAACACATGATCGAGTGAATACACCCCTAGAGATTGGAGCGACTATTTGCGACAACCAACCCCCCATCAGAAAGAAATTAATGCACTGCGTATACAGAATGACTCACGCACACTAATTAGGGCAACATCACCCGAGAACAAGGAATTACATGTCGCCTCAGGGCCACTACCGAAAACGTATTACGTCCACGATATTTAATCGATTGCTAGAGGAGGGATTTTCATCATAGTACTTGCATCAAGAGAGAATTCTTTTATCCATGGTCGGTTAAGAATATCAAGACACCTGCCAAGCCCTTATGGTAAAGGAGGCAAGTGACAGTAACCAACTCGAATAAGAGGCGAGTGACGAAGGACAACTCAAGTATGAGGAGAGTGGTTAAGTCTAACTCATGATGAATAAAAGCAAGAGCAAGGCTTGCATCCATAGCCTCCTATGAATCCAGGAAAGCCTCTTACAATGGATATCATGTAAAAATATCAAAAGGGTCAATAATTGATGAAAACAAATTAAAATAAAAACAGAGGGAAAGTAATAGAAATCTGAGATCAGATAAAAGGCATGTAAAGGACAAGTGTAAAGGCAACATAAAATGCATTAACTCAATTAAGACAGAAGGTACGTAAAAGGTACGAAGAATATCAAGAAGACAAGAAAGACAAACTAAATTTAATGTCTTAAATTCATGTAAGCTTAAAGGATAAAAACCCTTACCTTCAGTCATTTGATATATGTCAATAAGGTCACAGGCCTCGAAAAATCCTAGAACCCACTCTCCCGTCGAGTAACAACTCAGAAACTGACTCGGCACACTAACTCTCTCTCTCTCTCTCTCTCTCTCTCTCTTCTCTCTCTCTCTCTCTCTCTCTCTCTCTTTCTTTTCTTTCTTTCTTTCTTTTTCTTCTCTTTTCTTCTCTTTTCTTTATTTTCTTTTTTTCTTTCTTTCTTTCCTTTCTTTCTTTTTTTCTTTCTCTTTGTCTCCCTTACTGTTGTGGCTATGGATGCTGGTAGCGTGCTTCTCCTCTGCTCCTCCTTCTTTCTTCCTTCTTAGAAAAAGTCCAGCAAGTGGCTGGACTTGCAAAATCTCTCTCTCTCGTTCTTCCTCTCTTTCGGTCTCTCTTCTTCTTATTCCTTTTCGGTTGGATGCATGGCTTTTATAGGCGTACGAGTCTCTGGACTCTTCCAAAAATCTTTACGCATCCTGGGTGCGTAAACAAGGAGGCGATGTCGGTTCCTTTATGCAGTTTGATTTCTGCATAATAGAAATCAGACAACATGGTGGCCCACGGTGATTTCTCCTCTGTCATCATGGGAGGGATCGAATTCCACATCCTTCAGATTTGGACAGTTCGGATTCTTCAGATCAGACGCGGTGGTGGCCCGCTTAGATCGTCCGTCTCAGTCTGGTGCGGTGGATTCCCATACACTTATGTCTTGCAGCCATTGCCGTGCTCATGCGCGTATGCATGGGTGCATAAGGTTCTCATAGGGTTGGTCGATTTCACCAGCTCGATCCGCTGGACGGCTTAGATCAGCCCTGAAGGCAATGATGGTGGCCCACCATCAACCAGGCAGACAATTGTCCATCTGTATGACATATAGCTTGACCTTTTCACGTATTGCGAACACGGGAGGGAAACCTTTCCATTTTTGAATTTTTGTCAGGTCAAACGTAGTTTGACCCGACTCTTGGTTCCGTGCGCTGCTAGCGCATGCGTACTGTGCACATGGGGACCACTTGTAGGGCCCATGGTGGTGTTCTCTTAAGACATCCACACCGTCCATTTGACTCTCCATCTATTTTGTGGGGCAGGGCCCAAAATTGGATCATATCTAAAGGTCAGGTGGCCCAAAATTAACTATTAATGGTTGATCTGTCCATTGGGTTAGTTTTACGATGATCCAAGGGCTATAATTTTACGTGAATGGTTATTTTATGATATAAAGGCATGATATAGAATTTCGCATGAAACGGATAGTGTGAACCACGTGATCCGGAATCCAGTGGCCTATGCTAATGGCATTTTCGTAATTAGTGCTGATATGGGGGTTTTGTGAAATCTAATGGCTCCATATGGTTATAGGCTTGTTTCTAAGCAATTATTACAAAAGAATGTATATCTAAATTGTTATAGATAGGGAGTTATTCGTCAATTTCCTTTAAGGGAAGCCACGTACGTTAGATCACATGATGGAGAGTCTTACCTTGAAGTCTACGGTTAGATGGTTTGATCAATGAATGGACATCATCCCCAACTGTTAGATTAGTGTCAGGGCAAGGATGTAAGGCTAAAATAGTTGGGTTGGTAACGTACACATGTATATGTTATGGTAATGCTCAAGGACTTTCGATGCTCAAGTATCGAAAAGTTCAGGGCGTTACAATCTACCCCCCTTAAAAATAATTTCGCCCCTAAAATAGTACTTCTATTACTCAGGCCGTATTACACGTCTTTAAGGATTTCCTGTATTCTAGGTGATATGAATTTAAGGCCATAGTGGGTTTGAGTTTGATACACAAATCCTTTGCCTGTGCATTATAGAAGATTTACTGGTATCACTTCATAAACTTGTTAAATCTCGATCCTGTTCTTGATTGGGGCATTGAGATCATTACAAATTCTCTAGGACTTAGAATCTGAGTCGAACCACTCATCTTCCATGTAATCATGGTACCATCAGTCCATGATCCCGATTGTTTTAGACTTATGGGGAATCTCGCATACTCTTGTATTCTTATAAATTAAGGACGAGTCTACATGACTCATTACGCTTCATTGTGTACTCTGATTCTTCAATAGACTACTTGAATTTTGATATGTTTCTATCATCTTCACTGGTTAGGCTTTGGTTTTCAATGTATTACTCGTAAGTTAGAAACATATAGGTCTAGGTACGTGTATACGTGTCTACATGAATTGGAATGCTACAGCCTACCCCCTTAAAAGAAAATCTCGACCCCGAGATTTGGTAGGTGGATTAAACTACTCGTAACTCCATTGTCCCGTTCACTCTACGTCTTTGGAGCAATCTTCGTTTCGTCCTGGAAGCCAGAGATCCTAACTGGACTAAATGACAATGGATAGATCAGGTTGCATAAAGGATAGGCCAAATCATCCATTCATTGTTTGAACCAAAGCTTTAATGTTGTCATGTAATGCCCAAAATCGTTTCCTATTGATAGTCTGTTACTTCAAGAATTTTATCTTGCAATCCATACGTCCAATTCCCTCGAAAATTGGGACCTAAGCTCCTGACTTGTTCTTGAGGCTCCAGAAAAAATTCCCGAGGTAAGATTCACTAGATTGGGGGGTATTTCACAATATGTCAAAATTTCATCGCAATAGTCAACATTTCCAGAAAAATTAAGAAACCTCTATTCTCATCAAGGAAACTTATGTATTCTTGATGGTGACATTATTTAAGGATGAGTTTTAGTTCAGAATAAGTCGATTTGGAATTTTGAGGGATTTATTTCGGGGTATCTAGATTCAAAACTTCTAAATTCCATATCTAACTCAGCATTCTCAATGGGGAACCTGAATATGGGTTTCTAATTCCTCAACTTCATAATTTCTTTGGGAAAATGTGGTGTATCACACTTAGTGATCGCCACAATATGGAATATGATTAGAGTTATCCGACTCAATCCGCATCCCATACTACTACTATATCGCCGGCGTGTCTCATGCTTAACATGACTTTATGTGGTTAACCTGAGATAGCCATAACACATGACCGAGTAAATACGCCCCTAGAGAATGGAGAGATTATTTGCAACAACCAACCCCCCCCCCCCCCCCCCCCTAATCAGAAAGGAATTGATGCACTGCGTATACAGAATGGCTCACGCACACCAATTAGGGCAACATCACCCAAGAACAAGGAATTACGTGTCGCCTCAGGGTCGCTACCAAAAACGCATTACGTCCACGATATTTAATCGATTGCTAGAGGAGGGATTCCTATCATAGTACTTACATCAAAAGAGAATTCCTTTATCCATGGTCAGTTAAGAATATCAAGACACCTCCCGAGCCCTTATGGTAAAGGAGGCGAATGACAGTAACCAGCTCGAATAAGAGGTGAGTGATGAAGGTTAACTCAAGTATGAGGAGAGTGGTTAAGGCCAACTCATGATGAATAAAAGCGAGAGCAAGGCTTGT
Source organism: Magnolia officinalis (assembly GCA_021015155.1). Classification (NCBI taxonomy): domain Eukaryota; kingdom Viridiplantae; phylum Streptophyta; class Magnoliopsida; order Magnoliales; family Magnoliaceae; genus Magnolia; species Magnolia officinalis. Next base: position 61,356,135 of record JAJHSJ010000007.1, on the reverse strand, counting down.
ATCCATAGCCTCCCATGAATCCAGGAAAGCCTCTTACAATGGATATCATGTAAAAATCTCAAAAGGGTCAATCATTGATGAGAACAAATTAAAATAAAAACAGAGGGAAAGTAATAGAAATCTGAGATCAGATAAAAGGCATGTAAAGGACAAGTGTAAAGGCAAGATAAAATGTATCAACTCAATTAAGACATAAGGTACGTAAAAGGCGCGATGAATATCAAGTAGACAAGAAAGACAAACTAAATTTAACGTCTTAAATTCATGTAAGCTTAAAGGATAAAAACGCTCACCTTCAGTCATTCGATATATGTCAATAAGGTCATAGGCATCGAGAAATCCTAGAACCCGTTCTCCCATCGAGTAACAACTCAGAAACTGACTCGGCGAGTCGACTCGACACACTAACTTTCTCTCTCTCTTTCTTTCTTTTCTTTCTTTCTTTTTCTTTCTTTCTTTCTTTCCTCTTTCCTTCTCTTCCTCTCTTTTCTTTTTTTTTTTTCTTTCTTTCTTTTTTTTCCTTTCTTTCTTCTTTTCTTTTTCTTCTTTTCTCTTTCTTTCTCTCTCTCCTCTTCCTTTCTTTTTCTTTTCTTTTCTTTCCTTTCTTTCTTCTTTCTTCTCTTTCTTTCTCTTTCTCTCTCCATTGTTGTTGCTGCTATGGATGCTGGCTTCGTGCTTCTCCTCAGCTCCTTCTTTCTTCCTTCTTAGAAAATGTCCAGCAAGAGGCTGGACTCACAAAATCTCTCTCTCCCTCCTTCTTCCTCTCTTTCGGTCTCTCTTCTTCTTATTCCTTTTCGGTCGGATGAATGGATTTTATAGGCGTACGAGTCTCCGGACTCTTCCGAATATCTTTACGCAGTCCTGGGTGCGTAAACAAGGAGGCGGTGTTGGTTCCTTTACACGGTCCGATTTCTGTGTAATAGAAATCGAACAGCATGGTGGCCCACGATGATTTCTTCTCTATCATCATGGGAGGGATTGAATTCCACATCCCTGATATTTAGACGGTTCGGATTCTTCAGATCAGACACGATAGTGGCCCGCTTGGATCGTCTGTCTCGGTCTGGTGCGGCGGATTCCCATTCGCTGATGTCTTGCATAAGGTTCTCATAGGGTTGGTCGATTTCACCAACTCGATCCGTTGGACAGCTCAGATCAGCCCCGAGGGCAATGATGGTGGCCCACCATCAACCGTGCGGACAATCGTCCGTCTGTATTGCGAATGCCGGAGGGAAACCTTCCCGTTTTCGAATTTTCATAGTTTGACCCGACTCTTGGTTCCATGCGCTGTTGGTGCACGCGTACTGTGGACACAGGGCCCACTTCTGGGGCCCACGGTGGTGTTCTTTTGAGACATCCACAACGTCCATTCAACTCTCCGTCTATTTTGAGGGGTTGGGCCCAAAATTGGATCATATCCAAAGGTCAAATGGCCCAAAATTAACTATTAATGGTTGATCTGTCTATTAAGTTAGCTTTACGATGATCTAAGGGCAATAATTTTACGTGTACGGTTATTTTATAATATAAAGGCATGGTATAAAATTTTGCATTAAACGGATAGTGGGAACCACGTGATTCGGAATCTAGTGGCCTGAGCTAATAGCGTTTTCATAATTAGTGTTGATATGGGGGTTTTCTGAAATCTAATGGCTCCATATGGTTATAGGCACGTTTCTAAGCAATTCTTACAAAAGAATATATATGTAAATTGTTATAGATATGGAGTTATTCGTCAATTTCCTTTAAGGGAAGCCACGTACGTTAAATCACATGATGGAGAGTCTTACCTTGAAGTCTATGGTTAGATGGTTTGATCTATGAATGAAGATCATCCCCAACAGTTAGGTTAGTGTTAGGGCAAGGATGTAAGGCTATAATAGTTGGATTAGTAATGTACACACGTATACGTTACCGTAACACTCAAGGACTTTTGATGCTCGAGTATCGAAAAGTTTGGGGCATTACACCTAGGAATGTCCTATGGACTCCTATTTATAGTTGTGAATCCCCTCTTATGCATCGACTTGAAATTTTCAGAAACCGCTTGCAAAAGGCCTCAATTTACGCAATCCACGTCAGACCTGCGTTACAACTCTGCGCGATTTCGGTGGCACTGAAATCGTATCTGCATCTAAAATTGTATGTGCAGAGTACTTAGGTGGTAAAATGTGTCATCTAAATTGGCTTTGGTGGCATTGAATTAAGCTTAGGTGACACCGAATTAAGATGTTTTCCTACTAGATTATTTTGTACACTTTCGGTGGCACCAAAATTGGTTGTTTTTCTGTTGTTTAACTTGTGTTTTTGCCAATATTTTCTTTATCCTTTATACTTGGTTTCCTTGGATCTTAGGCATGTGAATTCTCTGTTCTTGGTCTCCTAAGATCCCTCTTTTGCCTTGGTGATTATTGAGCTCTAAATCATGCTTTTAGCATCCTTTTGAATCCAAGCTCTTAAATTCACCTTGCGACGCAAACATGATTAAAATAGAACATTAAGCATTATCATGTTCATAAAACCAAGTAATAAATGAGGGATAATATGCAATATTTGACCTTCAACAGTGCTTCTGACTAGGGGGTATTCATACTTCCGTTCGAGCGTAACCATTCAATCTTTCGATCCAGCGCGACCATTCAGTTCTTCATTCGAGCACGATTCTCCGTTCAAGCACGACTCTCCGTTGCGATTCTATGGACCTTCATTTGAGTCTGATTCTCCATTTGCACGTCCATTCAAAGCTTGACTCTCGAGTTCTCTATTAGAGCAATGTTTCTCCATGGTGCGACCAGTTTTATTTTCATAAAGAGACCGTCTCTGTCGAGAAAGGATTTTTGTGCAGAAGAAGACCGATCCTCCGTTTGATTTTATAAGACCAATCAAGGAAGGATCAAGGGGGCATCTGTTGGAGCACAAAAAATACACTCCGAATCTCTCTCCCTGGAAGCCCCATCGCGCAACCCTCTCTCTCTCTCTCTCTCTACCTGGAAGCCCCGTTGCACGACCCTCTCACTCTCCCCCCAGAAGCCCTGTCACGTAGCCTTCTCCTCTCCTTGGAAGTCCCTGTTACGCGGCTCTCTCCCTCTCCCTGAAAGTCCCTGTTGCGTGACCCTCTCTCTCTCTCTCTCTCTCTCTCTCTCTCTCTCTCTCTCTCTCCCTGGAAGTCTTGTTGTGTGACCTCTCTTTCCCTGGTTCCTCCCTATCACACGGCTAGTATCCCACCTAGAAGATCCATTTCGCGAGGGACCATTTGTGCGCCCCTGCCTATTGTGCGTCTCTAACTCATTGTATGTATCATTCTGTTGTGCGGGGACAAGGTTCACACGTGTGGGATGTCTGTAAATACCACATCCCCTCTTCATTTAGGGGATCGGAAGTTCAGGAGCTCATGGAGTGAAAAGGAGACGAGAGACCAGGTATTGCTCGCGCAACAAGCATGCCCGTGTAACGAGCATGCCCCTACAACAAGCATGCCCATGCTCGCGCAATGGGTCCCTGCACCTGCGCAATAGATCTTCATGCCTGTGCAATGGGGTTTTCCAAATAGGCTATTTTTGTTATTTCCTAAATTTGCTCGCAACTTGTTGTTCTATACAAAGGGGAACAACGGATCTCAAGTCCACATAACCCCTCTGTCATTTAGACGGATACAAAACACACTGAAATGCTGCCGAAATTGCCATTGAACTGTTTTCCCTTTCATTCATTGCTCTAATTCTCTGTACTTTGTTTATGAATCAAGGGAAACAAGAGGATGTAATCGAAATTCATGATAAATAAAATCTAAGATAATGAACATTCTTCTATTTTCTCCGTTATTATTGAATGATAATTCCCCTATCAAAATACATTTGTTTCTTGTCGAAACAGACTATTTTATGTCATATAACGACCTCTTCAATCTGCAAACCTTATTATCTGCCCCTTGTATTTCGAAACCGTACAGTTTGCTTCATGTAAATCTTCTCTTTCAATTCCCCATGCAGGAAGGCAATCCTCACATCCATCTCTTCTAGCTTGAGATTGTATTTGGCAACCAACGCCAATACGAATCTGATAAATACTTGCTTTACTATCGACACAAATATCTCAGTGAAGTCTACACCTTCTCTCTGAGTATATCCCTTCGCTACCAACCTTGCCTTATACATATCATGTTTCTTCTTGAAGATCCACTTGCACCCGATCACTTTTTCAGCCGACGGAAAGCTTCACCAGCTCCCACGTCTCATTCTTGTATAATGAGTTTATCTCATCATTCATTGTTGCTTTCGACTTTTTTGCATCTGGCTTATCAAGAGCCTCCTGAAAAGTAGATGGATCTCCCTCACCTATAATGAGGGAAAATACGATATTTGAGTCATCCATGTATCTCATCGGTGACCTGTGATCACGCGACAAATTTCTTCTCACAGGTAGCTCTCCACCTGATCATGTACCTATGTCTTCGTCTCAGTATCATCCTATGTTTCATCTCTATCTAATTGAACGTCCACAACCAACCTTTCAGCTTCCTTGTGCTCATTCTTATGGAACAAGGATCCTATGTTTCATCTCTTTCTTGTTGTGACTAAGGTTAATTTCTCATGTGACCCGGTTGTATAGCTTATACCCCTTCACACCATTACCATAGTTGACAAAAATATACTTTTTAGCCCTTTGGTCTAGCTTATCTCTCTCAAGTGATGGTACGTAAGAGTAAGCATCTCAACCAAATACTCGTAGACTTGAGTAGTCTGCCTGCTGACCACTCCACACTTTCTATGGAAATTTACATTTAATGGCCATAGAAGGGGATCGATTTACCAAGTAACAAACCGTGTTAATGGCCTTAGTTTTCAATTCCTTGCCCAACCCAGTATTACTGATCATTCATCGGGCCCTCTCCAAAAGAGTTTGATTCTTCCACTCAGCCACATGATTTTGCTCTATTATGTGGGGTACTATGTTGTGCCTCATGATCTTTTTATCCCTACAATAGCGATTGAATTCCCCAAAAGTGAATTCCCCACCATTATCTGTCCTTAACACTTTGACCTTTCGCCCTGACTGCTTTTCCCCATCTCCTTCCACTATTTGAAGTTGGTGAAAATGTCGGATTTATTTTTCATAAAATAAACCCACACTTTTCTGAAATAGTCATCAATAAACGTGAGAAATCACGACAACCCTCTACTAGAAACCACAGGTGTCGGCCCCCATATATCAGAATGCATATAATCTAAAACCCTTTAACAAACATGTTTCTCATATTTAAAAGACATCATCAACTATTTGCCCCATATACAATGCTCTCATATACTAAAATCAATACTTTTAAAAGCTATAATTAAAAAAAAAAAAAAAACAATAAAAAAGTACCTTCATGCCCTCCTTGCTCATATGACCTAAGTGTGCAAATGTTGCATATCCACCCGATGAAGTACTCTCAATCAACCTGTAAAGGTTTCCATTCCTCTGTGCCTTCATGACTATGGGTACCTCCTTTGAAACTTTAAAGACACGATCAAACCCGATGAATTGATACCCTAGTGCCTCGAGTGCACTCAGAAATATCAGGCTCTTCCTCAACTCAGGAACATATCTTACTTCAGTCAAGATACGCTCCATGCCATCAAAAATCTTGATGAGCACCAATCCAACGCCTACCATTTTCTAGACATTATCATTACACATAAACGCCCGGCCACCATCGTACTCACTATAACTGATGAACCAACTTCGATAAGGGGTTATGTGGTATGAAGCCCCTATATCCAAAATCCATTCTTCATCGATATACCCAGATTTTGATGCGGTCAACACATCACTATCATTTATTTCCTCACTGGATTCCGCAGTGTTGGCTTCCCTGGAAGAACAATCTGAATTCTCCTTTATCGACTTAGGATTATGAAAATCCTTCTTCATGTGTCTGATCATACCACAATTCCAGCACTTCAACTTTCCTTTACCCTTGGCCTTGGATTTGGACCTCGATTGTGAAGATCCATTGTCCCGTTCAAAATTTCTCCCCCTCGTAACCAATGCATCTGTAGAAGTATCCACATCACCATTTTTCTTTCTCATCTCCTTCGACTAAAGGGCTAAGATAACGATCTCAACGCTAATGGTCGTTCTACATGTGCATAAAGAGTCTTTGAACAACTCATATGATGCTGGAAGAGATTTCAACAATATACATGCTTGATCTTCATCTTTCATCATTTCCTCGATATTCAATAGCTTGCAAACAAGCCTATTGAAGTTCAAAAGACTTTCAAGAGATTGAACAACTGTACTTTCAAATACAAATGATTTTCAAGAGATTTCTTCGCGTAGATGTTCTCTAACTTTGCCCATGTATCTGTTGTAGTCTTCTCTCTCATAATATTATAAAGGATCTCATCTATTAGACATAACTAGATAAATATATTAGCTTTCTTATGTAATTTGTTCCATTCTTCTTCTGACATAATTTTCGGTCACTTTCAAAGGAGAGGTTCGTTTAATCCTTGTTGAATTATGATACTATTCATCTTAACTTTCCATAGTTCAAAATTTTTTTACCGGAATATTTTTGTACATCGAATTTTATGTTAGATGTCATTGATACCTTACTTTCAAATTCGATATTCTTCACAACATTGGATCTGATACCACTTGTTGGAAACCGCGAAAAAAATTAGAGACGAATCAAGTAAAGTACATGCAATCGCACAACCAAGTCCAAACAAGAACAATCCAAATTTTACATGAAAAATTCCTTGAGGGAAAAAACCACGGCACAAAGTGCCGAGTAATGCAATATAAAAGCAGAAATTTCAAGAGATAGTAGTTTACCGATTCGAACAAGCCTCGAATCTCTTTTCACAAGCCCTAACTATGCCCTTGAATCATTAAGAATGAATTAGAAAGCTCTAATACACCTCTCTCAACTCTCTCTCTCTCTCTCCCAAAACCTGATTACACTTGTTTATATATATATATATATATATATATATATATATATATATATATATATATATATATATATATATATATATAGTATTACAACCAGAATAGTAAACAACTTACGTACTTATGCAATTCTGTGCACATCTTCGATTAGACCTTCGATGGCATCAATATCCCATCGAGGATCTGTCGATCGCATCGAACTAATTCGATGCCATTGAGTAGCAATACTAAAACGTTCCAACAATCAATATGGATTTTTTGAATTTTTCCGATGGGATCAAGCATTTGTCGATGGCATTGACCTCTGCTCAATGACATCTAATAGTCTGTCGATGGCATTGACAAACCCTGTTACTAACAAATTTAAGACATTAACAACAATTCTACTTTGGTGTGAGTGGGGTGTGTGAGTGTGTGTAAAAAAAATGAAAACTTTTGATATGTTTTTTAGGCACCGTAGTCGGATTTCACCATGTCTGGGTACTTGAACCCTTGACCAGGTGTTGAAACGCTTGATCCAAAACTTTTTATTAAGTCACCTCGAAGAGATAACCCTAAGAAGTTTTTCATCGGTGGCCCACCATAATATTTCTTTCTCATCTGCTGATTAGGTCACCTGGACGAAGGGATAGCACAAATATCGACTTGATCCGAAACTTTTGTTCAGGTCACCGGCAAGAAGGGATAACCTTAAGAATTTTCACCGGTTGGCATTCATTCACCACCTATTCCTGTGATGCGGTCCAACTGAAATTTGGATCTACCTTTTTTTCTCATGCCCTAAAATGAGCTGAAAATATGAATGGATGGCGTGATAAAACATCGGCATCATGGTGGGGAACGAGTGGGCACTGCAACTTAGCAATGACCCCACAACCAGTAATGTGGGTGAGAACCCAACCATAAGGCCCACCTTGATGAATGCATTCTATATCCATGCCGTCCATCTATTTTGCAACTTGGTTTAGAGAATCTTCCTAAAAATGAAGCAGATATAAACTTTCGGTAGTGCGGCACACCACGGGAAATAATGATTATTGACCATTACAAACTTTTTATTTGCCACAAAAGTTTTGGATCAGGCTGATATTTTTTCCCCTTTATTAACAGGTTGGATGGTCAGTAAATACTATGGTGGACCATAATATGTTTTTATTGATAGACGTTTATGACTAAAGTTTCCTGTGGTGTGGTCCACCTGAAATCGATATCTACTTCATTTTCAGGACCATTCCCTACACCAAGCTGGGAAAACAGGTGGACGGGGTGGATATAGAATGCATATCGAAGGTGGGCCTCATGGTGAGGGTCGCACGTCCGGCTTTATGTTCTGTTAGCCACCCCCACTAGGGATCGATACCAAGACCTCACTGTTGAAACAAGGTCTCTTTCACCCAGTATACCACTGGAGCTATGGATCAGGGGATATGGATTACGTACTGAGTTACTTAGTAGGGTCCTGTCGTACTGAATAAACTATATTGAGTTCGCAGTGAAGGCATGTGGTCTATCCACACCATTCATCCATCTTTTCAGACGGTGATTTTAGAATTCGAGCCCAAAGCTGAAACATATCGAAGCTCAAGTAGACCATGCCATAGGAAACAGTGGAAGTATTGATTACCACCGTTGAGATATTCCGAGTCTCTCAGTGATATTTATTTGTCATCCAACCTGTTCATAAGATTAAACATACATGGACGAAGGAAAAACATAAATATGAGCTTGATCTAAAACTTCTGTGGCCCTAAGAACTTTTCAACGGTAGACTTTTAATTCAGAATGTTTCCGGTGGTGTGGTTCACTTTAGCTATATATATGCTTAATTTTTGGCTTAAAGCCCTAAAATTATCTCATAAAACGAAGGGACGGAGTGGATAAAATGCATGAATGACGGTGGGCCTCACAGAATTTACTCAGTACGCAATCGGCTTCCCCCTCTCCTTGGGCACGTGTAGATTTCAGAACTCAACACGTGCTACACAAGTCGGTTCTACTCTCATTGTACGCAGTTTGTCTAGTAACGCTGCCACCAGCTAAGAGGCTCGTGTTGGTGTATGTGGACCCACCATGATGTATTTGTTTTATCCACGCCGTCCATCCATTCTGAAAGATAATTTTAGGGCTTAATCCCAAAAATTAGGTAGATATGAATCTCAGGTGTACCACATCATCGGAAAACAGTAGTGATTGAATGTCCACCGTTAAAAACCTCCGAAGGCCCACTGTAATGGTTATTTGGCACCTAACCTGTTGATTAGGTCATACCGACTTGGATGGAGGGTAAAAAATAAATCAGATTGATCCAAAACTTTTGTGGCCCCAAGAAGTTTTTAATGGTTGGCGTTCAATCAACACTGTGCGGTCAACTTGAGATTTAAATCAACGTCATTTTTGGGCTCATAGCATAAAATGATTTGAAAGAATGGATGGACGGCATGGATGAAACACATACATCATGGTTGGGCCCACATAGCACCGACCACTAGCCATTGGCTCGTGGCTGGGTCGGTAGCCAATCCGTTTCCATAACGTTATTGATTCACCTCTTTTTCATGATTCGCAGGAGCAAACGGTGCCAGCATTTGATATTCGGGCGCGGATTAGGTACTACCTCTACCGGACGCGGATTTCCTGCGAAAGCCTTTCGCAGGAAGTTCCTGCGCAAGGTTTCTGTGTGGCCTCACTTAGAGGTTTGTGAGAAATCCAACTCCTCTGTCGCTTTTGGAGCTCATTTTATGGCGTGAGACCAAAATGAGGAGGATCCAAAACTCAAGTGAGTCACACGAGAGGAACCGTGAAGATTAGTGACCAACCTTGAAACATTTTATGGCCATAAAAGTTTTGTAACAGTATAAGTTTTTGGTGTTTTCACTTTATCTGAGTGAAAATGACCTTATACACGGTTTAGATGGCAATAAACAGCAAGGTGGAGCCTAGGAAGGTTTCAACGCGTAGGCATTCCTTTCCCCACTGTTTCATCTCTTATGCCAACTTGAGTTTGGATCCTCCTTATTTTTCATGGCATATCTTAAAATGAGGTAAAAAAACGGATGAGACGGATTTGATTTCTCAAAAACATCGCAGTAGGCCCCACCTAGAATCCTTGCGCAGGAACTTCCTGCGAAAGGCTTTCGCAGGAAATCCGCGTCTTACCTCTACCCGTCTGGAGCTCAGGACGGGCCGGACGTGTAGTTCGTTGAGCGGTGGTGAGTGGTTACGTAAGACGGCACGGGGCGTGGATTAGGTACTAACTCTGCCCGTCTGTAGCTCAGGACGGGCCGGACGTGTAGCTCGTTGAGTGGTGGTGAGTGGTTACGTAAGACGACACAACGTCACGTCAGTAAACGGAGGAGTTAGCTCGCATTTATAATCGGACCACATAGACCCCCAACCGTCTCCTAATTTTATTATTATTATTATTATTTTGTTTACTACCTTTTTCCATGCGCAGAGGTTGAGTAGCGAGACTTGCTACTAAAGTAACGTTGCCAAGTTTTGTGGGCACCACAATGATGCATGTGTTGTATCCATACCGTCCATACATTTGGAGAAATCATTTTAGAATATGATACAAAGAATAAGTCAGATCCAAGGCTAGAGTGGACCCACCACCAAAAACAGTGGAGAGAGTGATACCTACCGTTGAAACCTTCTGAAGGTCCACCATGACGTTTATTTGAGATCCAACCTATTCATGTATTAACTCAGACATGAAAGAAAGGAAAACACAAATAACAACTTGATCAAAAACTTTTGTCGCTCTCTCCACTGTTTTGTATGGTGGGGTCCACTCGAGATTTGGATCTAACTCATTGTTTGGACCATGCCCAAATATGATTTCTCCAAATGAATGGACGGTGTGGATACAAAACATATATCATAGTGGGGCCCATAGAACTGGATAACGTCACTTAGTATATGACTGCTCAAGCCGAGCACCAAATAGATAACGTGCATTCCAAGAAACCTAAATACAAATACGAAATCGGATTTCATACTCTCTTATTGTATTGAGTAAACTTTGTTGGGCCACTATAAATTTATGTGTTTTATCCACGCTGTCCATCTGATTTTTCAGATCATTTTAGGGGTTCAACCCAAATTTGAAGTGTATCTAAAGTTTATATAGACCATACTATAGAAACAGTGAAATTATTTATTTCCACCATTGAAACCTTTCTAAGGCCCAGTTATGTTTATTTGTCATCCAAACGGTTCATAAGATCAAAATGACATGGATGAAGGGAAAACATGAATATCAGCTTGATCTAAAACTTATCTTGCCTCTTAAGAATTTTTCAATAGTAGACTTCAATTCACACTGTTATCAGTGGTGTGGTCCACTTGAGATTTGGATATACTTAATATTTAGGTTAAAGCTCTAAATTTACATGATAAAACAGATGGACGGAGTTTATACCATGCATGAACGACGATGGACCCCATAGAGTTTACTCAGTACGGTTAGTGTACGTTACTCAATAAGCAATCCACGTACTCCAGTTACCTGGATGGGATTCATGAATTAGCTACTAACAGGTTGAGTAGCGAGCCTAGCTACCAAAGTGACTTCACCAACTTCTATGGGCCCACCATGATGTATGTTTTGTATCCACACTGTCCATACATTTTGAGAGATCATTTGAGGGCATGATAAAAAGAATGAGGCAAATCTAAGGTTGTAGTGGACCCCATCACAGAAAACAGTGGAGAGAGTGATGCCTACAATTAAAAGGAAGGTCCACCATGATGTTTATTTTAGATCCACCCTGTTCATGTGCTAAAGTAGACATGAAAGAAGGAAAACATAAATATTAGCTTGATCGAAACTTTCATGGCCATTAGAACTTTTTAACAGTGGGCATCAATTTTCCCATTGTTTTCTGTGGTGGGGTCCACTAGAGCTTTGGATATGACTCATTCTTTGTATTATGTCTTAATATTATCTCTCCAAATGGATGGACGGTGTGGATATAAAACAAACATTATGGTTGGGCCCACATAAGTTGATGACATCACTTCAGTTGAAGCCGGAAAGAAAGAAGAGACGCTTTGAGTTTTTTTGGTTGGAAAACTCCGTTCCGTTTGCTGACGTATCCTCTGTCATCTAATCTAACCACTCTCTACTAATTAAGGACTACACGTCCGGCCCGTCCTGAGCTCTGGACGGGCAGGGGTAGTACCGAATTCACGCCGTTGATATTCCGTACACGTGCCATGTCCATCTGCTACACGTGGCTTTTTATAAAGATTACACGTGGTGATACCAAATACCTTGCATGAATCCATTATCTGCTCTTATTACGTATATAGCAGAACCAATGCAGCTTTCTTCTTTGTAGTTTGTACACAGACAGTACAACCTTGTATTACCTCATTATCAAAAAGATGAAACAGGTGTCGGTATTTACCAATTAAAGTGGCTGAAGATATCAATTTCTTTCCCCACTGAGTACGGCCAATAATAATTTTTTTTAGAAAGGAAAGAGATCGAGAAGAATTAAAAAACATTAGTGGCATTTGGAACCAATCTGATTCTGCCGCCTACCCATATTGCAGGAAGAGCACATGATAATAATAATTATTTTTTAAAAAAAGGAAAGAGATCGAGAAGAATTAAAAAACATTAGTGGCCATTTGGAACCAATCTGATTCTGCCGCCTACCCATTTTGCAGGAAGAAGAAAACTCTATGTATGTAACATCTCTGGGCATTTTGACCACAGTAACTCACTGTATCGTCAAATTCCTGGGAGAGGTTCCACGTTCTAAATATTCGTAGGATAGCCTTCTAACAAGCTTTTGAAATTTTTCAAACCAAAATGCTCTTATCCTTAGTTTAATATTTGTACGGTTTTTGTATTTGTATTTAATGTCGAGAAAGTGATGTGTATGGAAGTCTTTTTTGGACGTTGGTAAGGCCCAACTCATGGGGTCCACATTGATGTATTTGTATAATCCATGCCGCCCATTCTTTTTGTCGTGTCATTTTAGGGCTAGGGCCCAAATATCAGCCTGATCCGGTGCTCGTGTGGGCCATATAATAGAAAATAATGGTGACAATGACACCCACTGTTAAAACTTTCTAGGTTCACTATGATGTTTATTAGAAGTGGACACTACCCAAGTCAGGACTTTTTGGCCCCACGGCGAGCTAGCCGACAAGGCGGACGGAACGGATCACCACATTGTGGGCTTTGAATCATATTATTTAAAAATAATCAAGTTATTAATTATATCAACCTGACAACCACGACCCTTACTACATTTACAACTACAACCCTTACCACATTACAACCACGACCTTTACTACATTTACAACCACAACCCTTACCACATTACAACCACGACCCTTATCATGTCATATTGGGTCGTGGTTGCAATGTCATAAGGGTCATGGTTGTCATGGGTTGAGGTTGTCATGTTATATAGGTCGTGGTTGTCATGGATCGAGGTTGTCATGTTATATAGGTCGTGGTTATCATGGATCGAGGTTGTCACGTTATATGGGTCGTGATTGTCATGTTATATGGGTTGTGGTTGTCATGGGTCGTGGTTTTCATGTTATATGGGTCGTGATTATTATGTTATATGGGTTGTGGTTGTCATGGGTCGTGGTTGTCATGTTATATGGGTCATGGTTGTCATGTGACGTGTGGAGTTCATAAGTTCGAGGTGGTCATGTTATAAGGGTCCTGTTGTGATTTATGTGTCGAATCCAATCCGTCCATTGGATTTAGAATTTAATTTAACATTATATGCCAAAAAATGAGTTGTATTCAAACATTTTATGGCCCCCAAAAGGTTTTCAATTTCACTGCTTTCTACGGTGTGGTCCACATGAGCCTTTGATATGCCTCATTTTTGGGCTCATTCCTTAAAATGATCTTTCAAAATGAATGGACGACGTGGATAAAATATATACATCACAGTGGGCCCAATAAGACCATCCATCTCTACATAGGTCCGATTACCCTACCCGCGTAAGTCACGTTACCGACTAACGCGGGTAGGGTAACCGGACCTATGTAGAGATGGATGGTCTTATTGGGCCCACTGTGATGCATATATTTTATCCACACCGTCCATTCATTTCGAAAGATCATTTTAAGGAATGAGCCCAAATATGAGGCATATCAAAGGCTCATGTGGACCACACCATAAAAAGTAGTGAAATTGAAAACCTATCATTGAAAACCTTTTAGAGGCCATAAATTTTTTGGATATAACTCATTTTTTGGCCCATGATGTTAAATTAAATTCTAGATCCAATGGACGGATGGAATTGGACACATAAATCACGACAGGACCCTTACAACATGACAACCTCGACCTTATGAGCTCCACATGTCACATGACAACCACGACCCATATAACATGATAACCACAACCCATATAACATGACAACCACGACCCATGACAACCATGACCCATATAGCATAACAATCACGACCCATATAACATGACAACTGCTACCCATATAACATGACAACCACAACCCCATATAACATGGTAAGGGTCATCGTGGTTGTAATGTGCTAAGGGTTGTGGTTGTACTGTAGTAAGGGCTGTGGTTATCAAGTTGATGTAATTAATAACTTGACTATTTTAAAATAATAGGAGTCGAGGCCCACGATGGGGTGATCCGTTCCGTCCACCTTGTCAGCCAGTTCGCTGTGGGGCTAAAAAGTCTTAACTTCCACTTCTAATAAACATCACAGCGGGCCTACAAAGTTTCAACAGTGGGTGTCATTGTCACCATTATTTTCTATTACGTGGCACACACGTGCACTAGATCAGGCTGATATTTGGGCCCTAGCCCTAAAATGACACAGCAAAAAGGATGGGCGACATGGATTATACACATACATCAATGTGGGCCTCACGAGTTTGGCCTTGTCCACACCCGAAAAAGGCTTCCTTACACATCACTTTCTCAACATTAAATACATAAACAAACTGTACAACTACTGAACTAAGGACAATGACATTTTGGTTCGAATAATTTTCAAAAGCTTGTTAGAAGGCCACCCTCGGAATATTTGGAAAGTGGAACCTCTTTCAGGAATTTAACCATATAACGAGGCTAGTACGGTCAAAATCCCATATCTTTGGGACATGGGACTACTTTGGTAGCCCTCTCTTCTTTTTTCTTTTTTAATGGTAGATCGTTTATTTTCAAGGGACAATTTTCTTACAGCTTAGAGTTTAATTGAGCTGCATCATCTATGCAGGCATGAACATAATAATTTTAAAAAAGTTTTCTTTTTTAATGAAAAAATTATCTAATAAATAAATTTTTTTACTAAAATAGTCCCAAGGTATGAACTTAAGTACTTAACACCTTTTTAAAAGCTTTTTTTTTTTTTTTTTTTTTTTTTGGGGGGGGGGGGGGGGGGGGGGGGGGTTATACCCCTAGCGTCCAACTGCACGCCCATACAGCCACTACGTGCACGAGAAGGTATAGGACACCACATGATGTGTGACGTGGGCTTGTCGCATTGTGATTGGTCCCATTGTAAGGGAGATTCAATCCATTCATTCTCATCATACATGCATGCATGAATGTGAAATTGTTAGTGCATTAATTTGTGCATCTTATTTGTCAATCACGTGAGTTCATTTGTCATGTAGTCGGTTGAGCCATTAGATGCTAAAGACCGAAGACTCAAGAGGACATGAGCATCAAGAAGCAAATAATAGGTAAACAAGGTGCCTTGGTGACCCTGACTCTTGACAAAAAAAAAAAAAAAAAACCACTTGAATCTCTACATGATCTTGATGTTATAGGTAAACATCGTTGATCATCCCTTAGCCTTATAAGCTTAATTGAAACATGATTAGTAAGGCTATAAGAGGTGTGAAGCTGTTGTGTAGACATATGCCTAAAACAACAATTTTTATATAAAGTTCAATCCTATTGAGCGATCCTCGTTTGGTCCCGATCAATCGAATGTGCCCAAAAATGTCCAGCAACAAATCGCTTATTTTCTAAAATTTCTTGATGCCATTGAACCAACCTTTGATCCCATCAAATGGAAGTTTGATCAATTGAAGGCATTGCTCAATCGATCTAACCGGCCATTTTCTGCCTGTTTTTTTACCATTATAACTTAGTTCCTATATATAGGGCATATGGCCTTAGGCATTTCGATAGATTTTTGTGTAATAGAAGCATAGGTGATTCTATGATCGTATCTCTCATCCCAAGGCTCTTAGTCCATAAGATCTAAGTTATTTTCCTTGTGATTTATCACTTGAAAGAAGATTTCATCCTCAATTATGAAGATGAAATTGATCTCCACCTTGTTATAGATATTAGACTTGAACCAATAGTTAAATGCTTGTATAAACCCTATACAACACCCATCTTAGTGAATCCCCTAGGCATTACAACTTCCCATTAGTTGTAGGAGATTCTACCCAACATCCCAACACCTTGGTCACCGCATCGGAGTATAGCATGCAGGGTATTTAATCTTGGAGCTGAAGCAATGGTGATGCATCAACATCATGATTGGGGGAGTAAAAGGGTACTGATTGAAACACAAAAAATCATCGAGTAAGCAACCCAAAACGGCACATCAACAGGGCTCAATTTTATAGGTAAGTGTCATTGAGTGAGTCCATGTAAACTCCTTTCTTGTGTAGGATGAAGTGTAAGAGTTTGAATTGTCAAACTCGACTAGGTTATTGGTAGGACCTAAATCCAAGTCCTTGCGTAGGCCACCGGTTAGGGGCGTGTATGTGTTAGTACTCCAAGGAAGCCACTAGCGGGAGTAAATGTAGATCCTTGGATTTGGACTGAGGTTTGTGGCGAGCCTATAGAAAACTACGTATGTCTTCGAGGGAGTCGATCCTTGTATAAGATTGTAAAGGTTAGAGGTAAATCTTATTTCAAAACCCCCAGTAGTGAAATCCGGTACATTCATGGGTTGAGCGCATCCGCTATGAGTAAAGTAGGGAAACTGAACCATTATACATGTTTGTGCTTGTGATTATCTTTTGAGTACTTATTTAATTATGCTTATGTGATGAATGTTTAATTATATGTATGCATGATCAGATGAATGTTATAAGTTAATATGTAGCACATCCCACACAAACATATACACTATCATGTTTATAGACTAGTTGCTTAGTTACCACATCCTTGTAGTCTATGTGATTAGACCCTCCATTGGCGTAGAAGCCTTAGAGTTATTTGCTTTCTTAGTTTAAATTGCACATTAATTTAACCAAGCTATTGTGTTTTAAAATGTAAAATTTTAATTAGTCTTAATCACCCCTCCCTATAAGACATAACTTTCATTCCTTAGCTTCTCTGAGCTTTTGCACATAGTCGTGGTATCCTATTTCACGTAATTTCAAAAACATTTGTCATAATTTGATCTAAGCTCTCTATGGCCCACAACAACCGATAATGGTCACCATTCAATCAAATTTTTTTTTTTTGTGGTGTGGTCCAACTTTGTTATGAATATGCCTAATTTTTTAGCCCATGCCCTTAAGTAAGAAAATTGAATTTAGTGGATAGAGTGGATTTGACACATACCTTACGATGGGCCCTATAGATGATGTCCAAAGATCGTTCAATAAGGCCTAAATCAGTTGTGAGGATCTCATTTCAAAATTCTCCATTTTGGAGGAGACACTCCTTCCTTAGCGGGACCCACCAATCCTCTTCAGCCAAATACATTCTTCAGCCTTCCATTCTCCAACGTTAGATTCTTCAACTTACAACCCTCCAATACTCTCTTAAGCTGGAAAAAAACCACCGTTTTGTCAACCCAACATGTACACTTTGAAAAGATGGCGACCATAGGTATAGTGCAAGGTAGTTTAATGGTTTTTTTTTCTTTCTTTTTCGGATACCATCTAGCTTGCTTATGGGGAGAAGGGATGCTAGAAGGGTTTGACGGTATAAGGATTGGGGTTGTCATATTAAACACAAGTAAGGAGATGGTTTATATATATATATATATATATATATATATATATAAACAACCACGACCCTTACTACATGACAACCATGATCCTTACTACATGACAACCACGACCATTATTACTTGTCAACCACGACTCTTACTCATGACAATACCACCTTTACCATGACCCTTACTACATGGCAACCACAACCCTTAATACATGGCAACCATGACCCTTACTACTTATCAACTATGACCCTTACTGCATGACAACCATGACCTTTATTATATGATAACCGTGACCCGTATTATTTAAAATTACTTTTTTCTTCTATTAGTTTTTATTTTATATATTAATACTTTCTCTGCCATGCATTTTAAACTTAGAAATTATCAAGAAGGAATGATACCGGTTCAGATTATAAGAATGCGACAGTATCGTTGAAGTGCTCAGTTAAGTTTCTAAAGGACTTGAAAGATGTTTTATAGGTATCAAATTTGGAGAGAGATGTTTAGGAAATCATGCTTCATATTTTTGTTAGATTTTGATGAAGCACAATGGTGATCTCACGGTCAACTGATCCATTGTCTTATGTAGAGGCACATTGGTGACATGAGATTTTATATGCAGGGCCTCATTCTGACATTCACGTAGATGGACTTTTCCCTTATTATGAGCCTGAGATGTGGACCCTATATCCCAGTGGAGACTGATGACGGTGAGAAAGGAAAGGGAATCAGGGAGAAATATTTGCACAAGGCAACCATTTTGAAAGACCATTTGAAACAACTCCTCGATCACATGAAACAAAAAGAGACATGGATGCAGTGAAGTCATTACTACTAAAATGTGTCGAGATGTTATTCGTAAGATCTCCTAGTAAGAATGGTTGTATATATTATTACATAGAGTTAGTAAATTATTTAGAAGAATTTAATAGGTACCCTTGGGGCTTTGTGGGGGTACCAATATTTTAAAAAAATGATTAATTCCACAATAAAGGATCATTCTCCTAAAAAAATACAACATATGCGGATGCTCATATGCGCTATATGTATTTATTGTTGTCATATTTCACAGACAGGTTTTGTTTCTGTTATAATATTTCTAACTTATCTTGACTAATGTGTAATGCATTTTTCCGTCGTGCAAAAAATATGGGCATATGAGTGATTCCCCGAGCTATCCGAAAGTGGTGGCTGGACCATGAGAAATGCTCCCTCTGAATTTCAAGATTTCGCAATTGGATTCCTTACAAAGTTGCGTTGTTTGAGATGTTATTGAAGGTCTTCAAGAAAGCGTTGCTAAGTTGGATTTCGTATAATTGTTTGTCTGATGTGCATTATGGTTATGGTTTTACATGACAGAATATACTTGCTTTTGTAGATGAAGATGCCTAGGAAGCTCACACCCACTGATAATGAGGCACAGACTGACGCCATGAAAGGCATCAAAAGATTTTACTTGATGATGAAGATGAGTGAGCGAAAGGGTTTGGGGAGGGAGATGTTGGGGAGGAAGGTGGGGAAAGAGGATGTAGATAAGAATGATGTGAAGAAGAAGGATGTGGAGGAGTTGGGGAAGGAGGCGAGGAAGAGGAGATGGGAAAGAGGGACATGGGGAAGGAGTCAATGAAGCATAAAATGGAAGAAGTGAGAGAGAAAATGGGTCAAAAGGGATATCTAAAAGTGGAGTTCCAAGCATTGGTTGAGGATTTAGCTGTTAGAGTATTTAGTCACTTTGGTAGTATTACCTTGGCTTTGAAATATGTTTCAAATAGGGTTGGGGACACCATAAGAGATGTGAAGGAGCTGAGGAAAGAGAATGAGAAGAGGCATAAAGAAATGAAGCAACAAAGAGAGGAGAATGAAAAAATGTGAAGAGATGAACGTCTCGAGGGAGGAGTTGATATTAAGTTATGATATTACGTAACTCTAATTTTACATTATGATATTAAGTTACCAATATTGTATCTCTAACATGAAATAAATATATCAACTGGTAGCCAAGCGACTCAACGGGAGGAGACTGGGGACCATTGGAGTCCTGTGGATGGTGCAGGGGCCCAACTTGAAGACATGGATGAATCGAAGGACCAGCCTACGGACATAGATGAGACTGGGTAAGTACTATGACTATTATTGTTGCTAAGGAGGTCTCATCATTCGTGACACCCCCATAGTTCTTCACGAGATAGAGGAGACCGGTAAAGGGAGGCCGAAACGTGATGTATACCCATCGAAATACCTCACCATTCCATACATGGCACCCCACACCAAGCATAATGACGATGTTATTCCTCTTACTGGATATATGTACTACTCCTATCATTGTTGCTGAGGAGATCTCATCATTCATGACACCCCAGCTTCTTCGCAGGGTAGAGGAGGTTAGTGAAGGGAGGTTGAAAGGTGATATACACCCATCAAAATACCTCACAACTCCATACAAAACACCCCACACCGATCATGATTACGATGTTGTTCCTGTTGCACGATAAATTGACTTATGTAGAAGCCTAACCCCAGGGGAGCATGCCTAAGTGAAGAAGGCATACTATATAAAGGGTCGAGCATGGTTGAGATGTATATATGAAAATCTAATTCCTAGATTAATGATGAAGTAAGCAGGTTTTCCTTCTCTTTAGTTTATATGTCTTATTGTACATGTTTATGGAGACTTTTTCAATACACATCGGGTAAATTTGAACATGGAATTTTTGACCGAGTGTTGCATTTGATATTCCCTTACTTACCCATAGGATTACATATTCATGACAAACTTTTTATAGTAATGTCCATTTCCAACTTGTAGGTTCACTTTTTGGATTAATGTTTATCGCAGCGATGTTTCTTACTAGTTTTAATGCTTCTGTGATAGGAACTCCTCGATATAGATGTCGATAAGATCTGTGAATATGGTTTCAGAGATCACCAAGTTAGATACAATATGGAGTTTGAGCGAGTTAATAGAAACCTTTGCGGCTCTAGCTGAAGGCTTTGTTAGGCACAAGGCTATGTGGGAGTATGATCGTCTAAGCCCATATTTACATATCTAGGTGACTAAATGGTACTAGTTACTGAATATATGTACTTATAGTTCTTTTATTTCTATGTGCTTGGTAGTTGTACGTCCCAGTTAACGCATGCCAATAGTATTGATTTTTTACCATCCTCTACCCTTCCAAAAGAGATGTTGTGTTGTTTGTGTAAGTGCCTCGTTTTGTCAATAACATGTGATAGTGTGTCTTGAGTCGGTTGAGCCCCCATTGAAAGATGAAGGCATCCAAAGACTTGAAGACTTGCAACATCAAGGCTTGAAGACACATGTAAATTGAGGTGCCATGGTGAACCTAGCCTTAAACTCCTTAAGTTCCAAAACAACCTACCTCCACATTATTCTATTTAATAGGAAAACACTTGATTGATCATCAAAGCCTTAGGAATTAACTTGAACAAGTTCATCTAGGCTTCAGGGTTTTTTGGTTAGACTTGGAGCACTTTCAATCCAACCGCAAATGACCAAAAGAGTCTAGTAAGAAATCAGAAAATTCAGCACATTTTCGGTCCGACCGATTGAACCTTCGACTCGTTTCGATCTTATCGGAATATCTTTTCGATCCGACTGAAATGGTCAATTTTTGTCGAGCAACTAATTTGGACTCACCCTGCATATTTTAAGGTCATGAACAAAGATTTGGAGTTCTAAAGAATTAAGGAAACCAAGTGAAATTCTTGATTGCTCCAGTGGTAGACTCTCAAGAGTTTCAACACCTGGTAAATGTTTTGAGTACCCATAGATGGTGAAATCCCACTATGGCGTGAGTGTGTGGGGGTGTGTGTGAGTGTATAAAAAAAAGTACATAAAAAAAGTGAAAAAAATGGAGAATGAAAAATCAAGTGAAGAAATCCTAAAAATTCAAGGCTTGGAAAAATAAAGTTATAAAACTGTAAGGTCAGAAAGGCAAAGTCCAGAAATTCAGCGAAAAGACAATTTTAATACAATCAAGGATAGTTTCGATAGAATCAAGAACAATTTCAATCCAATTAAAGATGGCTTCTATCTGATTGAGAAATTCATGAATTTGCAAGTTTAATTGCTGGACAAATTCTATTTCCAAATCGATCCAATTAAAGATGACTACGATCCCATCGACAACCGGCCGATTGGATTAAAGCTCTCATCTATAGAACCAACAAGTACATAAATCAAAGTCAATTTGAAAATTTTCTAGAGAAGCGCGTAACTTAGGTCTTAAAACATATTTAAAGGAGTCTTTTAGATGTTCTCAACAATCAAGTTAGGGTTTAAGAGGTGATTTCAAGTGAGATGAAGCTCTTTCGGCGGCGTCCTTCCTCATTTCGTCCTCCCTAGTTTGTTTTTATTTTTGTTTTGTTTAAGATGTTAGTCATGTTTGGCTAATCTCTTAGCTAAGGCTAAGGGATGAGCCTATTAATGGATTTTTTATATTTAGTTCATTTTTAATGAAAGTTTGTAGGTTTTCATGTCGAATTATGGTTGGATGTGATCGAATTCCTAGATTGGAGAAGGAATCAATCTGTAAAATCGATTGATTTATTGTCATCTACTCCAGGTACATTAGATGTTTTTGATTCCTTGTGATTGATTACCTAGTTCTTCATGAGAGATTAACTTATCTTAATTGTATTATATGTCGGATGTTTATAATTGAATTTACTGTATTGTCTTCCAATTAGAATGCATTGAAATCTAGTTCTAGTTGAGTTATCAACTTGAAAAGACGAAGTAAGTTCAAGTTCTATTGATTGGGGATTCTTGAATCCTTAGTTTCTTTTATTAATTGTTTAAACCTTTTTATTCCTCTTTCACTAGGTTAAAAATCTAGAAAACAATTTAGCTTTTGTTGTGTTCTCACAAATTCCCTGTGGAATAATTTCGATCTTTCTAAGTTTAATACTACAACACAGTCCTACACCTAGGATTGCCCAATAAGATTTTTGGCACCATTGTTGGGGAATTGCGCTGATAATACGTTAGGGTATTAATTTTTAGTAGTAAACTAAATGTAACGCCCTGAAAATCGGGGGTCGAGCATAAACTCAACTCCCGAGTTCCAACGCATCACTTATGCAACATAATGAATGATGATTGAATGTTGTTTGTATTAGTGCATTGAACATGAGTGAGATTAAGCCAAAACAGCATATCATACTCCAGAGACAAGTGAGATTACAAGCGGAAGACTGTGATAGATATATAAAATATAAAAACTGTGGTGAGTCTCCAGAGTGTGATAATGTTACCAGGTTAATGAATTACAAGTATAATTTCAAAATATACCAAGTTGTGTAAGGTCATCTAGTCGACATCCCTGTAACCCCGTCGATCAAGACACACTCACATGAAGCCGCCAGAAAAATGCATATACAAGAAAGCATTCTCGTCGTCACAAAAGTCTGGCTCCGCCTCAGGAGTAGCGTCGCCATCTGCAATCAGACAAAGTTTGGTGGGTGTCCGGAACACCGTCCCGTAACGTGGGAGTGAGTGATCAACTCAGTGGAACAATAAAGCATAGGTTAACATGTTATCAATTCAGTTAAGCAGTAATGATAAAGCAGTACAATCAAACACTCCTAAATACTCTTATTAATGCAAGTATGAATGTAGTCATGATGCATGCCCTCGCCAACATACTCCCTCGTGTGACACCATCTTACGTTCGCGGCATGCTTTCATCCGTCAGTGCTCCACATCTTCCAGGCACATGCAGTGCGATGATGAGCATGATTACCGAGTTGTTATTAGTCCTTTTCATACAGCAGTATTGGGAAACTAAGGTACCTCCCTTATATCATTCCCAAACAATGATCCATTCGAGGGTCGTCAATCCTAGATAATCTCATACGATAGTGTGGTTCTAGGTCGCTGCAAGGGCTGTCCAGGGCTGTTACATGGAATCGTTGCACCACTCCCCCATCACATTATCAATACAGGCCTAGTTTATACTCTGCTTACTACGGGAAGGCTCGTCGCCTCACTGTAGATTCAGAGTATGCTCGAGGTCACTACACTGGGTATGGTCAGGGCTGCCAGGGCTGTTACACGGAATCGTTACACCACTCCCCCATCACCCATCAAAGCAGTGTAGGCCGACAGCTCGAATACAGTGTCCCATACCATCGTATTCAGCTCACGAGTCTAGGTTGCTCACTGGTTACTACGGGGAGGCACATGGCCCCAGCGTAGGCCGACAACTCGACCACGGTGTCCCATACCACCATGCCCGGCTAATGAGTCTTAGCGGATCGAGGTACCAAGGTTAACAGGGTTGCACTGGTAATTTCGGCACCTTAGGTTCAAACAGTAGCGTCCAAACATGGTGAACATACTTTAGACAGATCAGGTTACTTGACGAGCTCAGCTAGCTCGAGCGCACGACAAGTTGAACGACATGAAGTGCATAACCATTTCGCGTGGCCAACCACTATCGCCAACCGAAGTACGACTCGGGTTCGTCGAACACATCTCACGTGGCGAAAAAATCTCAACCACGAATTCAATCCCGTTACCGATTGCCTGGACTATACAATAGTCCCAATCACATTCAATTACGGAACAGTTAAAGCAGTAATGGATCAAGATTTCAAATCATACAATCAAATATCCAATATTGTCCGCTTAGGGCTACCAGGGCTGTTGCATGGAATCGTTACACCACTCCCCCATCACCCTTCACGGCTTTTATGGAATACAACTTAAACATGTGAAGTAGTTAGATCAGAGTTAAATAAATAGGTAATTCAAACATATTAATAAGCATGTTATAAAACACAATGCAAACAGGAAATCCAAACATATACATTTCATAGACCAGTAAGTGATTAAACTAAACAACTTACATGAAGGAAATCATACACATCACTAAGGTAGTTGAGAATCCTATCTCAACACCTACACAAGGCACTACTAGCTTAAGTACATACCTATACAAGCATTTTCACAAACACTTAGACCACACATTCCAACATACCTATAATATACTGGTTAAAACACAAGTCGTAGCAAATCCTTTCACAAAGGATTGCCACATGAACCACGATCATGCATACACGATTAATAGTCATGGCAAGCATAAATCATAGTTCCATATTCATTTGAACATTTCTACAAACACTTAGGCTACAACTAGAAAATACACGACGTATGTTAATATAGCAGGTGTTAGGCTAATCCGTTCACCCAGAAGTTGATACACACGTATCTAGCATACATAGACAGCAATTAATCATGGCAAGCACAAATCCGTATTTCATACATATACGTTATTTTCTACAAATACGAGGAATACAGTATATTCAACATACTTAACGTATATCTGAAAATGAAATGGACATCATTTTGTAGATGTGCAATTGCATGCAGATCATGAATCTATCATTATCTGACATTGAAAGCATTGAAAACCATAACATATATGTCTAAAGTCTACACCTTTTGTCGTAGAATCGTAACGAATACGCTAGAATCTCTGAGCCTTCGTCTACGGTGATTAGGCAACCTGAATCATGAAACAGGTCATCTATTACATCACCTACACTCTTGGAAACCCTAAAACAGCTTAGGGTTAGCTTTCTTACCTAGAAATGAAGCCGGAATCGCCGGAAAAGCGATGGTTAAGCCTGTAGATCGACAGGGTAGAACGGCAGGAAGAATCTCCCACCTCTCCCACACTTTCTCTCTCTTTTCTCTCTTCTCTCTCCTAGGTTTTCTCAAATTTGTATGGGAGGAATGAGAGAGGGTTTAAGGTCTTTATATAGGTCCAGAACTCATGGAAATAGACTCGGGGTCAAGGTATACTTGGGTTATAGCCAAAGTGGGTCTGTTCCGTCTCAACAGAGCACTTCTGGAAGCCCCCCTTGAGCCAAAGGTCGGACTTAAGCTCACAAACAGTGGATCTAGGTTCAGCTGAGGTTTCGTTCCAGTCAGGTTTCCAGATCGCATGTGGCGGACCAGTTTCAGTTCAACGGTCAGCGAATCTCGATCGGGGATTTCAAGTACATGGATATGTTTGGGCAAATATCCCTGATCCGAGGGTGTAGTCTGGTCTGATTCCGACGGTCTGGTTGCTTATAACTGATCCGCAAGCGACACGTCTTAGATTACATAAATTTGTATTTTATTTTTAATTAATTTCACATTTCTCATACTCTTCACTCCGGGCTCAAGCAAATAGCCCCAGGACACTATCTGTAATTGATCTCTGAGATGGTCATCAAGCCCAGCAAGGCGGTCCTAACCATTTAACTTCGCATTAATCGGACTTCCGACGTGTGGTCCAGATCTGATACGGAGTTTCGTGATGCTCCCGAGAGCAGCCGGGTAATGAGATTGATCCTAGATTTTAGGGTAACCTAGCGTCAATGATTCTACAAGTTTTGGGTCTTGGAGATCATATTTAAAGTGGATCAAGCGGATTTCGTAGCTAATCTAGTTTAGCACTTAGTTACCTTTGAAGGATAAGGTAGTGAAAGGTGAGATTTGTGAAGGAAAAGGGTAAAAAAGCGATTTTAGACTGTGGGATTGAGTTCTGACAAGTTAATAAGGTGTTAAGATCGACCCATTGCCTAAGGACGTTTAATTCCAGGTTGGCAAAAATCCAGGATGTTACACTAAGGTTTTTCTTTTAGGGTTTAATTCTAAAAGGCTTAGTTCTAGTTTGGTTGTTTTTACATTTTAAAAAAATTTTTTTTTTTAGGAATACTAACATCATTTTAGTTTTTATTTTGTAGCATCCTTAATCCTAG
The DNA here is from genome assembly GCA_021015155.1 of Magnolia officinalis. Classification (NCBI taxonomy): domain Eukaryota; kingdom Viridiplantae; phylum Streptophyta; class Magnoliopsida; order Magnoliales; family Magnoliaceae; genus Magnolia; species Magnolia officinalis. The sequence continues at coordinate 61,329,476 of JAJHSJ010000007.1, read as the reverse complement.
TTCTTCTCAACCGGTAACACCATTCTTGTCTTCTTCTAATTGCTTATAGTTTCTTCTATTTGCTTTAGAATTAATTTTTTTCACTATAGGATTTTATTTTCTAGGTTTAGGTTTAAAACTTAGTTTTCTATGCGTGGTTCATGCCCAAGTAGGCAAGGGTTCATACACAGCAACTTCTAGGTGAAGGAGGTTTAGTTGACAGGCTCTCCATTCATTGTCGAGTTCAAAAAATACTTGAATACTCATGAACCATTGTAAACCATGACTGCGAATGCTCAAACCATGGTTGAGCAAGAGCTATACTTTAATGAGGACGTTGATGCTGAACTTGACATGCCACCGGCAAGGACGGTGTGTGATGAGAACGAAGCAAACTACATTCCTCCTGTCAAAACTTTGAGAGACTATCTACAACCGGCGAGAGCAAGCATGCTGTCTTTCATGCTTTTCCCAGTTAATGTAGGATATCTAGATTTCAAATCAAAAGTGATCCAACTTCTTCCTAAATTCCATGAACTTGATTTAGAAAGTCCATATCTACATCTCAAGGAATTCGATGAGATTGTAGCAACCTTGCATTACAACAACGTCTCCCAAGATGTAATTTGACTTTAGTTATTTCCCTTCTCTCTAAAGGAGAGAGCCAAGTCATGGCTCCATTCATTGAGACCGCGCTCGATAGGTACATGGGCTGAGATGACCCAAGAGTTCCTTAAAAAGTTCTTCCTAGTTCATAAAACCAACACTTAAGGCATGCTATCATGAATTTCTCCTAAAAGAAAGACGAGACATGTTTCCAATGTTAGGAGAGATTTAAGGAGCTCTTACTAGCATGTCTACATCATGGTTATGAAATTTGGAGCATAATTAGTTTCTTTTATGATGGACTGAACTCGAATATACGCAAATTTTTCGAGATGATGTGTAATGTCGATTTCATGACCAAGGATCCCAAGGAGGCATGGGATTACTTTAATAAGTTGGCTGAAAATGCAAAGTCATAGGATAACACCAATCGATCAAGTAATGTCAAGCCTATGCCTAAAGAGAAAGGGAGAATTTACGTCCTTAAGGAAGAGGACGATTTTAATGCTAAGATTGCGAGTCTCACTCGAAAGGCTGAGGCCATGGAACTGAGGAAGGTGGAAGCAGTCCAATACACAAATGTGGTTGTTGAGAGTGTTTGTGGCATATATGAGAGCAATGTTGTTCACAACCCCAAGTGTAGGATCGCGATGTAGTAATAACTCGGTGAGACCGAGGTCGAACCCACATGGACTAAACTTGTACGTATTCTAAAAATAACTAGAACTAGAAATAGAAAAAAAATCTAAATCTAAAACTGAAATAAAAGAGAGTGATTGTGAATAATGTTTATTAAAACTATCAATTAAAAGGTGGGAACTAGGGTGCTAAGGATCCACTTGTAGCTATCAGGATGCTACCTCACTTTGATTTAAGATGCACAATTGGAATTGGAGTCCGATCATATCCAATTGGAAGATAAAGCAATTAAATCAAATCTCTGAACTTTTCATTGATCTAGTCATCAATGAAGGAGTATTGTGGTGATTGGAAGGGATTCCATCATCCTACCATGCCCATGAGACGATGGTGAACAACAGGATTTACCAAACTCATAATCTCAAAACAGAAAAAGAAGATATCCAAAGCTATCACAACATCTATTGTAATTTGAGTCACAATAAATCATAGAATCTGAAAATATTCCTTTAATATCAAATTAGAAATAAATGAGGTTCAATAAGAATAAGAATCAAAGCAAAAAAATCATCCCAACATGCTATAAGCTTCACCTCTTAACCCTAACTAAGAGCTTTAGCCAACCATAGACATGATTGGATCTAAAACCCTAAAAGAAAGCATTAAAATTAAATAAGAAAGAAAAACTCTTAGGAGGTTGCTCCATGGCTCTACTTCTGAAAGCCTAATTTATGCATAGAACTCATCAAAGAATCCATATTTATAGCCTTTGTTCAACTATAATTAAAAACTGCCTCAAATTTACGCACTCTGCGTAACGCCTTCGATGTCATCGAATAGCCTTTGATGTCATCGAACGTAACTTGAATCCAGAAGTCGCGCCTTTTTGCACTATATAAATCTTTATGTCATTAAACATACCTTTGATGTCATCGAACAATCCTTCGATGTCATTAAATGGTGTTCAAGTAATTGAGAATGTGTCTAGAGCGTTCCAGTGAATTGCTCCAAAAATTCACAAAAATCTCATTGTCATCGAGCTGCCTTTGATGTCATTAAGCAGGTCTTCGAGCAATCGAATAGGGCTTCGATGTCATCGAGAACTGCATTCAATTTGTCTAGCAACCAACTTGATTTTCTTATAATTCTTTGATGTCATTGACCCGTGTTCGATGTCATCAAACACTGGTTTCGATGTCATCAACCGGCGATCGATAACATAGATAGTGAAGTTCAAATTTTGTGAAATTTTTACACTTTACACTTTCGACTTCCTTCTTTCTCCACTTAGTTTCCTTGAATCTTGGGGTCTTGAAATGTACAATCTTGGTCTCCTAAGATCCATCCTTTGCTTTAGTGATTCTTGAGCATCAAATCTATGCTTTTAACATTCTTTTTAATCTAAGCTCTCAGATTCACCTTGCAATACAAACATGTATAAAATATACCCATTAAGCGTTATCATGTTCATAAAACCAATATATAAATAAGAGAAAATATGTAATATTTGACACTCAACACACACCCCAACTAGCATTTTGCTAATCCCAAGCAAAACATGTGTGACATAATCTTCAATTCTCAATGTTTAAACCTTTTTCAGAAAACAATCTTTTGTGCAAACAAGTATGAATGAGTATAATTCAAAGAAACGATAGTGAAAATTTAAAAACCTAAAGCTGAATCACATGAGAAATCAATCAAATAGGTTCTTTATCAATCACTTTGGAGCATAAGTTCATATATATAGTTTTTCCAATGTGCTTAGCAAATTTTAACTTACTTTCCATAAAAGTACTATCATTTCATAATGTTAGCCATTCTCACCACCTTAATATTAATTGAATAATCAAGTACAGATTCTGAGCTTATCCCATTTTTCTTCTTTTTCTAGTTTTTGATTTTATATTGACGGTCACTCTTATTTATTCATTCTTTTCAGTCTTTTCATTCTTTTCATTCTTTTGCAATCTTTTCATCATACATCACCTTTTTGTCGATCTCACTATTTTTTAACTAGTTTGTTTCATCTTTTTAAGGTGGATAAAATTCTCCAGATTTAATTCTCAACATCTATCAATGATTCTCATACTAACAATCAGAAATTCTAGCACAATTCATAAAAAATAAATTGAATATGTTTTTTTTTATTTAGATCAACATGATATTCAAACTTCCTCTTAATCAATTGAATGAAAGAACGTAAGTGATAGTCTACTTAGTTGATCAAACTCCAACATATCAAAATTCGGTCTCTATCTTATCATCATACTCATAGTCTTCTTAATTACCCAAACTTTTTTTTTCCAAATTGTTTGTTTATTGAAAGAAATAAGCCTAACTATACCTCCATCAGACTAGGAGGTCAACCCTGGTACACATGATCAATCAGAGGTATGGACATATCCTCTAAATCAAACTTCTCAACAAATGGCTTAAGACAATGTCCATTCACTTTGAAAATATTGTCATTTTTCAGATTCTTTATCTTGACGGCCCCATGAGGATAAATGTTCATAACAGTGAAAGGGCCTATCCAACGAGAGCGAAGTTTATCCAAAAGAAAAATGTAACCAAGAATTGTACAAAATGACTTTTTGACCAGTTAGGAATGATTTTCGAAGGATGTTTGAAAAGGCGAGCTTAAGAAGTCCTAGAGGGGGGGGGGGGGGTGAATAGGACTATGCCAATAATCGAATAAAGTGTTAAATAATAAATAAATCAGAGATCTTAATCATACTAGTATTAAAACATTGATTTAAACTGATTCATCAGACAACCTTCACCCAAACAAGTTTAGGCAGGACAACTTTATTTCATGAATGTGATAAAGAATCAAAATTCCAAACTGAGCAAGAGTAAATAAAAACTAACTATTACAAACATTCACCACTTTAGTATAAAAGGAATTACAACCATTCACCACAAAAATAATAAAATCATTCACCACAACACCAAGAATTATTGTGGTTCGGTGTGTCAACAACTGTTCTCAAACAGCCACACCTACTCCACTCTTAAGATTACTAACTACGTAATCTTGGCTTTCACTATGATAAGGTTTTCACAGGGTCACCTTAAAACCTGATACAGTTGTGATTTTACCGGGCTATCACAAACAAAGAAACCCCTCACTGAGATTTTCTAGCTTATCTCAAAAAAACCAACGCTGAGATTTTCTAATTATCTCAGAAAAACCAAATACATAATGTAAATGTATACTTATCTTCACCGTAGAAGAAGTTTGTAAGTGCTATAATGTGTAAACCACACCTTGTTTTTCAAATTTCGTTTAGACAAAATAGCTTATGAAGTGGTCTTCAATGTAGATCAAGATGGAAAGTTCAAGTTCTACTAAATTTCTAGTAGAAGATCAAGCTTCATCAAGAAATTTAAGCTCTATTGAAGAATTTAGTAGAAGATCAAGCTCCTCAAAGTTCAAGCATCTAATCTACTTCAAAGTTCAGTCATTTCAGGTATTATGAACCGTAGAAAGCCCTTAGGTTTAGGTACTTTCAAAATCTACGTTAAATGGATTTTTACCCTTATAGTTGACTAAGGTTCGACTAGTCTAAGTTGTTGCTCGATTAGTCCAAGAATTTTCGACTAGTCCTAGTTCAATATCACGTGGATAGTGATTATTGAGAGTGAAGTAGGTGTGGCTATTTGAGAACAATTGTCGACACACCAACCACTATAATTCTTGGTGTTATGGTGAATGCCTTTTATGTTTATGTGGTGAATGGTTGCAATCCTTGTAAGTTAAAGTGGTGAATGCTTATAATATTTTTAGCTTTTATTTACTCTTACTTGGTTTGAAATTTTGATTCTTACGAGTTTTGTGAAATAAGGTTGTCCTGCCCAAACTTGTTTGGGTGAAGGTTGTCCTACGAACCAGTTTGAATCAACGTTTCAATACTAGTGTAATTGAGACTTCTGATTTATTTACTATTTCTGCACTTTATTTTTTTTTATTTGGCATAGTTCTATTCACCCCCTCCCCTCCCCTGGGACTGGTTAAGCTCTCTTTTTCAAAGTTGTAGTTGAGGAACCACTTTTCTTGAATGTCAAATGTTCAATATTTAGTCCGATAGAAAAGGTCCAGGGTTTTATTAAATTTAATTAGATTTAAACCAATGCTACTTGTATTAATTCCTTTAAATCTCAAAAAGAAGAGTATTCCCTCTCTTTTTAGAATCAAAATGATAGAATTAGAGATTAAGGAATTAAACAAAAGAAGCTATAAAATGATTTATAAATATTGTTTGATAGCTTGACAATAATTGAGGCCTCTCTCTTTCTTTCAGAAGGATTTTGGTAGACTTGAATGCACTTTCGGATTGAGAAAGAACCTCAATTTTGTTGCTTCGACTCGTCTAAAACAGTCTTCGACTGGCCCAAACACTGGATTTAGTTCCAATGGATTTTCAGATTTGAGCAGGATAAGATCTAACAAATCTTCGACTGGTCGAAGGAGCCAAAATTTGAACTAAATTAGTTGCTGGACTTCGAACCGAGAAATGCTTGACTGGTCAAAGAGTGTCCTTCGAATGGTCGAGGAGACCACTCGACTGGTCAAAGGAGCAACAAAATTTTTATTTTACTTTGGCTAGAACTAAGACTGGTTGAGAAATTCTTAAGTTGGTCGAACCAAAAATTAGGCTAGTCAAGACTCAACCAATTACAAGTATAAAAACTCAATTTTAAATATATTTTGAAAGCACCTAAACCTAAGGTCTTTCTAGGATTTATAATACCTGTATGGACTGAACTTGAAGTATATTAGATACTTGAACTTCTCTAAGGAGCTTGATCTTCTACTAAAACTTTAGTAGATTAAGCTTGATCTTCAACTTGAGCTTGAGCTAGGCTTGAACCTTGATCTTGAACCAACTTGAAGATCACTTGCTAAGATGTTTTGACTAAATGAAATTTGACAAACAAGGTGTGAAGCGTGCTTTGAACATTATAGAACTTACAATCACCCCCTTTGTCAATTTCGTGACAAAGCACTTAGTATTACAATAATTAGAATGAAGCCATATATTCTTGTACTCATGTTGTAGAATATTTTGACGACGATTACAAAAAATTTACTACTCCCCCTCAATTTGTACTTTCCCTGTATTATGACATACAACATTCCATTCCAAAGCATTCTCCAAGCATGTAAGCATATTCATGTATGCATCATATATATATATATATATATATATATATATATATATATATATATTATATATATATAATATATATATATATATATATATATATATATATAATCATATATTCAAAACATGCAAGCCATAAATATAGAAATAACCCTCTCCCCTTTTTGTCACAAGTTGACAAGGGAAGGAATAGGTTAACTATCAAGTAAATGAGATATTCAATGAATAATCATAGAAACATAATAGAAGAAATAAAACATATGAATATACCAAGGAGAGTTGTTGTGAACCCTGAGAGATCGCCGCCCACACTTTTAGGCAGTCTTGCTTTTATACTGTTTGTAGTTGGGGAGTTTGACGTGGGGGGTATGTAACCTTGACTGTCAATTTGGAGTTGCCACTAGCTACTTAATCTCAAAATCCTGCAGTCGGCTAGAACCCGTGGAATATGTAAGGTTGGAGAAATCAAAGATTTTTCTATCTTAGATTGACTCCTGATCTGCGATCCGGGATTCTGGGTAAGTGACCTCTGTTATAAAGAGGGAATGTGTTAGGCACCCTCTCTGTCCGTACAAATGTAAAGTCTCTACTCGGTGTGGTAAGGAAATCTCAAGGGACGAATGATGTGGTCGGAATAGGACTAGGCACATGCAGATTTCTGATGTGGCAAGATCCAAGTTTTGGTAAGCTACAGAGCATACGTCCAAGGATGTGTCTAGAAGGCGGATGTGATGATGCTTATGCAAAAGTAAAGAAAAGTGGACTAGATCACTAGAAATTTTTGATGTGACAAGATCCGATGTACGGCAAGTTACAGAGCATACGTTCACAAACGATCTAGAGAAGTAGAGGGGTTGAGAAGGGAAGAGATTTTATGATGAATGCTTGTGTGTAAACAAAATGAAAGGATCTTTGGCTTGATCTCGAGTTGGCTAGGACACGGACTACACCATGATCAATCCGGGCTAGACTTGTGGGGTTGAGATGGTTGGGAGTAGGCTAAGGGGTAGTTGAAAAATCAAACCTTGGAGGCTTAGGAGCTCCTTCTCACCCTCACTCTCTTCTGCTCTTTCCCTCTCTCTCACTTGAATTTTAGAAATGAGATGTGTTGGTTTTTTTGTATTTTTTATTATTATTATTTATTATGAAATGTGAAGAGGAGAAGGCTATTTATAGCCTTTTGGGATGACATTGTGGTAATTGTTGGGTTTGTGAGTGGTAAAAGCTGACATGGTGGTTTGGGATTGGTTGAAGAGAGAGGAATGCCATGTGGCATGCTCATATTGGCTCTTAGAGATAGGTAAAAAATGGTAAATAAGATGGGCTGGGGGGGGGGGGGGGGGGGGGGGGGAGGGTAAATCCATATGAAAGTTAACTTGGGATGAGAGACAACTGTTGGTTGGAGGAGACACCTATCCATTCTGGGGTGGCAGTCGGATTACTACCGACGGTAGTCCGACTACCACCCGCGGTAGTTCGATTACCGCCCAGGCTAGGTTTGGTCCGGGCTTTTGTCGTTGGGCTTCCTTTGGTGCTCTAGCTCATCCGGAAGTCTTCTTTCGGGCTTTTGGGCTCAAATGGTTGGGTGTGTTTTTAGGGTTTATACTAATTTGCATGTACGCTTTGGCTTGGGTGATGGTTTAGGGTTTGGATTAGGGTTTAAGCTAGGATTAGGCTGGCTCTTGGATTTAGGTTGAGGTTCGGGTTAGGGTTAGGCTAGGTCTTGGGTTTAGGCTGAGGTTTGGGTTAAGGTTTTGTTTAGGATATGATCATGGCTCCCAGATTGTCCTAGTTCTCTGAAGATGCTAGCCTGGGTGGGGTGTCTACAGATGCCCCTCTTTGGCCGAGGTTGTGAGTAACCGAGTGCCAAAGCGAGTGGACACCTCACCCTTCTGGTCAGAAAAGGGTAGTGGTTCGAATCTGTTGCCTGCCATTGTATCAATGTCAGTTGACTATTGGAAAAGAGATGACTCGCACATATCATGAGGGTTGAGGAAAATGTTGTGATTGTCCCTGCACATTCTGCGATATTATAGACCACGAATCACAACCCTTTCATGCAGATTGTTAATAACATTGGAGGGTAAGTCTGAAGAGTAGGGCCTCTGCATGTCGATGTGGCTTTACGAGGATTCCCGTACTGTTTGGATCTATCGTTTCCTTTGCTACGTAATCACCCTAAGAGTATTCATTCTGTTTGATCGTCAAAGTGGTTAGCTGCCCTGCGTGTCGATGTGGCCTTACGGGGAACTCACTACACCAACTTGGACTCGATCAAACTTTCTGAATATCCCGGACTAGGTATATGCAGGCAATCTTTTACCATGCAGTCTGCTGATTCTAATACTTTGGTTACAATGGATTATCTTCACCTTGAGTTGATTATTTTTTCTAGAGATAGATTAAATTCATTTTCACTTGCATTCGTCTCGTACGACTGTCCAGATATGGAGATCGGGTCAATCGTAATTGTATCATATACAGATTTGATCATCTTTCGGGGGAACCGAAGGGATTGAATCTTATTTTGCTATTTGAACTGACCGCAACTGGAGAATATAGAAGATTCCTCAGTGTACTGCATGCTACGTGCGTTTTTGAAAATTTTTTATTTGAAAACTATTCTCTGTGGAACTAGATTCCATAGGGATTTTATTGAAAGTGTTTTTTTCCTTATATTTTTTTAAAATATCCGTTCGATCTCGTAAAAAGGCGGTGTCGTTCAGTTTTTATTGTGCAAGTTAAGTAAGCAGTCGTGTTGCCTCCACTAATGAGCTAATGGGGCTAACGGTGTTTATTGGATGATATTTTTGGGATTTTTTGAAACATCCGTCCGATTTCGCAGGAAGGCGTCATTGTCCGGTCTTTTATTTGCAATTGATCAAACAGTCGTGTTGCCTCCATTAACAAATTAATGGGGCTTTAACCATGATTTTTTACATTTTTGTGTATTTTTCTTTTTCTCATTTTTTGTACTTTCCAGCAATTTATCATTTTATTTACCAAGATTCTCAATTTCTCATAAGATTTTGAATTTCTCGCTAGATATTGGGGTCTTCTCATGAGAAGGATCCCCATTTCTCTTTTCCTAGCTTTGGTCCGTTGGATATGGTGGTGATCCAGCCGTCCCATCTCTTCAAAAGGGATTGGCATGCTGTCCCATGCGAAACTTGTAAGTGCTATGTTGTATATCAAGCACCCTGTATTGTCAAATTTTGTAGTGACAAACCACTTTGGAATAGTGGACTTGTTCATGATGGAAAGTTCACCTTCAAGTGACCTTCGAGTGATGGAATGTTCGCCTTCATATGAAGATGTGTTACAAGCCATGAAGACTGTTCTATCTACATCAACTTCATGTCCAACATCAACTTCTAGTGCTACATTGACTTCAAGTTCTGGACCAAGTTCAAGTGCTACTTCAAATGCAAGATCAAGTTCAAGTACACTTCATAGTCAAGAAAAAAGATCAAGTTTCAAGTATTCAAGTTCAAGATTCAAATACTTCAAGAAGAAGATCTACCGGATCTACCAAAGCTACAAGTTCAATGTTCAACATTTTAGGTATAAATGACCCTAGAAAGACCTTAGGTTTAGGTCATTCATATTGTGCATTTAATATGGGTCATTGTGCTTATTATAGGCTTCGCTTCGACTAGTCCTAGTCAATGTTCGACTAGTCTAAGCTCTGCCTTGACCAGTCCAGGGTTTCTCTGGACCAGTCCAGATTTAAATTCAAATTTTAAAAATTTTATGGTAGGTACTCGACCGGTTGTGGAGACTAGCTCGACCAGTCGAGCTGGGCTCGACTCGAACTCCAACAACCATTTTGAGCCCCACTCAACTAGTCGAGTACCATGCTCGACTAGTTGAGGGTTAGTTTTATCCAATCGCACTAGAATTTTTGAAATTTAGTTGCTCCCAAGACCAGTCGAGGCTGACCTTAAACCAGTCGAGGGAACCGTTTTTTAGCCTATAAATAGAGGACTTTTCTCAGCTTTTTTTCGTTCATTCCTAGCTAATTCAAGCCACTACTCTGAGAGATAAGTCCTCGTGATTATCAAGCTATTGTACGGTAATTTAAGATTCTTTTTATAGCTTTTTATTTTCTAATTTCTTGATCTCTTGCTACTTCAATCTTATTTGATAAAAGGGAATTCTGATCTACCCATTTTGAGATCCAAGAAATTGAATCAAAGTAGCCCAAGGTTGGATTAATTTAAAATTCATTTAAACCTAGAACCCTTCCATTTGTGTGATTGAATTACATTAGACATCTTCATCTTCAAAGAAGTGGTTCTTCCGGGCTACATCAAAACAGAATCTATAGATAAGTATTTTGAATTACAGCTTTTGGTTTTTAAGATTGCTAGAAAATCTCTATTGTGGTTTTGACTGAGATAGCCAGAAAATCTCATCGTGGGGTTTTTAATTGTAATAGCCCATTAAAAACACAATTGTAAAGGTTTTAAGGTGAACCTTGAAAAACCTTCTTTCATAGTGAAAGCCAATATCACATGGGTTGTGATTATTGGGAGTGGAGTAGGTGTGACTGTTTTAGAACAGTTGGTATACGCACCGAACCACTATAATTTTTAGATTTTGGTGGATGATGATGTATGTGATTTATGTGTGGTGAATGCATGTATTTATTTTATGTACTTGTGGTGAATCTTGTAATAGTTAGATTTGTTTCAATTGCTTCTTGTATTAGTTTGAGTTTTTGATCCTTACTGAGTTCAAGAAATTAGGTTGTCCTACCATAAACTTTGGTTTTGGTGTAAGGTTGTCCTTTGAACAACGTTTGTATCAACCTCTCAATACTATTGCAATTGAGGTTGTTATTTGGTTCAGCTATCAGCATTTATATTACGATTTATTTTTTATTTGGCATAGTCCTATTCACCCCCCCCCCTCTAGGACTGAGAGCTCGTCCTTTTCAAAACTGAACTCGGGCGGTAGTCCGTCTATCGCATGACACCCAATTGTTCGCTTGTCCGGCACCAGTGTTGGTCCGATCATGGTGCCTCTTCCCCTATTTCTCCTTCTTTTCCAATTCATCTAGGGACACCATTGTTGCTCCCTAGAAGCTCTCTTATTGGTGATTTTTGCTCCTTTGTAGCCATCTTCTTGCTCCACTTCCTTCATCATTCTTCCAGGTGGTTGATTGCTTCATTGGACTGATTTTTTGTTGTGTATTTGGCTGGACTTCGCCGGATCATGTTGGTGGAGTGTTTGGATGGCCCATTTGTAGCTTTGGATCTTCTTTTTGGGCATAGGAGAGCTATGATCGGGACCATCGATCGTGTTGACCGGATTTCTAGCCATTAGATCTTGTTGGAAAATTTTATTTTTCAATAAAGGCTGCTGTATTTTTTTTTGATTTTGTGTTAGAGTGGGGTATGATAAGAAAAGGGGGCCCCACTCTTATGATAATTTTTTTTTTTGGTTTTTTGGTGTTTTGTTGTTTTTTTGTGTTGGAGACAATCTAGACCGTAGGATGATGGACAAGATGGATTATTCGGGGTCCACTTGAGTGTTCTGATGGCATGGGTCTTGATGGTGGGCCGTCACTTGTGGAGTGGATCGTACTCCTTGTCATGATTTTTGGCCATGTGTGGGTTGGATTTCTCAAGTGGGCCCTGGATCATGGATTGGGGAACATGGGCCTGATTTTGGACATGTGGGCCTAGGAAATGGGCTTAAAAACATGGGCATTTGAACAATGGGTTTGGACCTTGGGATTCTTGAGATGGGCTTTGAGATGGGTCTTGTGGTCTTTGAAATGGGCTTTTGGACAACAGGCCTCTTGGAACAATGGGCCTTGAATGGGTTTTGGACTCGTGGGCCTTGTGGGCTTTGGACTTGTGGGCCTTATGGTGAGAAGGGTACTTACCTTTATACATTCTGCTTGTGCAGCATGCCTCGCCGTGGTCGCAATGAGGTTGGTCCCTCTCACCATTCTGTTGATCCGTGCTATGTGCCTCAGGAGGGTCGGCATTTGTCTGACGTGGCCCGTGAGGGAGGAGCTCCCACAATCTTGAGAGGGCGCGGGGTTAAGACCCATTGGCAGGACTGGTTTAAGGATCCCAGCCCTTGTTCTTTGAGGTGTTAGAGTGCACTCCTCTAACCAGTTTGTTTAGGATTCGTCTAAGCAAGACGAACATGTCCCTACTGTCTATGCTGGCTGAACGGTGGCGTGCGAAGACCCACACCTTTCATCTGCCCTTCGGCGAATGGGGAATCACCCCTTATGACATTTATATGCAGCTGGGCCTCTGGTATGAGGGAAGATCCATTCCGTTCGAGGAGGACCTTCTGATACCTTCTGTCGACGATTGGATGAGCTTGTTGGGGATGATGCCGGATCTCATGGATTTCTCGGGCCCACAGTTCAAGTTACTCTGGTTTTCCACAAATTTTGACAGTCGCATTCCAGAGACAGAGGCCAAGGCCATTGTGAAGGCCCATGCCTTGATTTTGTATACTATGGGAGCGATGATATTCTGTCACAGGAACGAGCTGGTGAGTTCCCATTTGCTGTCACTCATGGCAGACATCACTTTTCCCACTTTGTATAATTTGAAAGCATCCCTTCTTGCCCGTTTGTACGATGGGTTGGATAAGGTCAGTCGTTGCAGTAGCAGGTCGTTGATTGGCTTTTACCTAGTCATTGAGGTGCGTGTCGGATCCCTTTCCTTTGCTCTGTTCCCCTGGATGATCAATGTGACTTCTGATTATGACTATACACAGGTCTGTATCTTTGATCACTTTCCTCATTTGGCCCCTACTTTGATCGACTGAATGCCTCCTTTTCCGCGCATGATGCCGTGGTACAAGGATAACCGCACCACACGCGCATGTTTTCTGATCTTGCGTGGAGGTTGAACGTTGATGCCCTTATCCCTGATGACGTAAGTGATTGCCCTACCCTTTTGTTGCTTGCTTTTGTCCTTCATTTCTGATTTTCTTGTCTCTTGCAGTTCCACACCCGGTCGTACCTTCGGTCGAACGCTACTCTCACTCCGATGGCTCAGGAGGCTTACCAGGCCTCGCGTTGAAGCCGTATTTTGGAAGATCCTCGAGTGACGATGTGGTATCTATGTGAGAGGCTCTTTGGGCAGTTGACGGGCAGCCCTTTAGTTCCATTCAGTCCTCCATCCGATCCTTCAGATTGGAGGACGGTGCCTGAGGAGAATTGACTGCTGCTCTACAGGGCTTCGAGGCCAGTGCATTTGTCGATCCAGCGAGAGAGTACAACTCTTGGTGTGAGTAGTATGGCATTGGTCTGATCTTACAGCATGCCTATGCTCTCAGTGGCGATGCGTGTTTCGCCGGAGGGGGCCTTTTGGGGCCTTAGATTCACCAGAAGGATACGGATGATTACGTACCTGACAATTATTAGTTTTGTTGTATCATATGTTCATGTATCATTAGCTGTACAACCTTCCATATATATGGAACTTCAGTTGCCCAATGTCATCTTTCTGATTGCCTTTTAAGCCTTTTTGTGGTCCTGATTGAGCTTCCGGTAGAGGATTCATGCTCGAAAGCGTCCAAGGTGGGTCCCACCCTTGATTTCGATGAAAAGTGGGCCTGGGCGGTAGTCCGATTACCGTCCGTTAACATTTGAGAGCCGTTCTGGCTCTGTCAGTTGGCAGGCGTAGAGACAGCATGCGGGCGGTAATCCGACTACCACCTCTGCTCATTTTTTGTTCCAACAAAGGTTCTTCTTCTCTGTCCATTCTCAGCTGCTCCCTTGTTTTATTCCTTCCTGCTCTGATTACTCTGATCATTCATTTTGCCCCCTTTTGTCCCTTTTGTCCCCTTCCTTGTCTTTTTCTTCCTTTTCGTCCTTTTCTCCTTTGTCTTTATTATGGATGGCTTTGGAGGGCATGTTGGTAGGTCCAACAACCTTGATGAGATCGTGGGTGGAGCATCTCCTTTATTGATCCATGATGGCATGGTGGGTGAGAGCCCATTTATGGGTTTTGATAGTGGATTAATGGGTATTGATGGTGGGTTGGTGGGTCCTCTTGAAGAAGTCAATGCCATTTATGGCATTGCTCCTACCACCATTAATGGTGGAGATGGGATGTTGGAGGATGGATTGGATGGGTTTGATGACTTCATGCCTAGTGGGTCATTGGATGGGTTATCCTATGGTGGGATGGGCATGGATGTGCCATTAGATGGTTTGGATGACAGTATGATGGTGATGGATGGTTCAGATCTTGGCGGGGTGTGCTTAGATGGTGGAGATGGCGGGATGGGGGTCAGGATGGGTGGCGGGTCCCACTTTGATGGATCGGGTTTGATGAGTTGTTTGGATTTGATGGGTGACGGACCCTTATTGGCGTATTGGGTCAGATATTTGGTGTGGACTTCGAGGCGGTGATGGGATGCGCAGTTACTATCGTGGATCAGGATGTCGGCCCAATCAGCTATTGGAGCGGCCCGAGTGTTGTGGCTTCGGGGGCATGTACTTTTCAGACTGCCCCTGACGTGGCGATCGTTGGTGGTTCTGGTCCACCTATTATCGCTTTCCAGGACATGCTTCGTGATGTGATAGGAGAGTCAGGCTTTTTCCTACATCATGTGTCATGCCCTAAACTCGGAAACCGGGCTCACAAAATTCTCGATAGCCGAATTGGTGCCGACAGCATCCGTAGTACCCCATTCTCAGCTCCCAGCAACCATACGCCAGATTCCGATCCTGGGATCCTACAAAGATGATTTTTCCATGTACATTTAACTCATAATAAGCATAACCACAAGTTTACCCAAGTCACAAAGGCAACATCATCATCACATATCCACTAATATAAACAATTAAATACAGTGCTGAAAGGGAAATACATATATCGAAAATCAAAGCTCCAGAGGTCCGCTGCATGCTCCAAGCTTAATGCTGCTGCAACCTAATGCCACCTGCATGCATCTATCATGCATAAGCTTATAGAAAGCTTAGTGGGTGGTGAAAGTGTGTGCACAAGGTAAATGCCAAGTAAGCAATATCAGAGTAATTAGAGTAAGCGAAATTACTGACAAGTCCATAAATAATGCAATATCAGAAATACTGCTAAGTTCATAAATCGTACCATATCAGAGTAACGCGAAAATATGCTGATAAGCCCATAAATACCATCAGCCTTATGCAGGCTATGCGATGCAAAAATATAACTGTAACATCCCGAAAAATCGAGGGTCGAGTAGTAACTCAACTTTCGAGTTTCCAGAACATCACTTATGCAACATAGATAATGATGATTAAATATTGTCTGCATTAATGTAATGAACATGAGTGAGATTAAGCCAAAACAACATATCATACTCCAGAGATAGTGAATTTGCAAGTGGAAGACTGTGATAAATATATAAAATGTATAAAAACTGTGGTGAGTCTCCAGAGTGTGATAACATTACCAGGTTAATATATTTCAAGTACATTTCTAAGATATACCAAATGTGTAAGTGTAATGTCTTCTATTCCAAGTACCATAGCCCCGTCAATACAATATCAGGTCTTCAAAGACTTGTCAGAGAGCTACATGAAGGAGAGCTCCACCTCAACATCATAGTAGTCCGGCTTTGCTTCATAAGCATCGCCATCACCTGAAACTCAACAAATCTGGTTGGTGTGTACAACACCGTCCCGTAACGTGGGAGTGAGTAGCTAACTCAGTGGAATAATAAAACATAGGTTAACATGTTGTCGACTCAGTCAAGTAGTAAGATAAAGCAGTATAATCAAACACTCCTAACTACTCTTATTAATGGAAGTATGGATGCAGTCATGATGTATGCCCTCACCACACCCTCCCTCGTGCGACACCATCTCACGTTCGCGGCATGCTTTCATCCCTCAGTACTCCACATCTTCCAGGCACATGCAATGCATGATGAGCATGATTACCGAGTATTTATTAGTCCATTTCAAACAACAGGATTGGGAAACTAAGGTACCTCCCTTGTATCATTCCCAAACATGATCCATTCTAGGGTCGTCAGTCCTAGTTAATCTCAGACGATGGTGTGTTTCTAGGTCACTGCAAAGGCTGCCAGGGCTGTTACGCACAAAGGTTACACCGCTCCCCCATCACCTCTTTAATGATTCATCACTATACAGAAACAGGCCTAGTTCATACTCCATACACCGCGACAAAACTCTAAGGCTCACTGCGATTCCAGAGTATGCTCGAGGTCACTACAAAGGGCTGTCAGGGCTGTTGCTCGCATTCGTTGCACCACTCCCCCATACCACCATAATCGGCTCACGAGTTTGGTTGCTCACTGGTCACTACGGGGAGACACGTGGCCCCAGCGTAGGCCGACAGCTCGACCACGGTGTCCCATACCACCATGCCCGGCTCATGAGTCTTAGCGGATCGAGGTACCATGGTTAAAAGGAATTCTGCTGGTAAGTTTGGTACCCTAGGTTCAAGCAGTAGCGTCCAAACATGGTGAAGATAGATAAGACAGATCGGGTTGCCTGACGAGCCCGGCTAGCTCGAGCGCACAACAAGTTGAACGACATGAAGTGCATAAGCACTTCGTGTGGCCAACCACTATCGCCAACCGAAGTACGACTCGAGTTCGTCGAAAACATCTCACGTGGCAAATGAATCACAACCACGAATTCAATTCTGGTACCGATTGTCTGGACTATAATCATAGCCCCAAACACAATCAATTTCAAATAGTAAAGCAGTAATGGATCAAGGTTCAAATCATACAATCAAAGTCTGATATTATCCGTTTAGTGCTGCCAGGGCTATTGCACGCATTCGTTGCTCCACTCCCCCATCACCATGACGGATCATACAACGTAAACATGAATTTAACATATGCATTACATAGATAAAATCATAAAAGCAGTTGAGCATGTTATGAAGCACAACACAAGCATGAGTTTGTACATATTCAATTCCTAATCACATAGCTATCCAAGGAAATCATACACATAGTTAAAAGAGTTGAGAATCATATCTCAACACCCTTATACATTACAATTTACTAACTACTACTCCTTCAGACATTTCAACAAACACTTTAAAATACATGTATCAACATACATGACATATGTTGATCACATAGGTATAAGGCCAAATCCTTTCACTAGGGAGTTACCCCAATCATAACACGCATACACCCATGACGGATAGTCATGGCGAGCAGGAATCCAAGTTTCATATTCATTCAGTCATTTCCACAAACACTTGGGTCACACATCTTAGCATATATAGTGTGTTTTGGCCGTGGCGTGATTTAGGGCAAATTCTTCGTCAAAGGGGTATCGTCAATACACAAATCATAAATCCATGACAATTAGTCATGGCGAGCACGAATGAGGATTCTATACTCATTCGGTCATTTTCACAACACTTAGAATACACTATTACAACATAAATGGTGTATGTTAGCAAAACATGTATTAGGGCTATCCTTTCACCAAGCAAGTATTTTATCCATATATAATATATTCATACAGCAAATAATCATGGCAAATACATCTCCAAATTTTATACGTATACGGTATTTTCTAGAATACACAATATTAACATACATAGTGTATATAAGTAAAACATGTATTAGGGCGAGTCCTTTCGCCAAACAAGTAATTTATCCACATATAATATATTCATACAACAATTAATCATGTCAAATACATTTCCAAAATTTATATGTATACGGTACTTTCTACAAATACCTAGAGTATGTAGAATTCCATATTTTTCATCTTTAATCGAAACGGAAAACAGACAGCACTTTGTACATGTGCAATTGCATGCAGATCATGAATCTATCTTTATCTGACATTGAAAGCGTTGAAAACCATAACCTATACACCTAAAGTCCGCACCTTTTGTCGTAGAATCGTAACAGATCCGATAGGTTTGCTAAGCTTTTGTATATGGTAGTTTGGCAACCTATGGAATTAAATAGGTTAGCTATTTCATAGCCTACAACTATCAAAACCCCAAATCAGATTAGGGTTAGGGTTTCTTACCTAGAAATGACACCGGAATCGCCAGGAAAGCGATTAGAATGAAGTGGTGGAACTCGTATAGCGGCAGGGAAGAGTGGCAGGGAGATTCTCCCACTGCTCCCACACTTTCTCTCTCTTTTCTTTCTTCTCTCTCTAGGGTTTCTCTCAAATTCGTATGGCTGCCATGAGAGAGGGTTTAAGGTCCTTATATAGCCTAAAAACTCACTGAAATAGACTCTGGGTCAAAGTATACTTAGGTTATAACCAAAGCAAAACTTTTTCAGCTCAACGGAGGACTTCTGGCAAGCCTCCTTGAGCCAAAGGTCGGACTTAAGCTCACAGACACCAGATCTACGTTCTATTAAGTTTTCATTTCGGTCGGGATTCCAGATCATGCGTGGCGGACCAGTTTCAGTTCAACGGTCAGCGGATCTCGATCGGAGATTCCGAGTACATGTAAATGTGTATGAAATTTCTCCTGATCCGAGGGTGTAATTTGGTCTGATTCTGACGGTCTGGTTGCTTAAAACTGATCCACAAGCGACACGTGCCAGATTACTATTCAAGATATTTTATTTTGAATTAATTTCACATTTCTCACACACTTCACTCCGAGCTCAAGCAAATAGCGCTGGGACACTATCTGGATTTGATTTCCGAGATGGTTGTCAAACCCAGCAAGGTGCTCCTAGTTCCTTAACTTCGTGTTAATCGGACTTCCGACGTGTGGTCCAGATCTGATACGGAGTCTCGAGATGCTCCCGAGAGCAGCCGGGTAATGAGATTGATCCTAGATTTTAGGGTAACTTAGCGTCAATGATTCTACAAGTTTTAGGTCTTGCAGATCGTATTTAAAGTGATTGGTGCTAATTTCACAGGCACTCTAGTTTAACACTAGCTAAATCTCGCCTAATTTCTAAAGGATTTAGTCTTGTAAGATTTCTGTTTGAGGTGGTACTTAGTCCTTTGTAGTTTGTATATAAAGTGATCCAAGCTATACTAATTAGCTAGTTTAAGATAGTGTCTAGGGTGAAAGTACTTTAAAAAATTGAAAGATCAAGGTGGTGAAGGGTGGAATTTGTGAAGAAAATGGTTTGAAAAGGGATTTGAGGCTTTAATTGAGTGTTTGAGAAGTTAAACCTGTGTTAGGATTGACCCATCGCCTAAGGACGTTTAATTCCAGGTTGGGAAAAATCTGGGTTGTTACAATAACAAACCAATATCAGGGTCGAAGGTTGCCGGAATTCGACCGAGAAGATCGCGGGAACCTACGGAATGGTACGGTCTAAGATACGGTCCTTATATCATGAGCTTGACCTGTTGGGCGAGGGCATGCCTATCTTTGACGACTTGCCTGTTGATTTTGGACTCCAGATTATAGAGGGTCTGCCTATCCGTATTTATTGCCTGTAACCGTGCAGTACGTGCTCCGAGAGACTACGCACCTGGATCGAGAGTTTGACAAACTCCAAGGTTTTTGAGTTGGGCTCCTTGGGCTTTCGAGAGGTCCTCCACTTTCATCGAGTTTGCCTTGGTTGGCGACTATTGAGCGCAGCGTCGTATGATTGGGTTCCACGTTGAACCTATTTTTGTTTAATGATCTGGAGCTGAGCCCGTCTTTGGAGGAGTTTGCGCGCATGTCTGGCCTCCCTATTACTTAGGAGTTGTACGTCCCTTCATCTCACCCAGATTGTCCTTCTGATCTGGGGCCATGGTTCAGATTTTCGGCCGCCTTCCCCATTGCGGAGAGCAGAGCTGAAGAGTTCTCGCTTGAGCTTTTGTACGATCGATGTTCGACTGCTCAAGGGGGCCCAGGATCTGATCGTCAGCTTTAGTGCTTGAACCCGCTTATCTTCTGTGTCCTGGCGGAGCTGATTTTTTTCAGGTGGCGTTGATCTTCCTTAGCAGTTTTGTTCGATGTCTTCCATTGCGTCTTGGCTCATCGAATCGTCGTCTCGATAGTGCTAGCAGAGCTGTTCTTAGGTTTGTCCAAGTGTTCGCTCGGATAAATTTGCATTGTTAGGGGCTGCTGCATGTTCCTCTAGGTATTTTTTCAATCTGTCTCCCTTTCTTTTCTGTTCCTTTGCCTGCTTGCACCTCATACTTCAATCATGCTTTTCCTTAGGTATAATTGTGGGAGCACTTGCATATGACTCCTTTGCTCTCATAGCCGAACTCCCATCGCAGTGACGTGTGTCTCTATTCCTTGATGGCCTTCCTCTCGGCACTGAGGCTATAGAGTCACTTTACCACCGCTTGTTCTCTCAACACTGAGGATGAAAGGTTTGCTGGGAAGCTCCATGGCTCTGCCATACGCCGTTGATTTATAGCGTAGCTCGTACTCCTCTGTTGCTGTTGGGCTTCCGAGGGTACTGCTCCTATCATCCCGTGCAGTTTCGTCAGCGGTTTGGCTTTTAGTAGGACATTCCCGACTTTACCTTCTCGGGGTTTGGGCATGCTCCTCTTTCTTTACGCTTGACAGCTTTGTATCAACGGGTTTGGACAACTTGGCAGGGCTGTTTGGACGCAGCGGCTTTGGAGTTCGAGTCTTAGGCTCCTCCTTTGGCTACGATGCCGTACTAACGGTGGGTGGCGGAGCAGTCGCTCTACCACGAGGTCCCTGGTAGGCATTTGGCGGATGAGGCGGATGATCGGGATATCGCCGGCGATGTTGCTTTGTCTTCGTCGAGGGTTGACGACTCCTTTGAGGCATTCGAGGATCAGCCTTTTATCGATCCATCATTCTTGCTTGCTATGCACGACCATCTTATCTCCGAGCTTGCCATCCTTCATCATACGTGTGAGGATATGGCCCGTCGTTTAAAGTTGGGCGCGATATGATGAGAGCATGATCACATCGCGTCGCTTGGAGAGAGACGAGGTCTTCTACCTACGCATGGAGGTAGAGAGACTTAAGCAGAGGTTGTCGATGTACGAGGGATGGGATGGAGGCTTACCTTGTGATCCCTGACTTAGTTGACTGCTTGTCCTGTATATGCATGAATGCTTTTGTTTTTGTTTTGTAAAGAAAGGAAAATGATGTACAGAAAGACTTTTTGAAAGGAATGAAAATTTTTATTTGACAAATTTGTTGGTGTTTGCTTCTGTTTGGATTTGTGCTTTGGATGATTGGGATCAGAATATTGGGCTCAGCCCACATTGTGTTCAGTAGTCTGAGTTGTGTACTAGAGATCTTAGTTCCTTAAGGGTGCGCATTCGGGATCGTGGCCCTTAGACTTGGGCAGAGTCTGATAGAGTACCGATCCGAAATTGGTCCTTTCCTTGTATCTCTTTGTTTCACTCATTGCCTCGACTTCTTCTGTTCCTGCACTTTTATATATTATATATATTTTTTTATTTCTTACCACTTTTGCCCGTAGCGCTTTTTCAGGTTTTCACTACAACTGGCTTTCCTATCATTTTTTCCCATATCATCTTTTCAAAATTTCACTACGTCCTGGTTTTTTGTTCTTGCCTGCCCCTTGGTAACTTGTGCTTTTTTTTTTTAAACCCTGGTGCCCTTTCGAGTTTTCGTCAAGTCCGCTACATGCCCACTGCTTTTGTCCGCTACATGCCCGCTGCTTTTACTTGAGCCGCCCTTTCGAGTTTTCAACTCGCCCCTTTTGCTTAGGTATTCTTTCCTCTTTTTTTTTTGAAGTGCCGGGAGAGATAGAGAGACTTCCTTCATGGCCGGCCGACTGATTACCCTCCTGTCCTTCTCTTTAATTACAATCGTAAGCTGTTTTATTTTGGTCGTATTATTTTGGGATGTAGGATGACCTTATTTTCTCTCCCTTTTTCTCTTCTTTTTGAGTTTTCTATCTTTTTCTTCTTTTTTTTTTTAAAATCTTTTTTTTTTGTGGGAGGGCTGTTTTTATCCCTTTTTTTTGTTTTGTATTCTTTTTGTGGGAGTATTGATTTTCTCTTTTTTATTTTTCGTTAATCTTTGCTTAGCGATTGTAACCATTGACATAATTAGGGATGGTTAATCGTGATAGATTTTCACATTGTTGGCGTTGATGGGCTTGAGAAGATCTTCTTCTCTCAGGCTGGATGAGCCGGATGGCGCCTCTTGGGAGTACCTCTCGAATGATCAGTGGTCCGTCCCATGAGGGTTTGAACTTTCCTCTGGGATATGGCAAGTGTGGCGGTAAGATACACTTCATGACCATGTCGCCGACTTTGAAGCTCCTCTTCCGGACCCTCTTGTTGTAAGCCCATGTGATCCTTCTTTGATAACATTGTGAGTGGCTTAGCGCACGCATGCGCTTTTCATCTGCCAGATGTAGTTGATCATATCTTGCTTGCTGTCACTCACCTTCCTCGACTTCGCTCTCCAGCAGTATTCGGAGTGATGAGATTTTGATCTCTACTGGCAGCAGCACTGTTTCCATTCCGTATGCGAGTTCGTAAGGAGTTGCGCCTGTAGTAGACCGTACAAACGTCCGATAATCCCAGAGTGCATATGGGAGTATTTCCTACCAGTCACGATATGTCTTGACCATTTTCTCCAATATGCAAATGATAGTCTTGTTTGCGGCTTTGACCCCACCATTCATTTGAGGATGGTAAGGGCTTAACCGATGGCGTTGGATCTTGAACTTGCTGAGGAAATCACCCATCCTTTTATTGACAAACAGAGTCCCTTTATTTATAATCACATGAACTTTATCACGTGAAATGCTGCGATGGTAGTGTAGGATGCTGCCTCTATCCACTTGGTGAAGTAATCTACTGCCACCAGGATGTATTCATGCCTGTTTGAAGCTTTGGGGTTGACTTTTCCAATGATGTCAAGTCCCCGTATAGAGAAGGGTCATGGTGTCGTCAGATTGTATAGTTTGGAAGTAGGCGTGTAGATCTGGTTCACGTGCTCCTGACATTTGAAGCACTTCTTGACGTGTTTATAGCAATTCGCCTCCATCGTTAGCCAATAATAACCGAGTCGTAGGATCTTCTTTGCCATCATATGTCCGTTCATGTGTGGGTCGCATAGTCCTTCATGGATTTCTGACATGATTTGAGCAGCTTCTGTTTCATCCATACAACAGAGAAGGACTTAATTGAAGGATCGTCTGTAGAGGATGCCCCTGGTGATCATAAATTAGGTCGCCAACCGTTGGATAGTGCGACGATCAGTTGATCCATCTTAGTACTTTTGATGCTCGAGATATTCCTTGATGTCTATTGTAAGACCCGTACCTAGTTTATACTGTTCCGTCGACTTCCGCGATCCTTCCCGTCGAATTCCGGCAACCTGCGACGTATAATCAACGTTTGCGATCGACCCTAAGTCGTATCCTGTAGAATTGAGTCGGCTTAATCCAAGACTTGTATCATTGCGACCGTACCGTCGCCGCTGTTTCGACGTCACGTCTTGCATACCGACCCAATACTTTGGCCGAGAGATGTGGACCCGCGTTCAGTTAGAGAAAAAACCGCGGGTTGCAAATCCCAAGAGAATCTCTACAACATGTCATATCCATCAATCAATTAATCCCATCAAGGGTCAAGTACACCATCACCTCACACCCATCCCCAAGCAACCTATAAGTCAAAAGTTTCTTACACACCCCATACCCTTCTTACATCATCTACCCCTAAAGTCAACAAAATCTTACACAACCCATTCCTCTCTCACATCCATCACTCCATCCCATCTCTCTCTCTCTCTCTCTCTCTCATTTCTCAACATAATTCCAAGCAAGAGAAGAAGCTCACGTCCAAGCTCTTCCATGAGAGAAAAATGAGTTGTGTGGCCCACCTTTCTCTCCCAAAAATTCCTCATCCTAGCCCTTCATTTCTCATCCTCTCCATTAAAGTGAGACAAAAGGAGATCGGCTTTCTAACGGACCGAGAAGATCGAACGGTGGGTGCTTATTAGGCTAGATTTTCATGTTTTGATGGAGGGCCATGTGAGGCCTACCGATTGATGGTATGGATCTCACTTGGGACCCTAGGTGTGGCCGATGGCCCACCTTGATTCTCATGAACATTCCATGATGGGGCCATTCTCCATGGACCCCATCATGATGTTTAATTTCCTTGCATAAGAAGGGGTCATCTAGACCTTCCATTTTGGTGGAGAAGGGATCTCCACCGTTGATTTTGGATTTGGTGGGCCCACATGTATTTAGGACCCACTTAATGTCTGATTGAATACAAGGGAGGGCTCATAGTGGCGGAGCCCTCCATCACATGTGTCCCTCGATCCCTCTCTCTCTCCCTCTCTCTTTTTTTTTTTTCTTTCTATTGTATGCGGTGATGTGGCCATGTGGCCCACTTGGATGGACCCCACTTTGATGTATGTATTTCTCATGCCCTCCAACCCCTTCTTTGGTGGCCCACATCCATAGGCGGGGCCCACTTGAATGTATGTATTATGTCCAGACTATCCAGCGTCTAGGGACGCTGGACGTTGAATGCAAAACACAAATAGGAGCTTAGTTTAAGACATTTTGGGGTGGGCCACTTGTATAGGCCCCACCTTGATGTATGTATTCAATCCACACCGTCTATCCTATTTACCCACTCATTTTAGGTGTTAAACCGAAAAATGAAGTTGATCCAATTTTCCGGCGGGCCATAGCATAGGAAACAGTGGCTGTCACCGTTGAAAATCCACATGTTGTTTCCACACCCCAAAATATACCCAATATTGGGCTTGATAGGTCTGTCTTGAACCCTGAAGACCAATGACGGGGTTGGATTCTTCCGATGCGGGCCCCACGCATGAAAAACCTTGAAAAAACTCGATTAAAAAAAACATGCAACAGACGCTGCTGCTGTCAGAGACGCAGGCAGAGCCTGTTGCTGGTTGGCGGGCGGGCAGAAGGCAGGGACCCACGGCCCCTGCCGTGGGCCCCACTGTGATGTATATTTGATATCCACACTGTTCATCAGGTGGGCCACTCCATGAAGTGGACCCACTCCAAAAATCAGCCTGATCTAGGACTCAGGTGGCCCACATCATAGGAAACAGTGAGATTGAATGGTTACCCTTGAAACCCATTTTTGGGTCCATAGAAGTTTTGGATCAAGATGAAATTTGTTTTTCCTTTTCACTCAGGTACGTGTGACCTTATGAACGGTTTGGATGGCATATAAGCATTATGGTGGGCCCCACGTGGGACCCACAATGATATGTGTTTTATTCCCACCGTCCAAGCAGACGGTGGAGCCCATGGTGTTGATGTGTTCTGTTCACACAGTCCAGGCAGACGGTGGAACCCACTCTGGTGTATGTGTTACGTCCGCACCGTCCACTGTTTGGACGGTGGGACCCACCATGATGTACGTGTCCTATCCACGCCATCCAGCCATTCATCTGGTGGGCCCACATCAAGGAAGCAGTGTTGATTAAACGTTTACCATTGTGACCCTTTTGTGGTCCAACAATTTTGGGCCAACATGAAATTTGTTTTTCCTTTCATCCAGGCCTGTATGACCATATCAACAGATTGGATGTCATATATACATGATGGTGGGCCTTCATGTGGACCCCCACCATGATGCATGTGTTGCATCCAATCCGTCCAACCTTTTGAAAGATAATTTTATGGCATGAGACTAAAAATGAGACAGATCTAGGATTAGGTGGACCACACTATAGAAAACAGTGGGTTTGACCATCCACCATTAAAACCCCCTTTCAGGTCAATGTGACCTTATGATCAGATTGGATGGGAAATAAATGTTATGGTGGGCCTTGAGGATTTAATGGTGGAAATCATTCTTGCCACTGTTATTTGAGGTGTGGTCCAGTTGATCTTTTGATATGATTCATTTGTATATATTATATATACATTTTGGTTTATTTGTGGCCATTGTTGAGGCCCACCCTGATGTACATGAGGCCCATGTGATTAGGCCCATTCGATGTAATTGTGGCCCGTTGTCGAGGCCCACCTTGATGTATATAAGACCCATGTTATGGGGCCCATTGTGATGTTTTCAAGGCCCATGGGTTATGGCCCATTGCAATATACATAAGGCCCATTGATGTGGCCCACTTGACTTATATAAGGCCCATATGATGCGGCCCATTTGATGTATCCAAGGTCCATGGGTCGAGGCCCAACGGGGTTTCCCCATGATTTGTGTGTTGATATTATGGCGGGCCATGCCTTGGGTGCAATGTTGGTTTGACGTCTACATTATAAGAAAATGTTAGTTAAATGTCTGCATTATAACTCTCCCTTAGGCCCATTGATAGGCCCATACTGGTTATGTGTAGGCCGTCTAGGCCCATCTTCGGTGTAAGGATAGTTCATTACTTTATAACATGCTTAGTACGCTTCCATGATTCATGCGCATACGCATCATATGTATGCTTGATATGAGGAATGTTTGATCGTAGCATAAGTTGTTGGGCTGAGGCATTTACGGGACTCCTTATGAGACGGAGTGCCCCGCATGAGCAAGTAGTACGCATGAGATTTCTGTATGATTGTACGGTGTGACTCATGCATCTCGCATATGTGTGACTTGATCACTTCACGCCCTAGCGATATCAGGGCTGTGGCCTCCAAGGCACATCATGAATGGTCGTATCGGATACCGAAAATATTGGATCTAGCATTGTGGGCACTTAGGATGTCCTTGGGTGAAAATCCCAGAACCTTTTTGGTACCAGGAGATGCTCCAACGTCTAGACCGAGTGGATACACGAGCGCCCGAGTGCCGAATACCAGTAGGTCGTGCCTCCTACTGTGTCATGGTCGGTTGGAAGGGGTTGTGGCCTTATCTGTCCGAGTGAGGGGGCTATAAGCTAGGCTGAGTTTGACCAGCTCGCAAATGAGTCCGCTATCGACGAGGCAGGTAGGTATTGGCAGACTACTGGTCAGGCGAATAGTGTGGTCTCTTCCACTTGCTTGACTGTGCAGCTAGGGAGGAGGTAGTCAGTGTGAGGTGTATTAGACCCCGGTGATATCCAGAGAGGAACTATACTGATATGTGTACTTGATGAGGACTGGTATGCTTGTTTTGCATCTCGCATATGACATCTGGCTACATAGGCCTCGCATCGCATGGCCTTGGTATGGCCGATAACATTTATGACTTGCATTACATAGCTTTGGTACAACTGATAACATTCATGGACTTACCACATATTTTCGCATTACTCTGATATTGTATACTTGACACTCACCTTGTACACACACTTACACCACCCTCTAAGCTTTTGTAAGCTTATGAATGACCATTGCGTGCAGGTAGCGTTGGACAGCAGCAACGCTGAGGCAGGAGTGCGCATCCGACCATTTTGGAGTTTTGATCACCTTGTATTTTCCTTTCCACATTGTACTTAAAGTTTTTGATATAATGGATATGTGGTGATGTTGTTTTGTGACTTGGTTATGCTTGTGGTTATGCTCTATTACAAAAAAAAATCATACTGAAAATCTTCCTTATAGGATCCCAGAATCGGAAATCTGGCGTATGGCGTTGGGAGTCCAGAATGGGGTACTACGGAGGCTGTCAGCCCGAATTCGGTGATCAGGAGTTTTGCGGGCCCGTTTTTCGAGTTTGGGGCATGACAGAAGTTGGTATCAGAGCATAACTTGGGAATACCTGAGATTACATGACATATTTGCTATGAACTTAGAATGAATAGGTTCCGGATCCAAATAATTTAGCGATTTTTTGACATAGACCCTTAATGTTTATGCCTTCGAGAATTCTTAAGGCTAATAGGCCATTGTTCTTTCATGTAGAACGAAATGGCTAGAAGAGCGACCAGAGCGAATCCCGCTCCACCACCTGCGACTCCCGATCCACCACCTGCGACTCCTACTCTACCACCTGCTACTCCCACTACACCACCGGATATTCCTGATTTCTAGCCTGTGGATGCCACTCCTTTACCTGAGACCGGTGCGGATCAGCAGATGCTTCAGGCGATGACCACTATTCTTTAGGGGCAGAGCAGGCGTCCCACTGTTACACCAGCCGAGGCCAAGCAGGAGCGTGCGAGTACCCTTCTTAAGGACTTCCGACAGCACGATCCTCCACGTTTTCGTGGTGATCCAGACCCTACTACAGCAGAGATATGGTGCTCCGAGGTGGAGAAGATATTCGACACCATGAGATGTACAACCCAGCAGCGAGTTACATTAGCTGTATTTCTTCTCCAGGGTGAGGCTCATCAATGGTGGGCATCTGTCGCCCGATCGGTAGCGGCCGATTTTGTGTGGACCTGTGAGGACTTTGTAGACCGGTTTGACCAGAAGTTCTTTCCTGAGCATGTGTGCCAGCAGCGTGCATTAGAGTTTGAGACTCTGGTCTAGGGAGACATGACTGTATCCCAGTATGAGGTTCGTTTCGTCGCACTATCGAGATTTTCGACATATCTTGTTGATGATGAGGGGAGGAAGGCCCGCCGTTTTGAGAACGGTTTGCGTCCTGCCCTCAAGAGCCGTGTGATCGGACACGTGCTTCAGACGTTTGAGCGGATTGTAAAGAGGGCTCAGATCTATGAGTCAGATTGGGCCAGTTTGCAGAGAGCCCGCGACCAGAGAGGAGATCAAAAGAGGAAGGCACCCTTTGGTAGTTCCCAACAACAGCAGCATCGTTCACAGCAGTGACGCACGACCCCCCCAGCATTCCGAGTACCAGCAGTACCCCCAGCACCACCTTCGGGACCGTTTACAGGTACTTACTTTGGGTGCGGTAGGAGAGGACATCGTGTGCACCAGTGTCCCCATCCTCAGCGGTAGCAGCCGAGGACACTGCATCAGCCTCCATGACAACCACCACAGCAGCAGCAGCAACCGCAGCACCAACCTCAGCAGAGGCAGCAAATCAGGCCACCACAGTGGCAACAACATTAGTAGAGACCTTAGAGGGGACCTGCACCTCTCCAGCAGGCCCAGGGCAGATTTTATGCCGCACAGCAGGACCCTCAGTCATCAGGAGGGGTTGTCAAGGGTACTCTCCCTGTTTATATATGCATTGCACGTGTATTGTTTGACTCTGGTGCATTAGATTCCTTTGTGGCCGCTGATTTCTGTCGATCGACTGGTTTGCCGATGGAGTCTACCTATAACAGCCTAGATTTTTCCCAACCTGGAATTAGACGTCCTTAGGCGATGTGACAATCCTTACTCGTGTTTAACTTCTCAAACACTCAACTCAAGGGTCTTAAGTCCCTTTTCAAACCATTTTCTTCACAAATCCCACCCTTCACTACCTTGTTCTTTCAATTTTTCTAGGCACTTTCGCCCTAGACACTATCTTAAACTAGCTAAGTAGTAAACTTGGATCACTTTAACAATATACAAAGGTCCAGGTACCACCTCACCTCAGACAGAAATTACCCAGGACTAAATCCTTTAGAAACTAAGCAAAAATTAGCCAGTGTTAAACTAGAGTGTCTGTGAAATTAGCACCAATCACTTTAAATACGATCTGTAAGACCCAAAACTTGTAGAATCATTGACGCTAGGTTACCCTAAAATCTAGGATCAAACTCATTACCCGGCTGCTCTTGGGAGCACATTGAAACTCTATATCAGGTCTGGACCGCACATCGGGAGTCTAATTAACACGAAGTTAAGGACTTAGGACCGCCTTGCTGGGCTTGACAACCATCTCGGAAATCAAATCCAGATAGTGTCTCAGTGCTATTCGCTTGAGCTCGGAGTGAAGAGTGTGAGAAATGTGAAATTAATTCAAAATAAAATATCTTGAATAGTAATCTGACACGTGTCGCTTGTGGATCAGTTTTAAGCAACCAGACCATCAGAATCAGACCAAATTACACCCTCGGATCAGGAGAAATTTAATACACATTTACATGTACTCGGAATCTCTGATTGAGATCCGCTGACCGTTGAACTGAAATTGGTCCGCCATGCGTGATCTGGAATCCCAACCGAAAGAAAAACTTAATAGTATGTAGATCCGGTGTCGGTGAGCTTAAGTCCGACCTTTGGCTCAAGGAGGCCCGCCAGAAGTCCTCCGTTGAGCTGAAACCAGCTCACTTTGGTTATAACCTAAGTATTCTTTGACCTGGAGTATATTTCGGTTAGTTTTTAGGCTATATAAGGACCTTAAACCCTCTCTCATGGCAGCCATACGAATTTGAGAGAAACCCTAGAGAGAGAAGAGAGAAAAGAGAGAGAAAGTGTGGGAGCAGTGGAAGAATCTCCCTGCCACTCTTCCCTGCCGCTCCATGAGCTCCACTGCTCCGTTCTCATCACTTTTCCGGTGATTCCGACGTCATTTCTAAGTAAGAAACCCTAACCCTAATCTGTTTTGGAGTTGTAAGGGTTGTAGGTTATGAAATAGCTAACCTATTTCGTTCTGTAGGTTGCCAAACTGTCGTAGACGGAAGCTTAGTAAACCTACTGTATTCTTTACGATTCTACGACAAAAAGTGCGGACTTTAGGTGTATAGGTTATGGTTTTCAACGCTTTCAATGTCAAATAATGATATATTCATGATCTGCAAGCAATTGCACATGTACAAAGTGCTGTTCGTTTTTCGTTTCGATTAAAGATGAAAAATATGGAATTCTACATACTCTAGGTATTTGTAGAAAGTACCGTATACGTACAAATTTTGGAAATGTGTTTGACATGATTAATTGTTGTACGAATATATTATATGAGGATAAATTACTTGTTTGGCGAAAGGACTTGCCCTATACATGTTTTGCTCATATACACTATGTATGTTGAAATTGTGTATTCTAGAAAGTACCGTATACGTATAAATCTTGGAGATGTGTTTGCCATGATTATTTGCTGTATGAATATACTATGTATGGATAAAAGACTTGCTTGGCGAAAGGTTAGCCCTAATACATGTTTTGCTAACATACACCATGTATGTTGTAATAGTGTATTCTAAGTGTTTGTGGAAATGACTGAATGAGTATAGAATTCTCATTCGTGCTCGCCATGACTAATTGTCATGGATTCATGATTGTTGTATTGGCGATACCCCCTTTGATGAAAGGATTTTCCCTAAATCACGCCACGACCAATATACACTATATATGCTAAAATGTGTGGCCCAAGTGTTTGTGGAAATGACTGAATGAATATGGAACTTGGATTCCTGCTTGCCATGACTATCCGTCGTGGGTGTATGCGTGTTATGATTGGGGTAACTCCCTAGTGAAAGGATTTGGCCTAATGCCTATGTGTTCAGCATATGTCGCGTATGTTGATGTATGTATTTTAAAGTGTTTGTTGAAATGTCTGAATGAGTAGTAGTTAGTAGATTGTAATGTATAAACGTGTTGAGATATGATTCTCAACTCTTTTAACTATGTGTATGATTTCCTTGGATAGTTGTGTGATTACGAATTGAATATGTACATAGTCATGCTTGTGTTGTGCTTCATAACATGCTCAACTGCTTTTATGATTTTATCTATGTAATGCATATGTTTAAATTCATATTTATGTTGTATGATCTGTCATGGGTGATGGGGGAGTGGAGCAACGATTCCGTGCAACAGCCCTGGTAGCCCTAAACCGATAATACTAGACTTTGATTGTATGATTTGAATCTTGATCCATTACTGCTTTACCTATCTGCAATTGAATGTGATTGGGGCTATTGTATAGTCTAGGCAGTCGGTAACGGGATCGAATTCGTGGCTGAGATTCATTTGCCATGTGAGATGTGTTAGACGAACCCGAGTCGTACTTCGGTTGATGATAGTGGTTGGCCACGCGAAGTGCTTATGCACTTCATGTCGTCCAACTTGTTGTGCGCTCGAGCTAGCCGAGCTCGTCAAGTAACCCGATCTGTCTTATGTATGTTCACCATGTTTGGACGCCTCTGCTTGAACCTAGGGTACCAAACTTACTAGTGGAATCCCTTTTAACCATGGTACATCGATCCGCTAAGACTCATGAGCCGGGCATGGTGGTATGGGACACCGTGGTCGAGCTGTCGGCCTACGCTGGGGCCACGTGTCTCCCCGTAGTGACCAGTGAGCAACCAAATTCGTGAGCCGATTATGGTGGTATGGGACACTATATTCGTGCTGTCGGCCTACATTGATAAGGTGATGGGGGAGTGGTGCAACGAATGCAAGCAACAGCCCTAGCAGCCCTTTATAGTGACCTCGAGCATACTCTCGAATCGCGGTGAGCCTTAAAGTTTTGTCGCGGTGTATGGAGTATGAACTAGGCCTGTTTCTGTATAGTGATGAATCGTTAAAGAGGTGATGGGGGAGTGGTGTAACCTTTGTACGTAACAGCCCTGGTAGCCTTTGCAATGACCTAGAAAACACACCATCGTCTGAGATTAACTAGGACTGACGACCCTAGAATAGATCATGTTTGGGAAAGATACAAGGGAGGTACCTTAGTTTCCCAATCCTGCTATTTGAAATGGACTAATAAATACTCGGTAATCATGCTCATCATGCATTACATGTGCCTAGAAGATGTGGAGCACTGAGGGATGAAAGCATGACACGAACGTGAGATGGTGTCGCACGAGGGAGGGTGTGGTGAAGGCATACATCATGACTGCAACCATACTTGCATTAATAAGAGTAGTTAGGAGTGTTGATTGTACTGCTTTATCATTACTGCTTGACTGAGTCGATAACATGTTAACCTATGCTTTATTGTTCCACTGAGTTAGCTACTCACTCCCACATTACGGGACGGTGTTGTACACACCAACCAGATTTGTTGAGTTTCAGGTGATGGCGATGCTTATGAAGCAGAGCCGGACTACTATGATGTTGAGGAGGAGCTCTCCTACATGTATCTCTCTGACAGGTCTATGAAGACCTGGTATTGTATTGACGGGGCTATGATACTTAGAATAGAAGACATTACACTTACACATTTGGTATATTTTAGAAATGTACTTGAAATTTATTAACCTGGTAATGTTATCACACTCTGGAGACTCACTACAGTTTTTATATATTTTATATATCTATCACAGTCTTCCGCTTGTTAATTCACTATCTCTGGAGTATGATATGTTGTTTTGGCTTAATCTCACTCATGTTCACTACATTAATGCAGACAGCATTTAATCATCATTATCTATGTTGCATTAGTGATGTTCTGGAAACTCGAGAGTTGAGTTACTACTCGACCCTCAATTTTTTGGGATGTTAAACTACCCGTGAGGGTTTGTCAGTATCAACGCCCTTAGGGAAGACTGCAGCATTAGACCAATTTTACTCGTCTTGCCCCATTCTGGTCGGGGACATCTTTTTTCTTGTTGACCTGTTCGTATTGCCAATGTCTAATTTTGATGTTATCCTGGGCATGGATTGGCTCACCGAGTACCACGCTATATTGGACTGCTTCGCGAGAACAGTCACGTTCTGCATACCTGGCGTGCCAGAGTTCTAGTTTGTTGCCGAGCCCAGAGGAGAACAACTTTCTTGCTTGTTATCGTGTACCGTTGAGGAGTCAGTTGCTTTGAGTATCGACCAGCTACCAGTCGTTTGTGGTTTTCCCGATGTGTTCCAGGAGATTTCAGGGTTACCACCTCATCGGCACACTGAGTTCCAGATCGATCTCGTGCCCGGTACCATGCCTATTTCAAAGGCCCCGTATCGTATTGCACCATCGGAGTTACGAGAACTGCAGAAGCAGTTGGATGAGTTGCGTGAGTTAGGCTTTATCTGTCCGAGCAATTCGCCGTGGGGAGCGCCGGTACTCTTCGTGAAGAAGAAGGATGGGTTGTTGAGGCTTTGCGTAGATTACCGCGAGTTCAACAAGGTCACGATCAAGAACAAGTACCCACTTCCGAGGATCGATGACTTGTTTGATCAGCTGCAGGAGGTGCAGTTCTTTCCGAAGATAATTTTACCGTCCGGTTATCATCAGGTTCGGGTTCGAGATGAGGATATCCCGAAGACAGCCTTCAGGACGCACTACGGTCATTTTGAGTTCCAGGTCATGTCCTTCGGACTGACCAATGCGCCCGCAGTGTTCATGCAGTTGATGAACGAGGTCTTCCGTCCATATCTCGACCAGTTTGTTGTGGTGTTCATCGACGACATTCTGATATATTCGAGGACACATGAGGAGCATGAGCGGCATCTGGAGATTATATTGTAGACCCTCCGTGCACACCAGCTTTACGCGAAGTTAGAGAAGCGCGAGTTCTGGCAGGAGGAGGTGAAGTTCCTCGGTCATGTGGTGACGAGGCAGGGTGTCGCAGTGGACCCCTCGAAGATTGATGCCATGTGTCAGTGGGACCAGCCCACGAACGCGTCTGAGATCCGCAGTTTTCTTGGTTTGGCGGGCTACTACCAACGTTTTATTGAGAGATTCTCTCGCAGCGCAGCCCCATTGACCAGGTTGACCCAAAAGGGTGCCGAGTTTGTATGGAGCGACACTTGTGAGCATGCGTTTATGGAGCTGAAGGACCGTCTCACGTCTGCTCCTGTCCTCACTCTTCCCTCTGGGAGTGATGGATTTGTTGTATTTACCAATGCCTCACGAGTTGGTTTGGGTGTTGTCCTGATGCAGCATGGGAAGTCGGTGGCTTATGCGTCTTGTCAGCTTAAGGTCCATGAGCTGAACTACCCCACGCACGATTTGGAGCTGGTGGTAGTGGTCTTCGAACTGAAGGTGTGGAGGCATTATCTTTATGGGGTGAGGTTCGAGCTCTTCTCTGACCACAAGATCTTGAAATATATGTTCTCTCAGTCCGAGCTGAACATGAGGCAGAGGCATTGGATGGAGTTCCTGAAGGACTATGATTTTGATCTCTAGTACCACCTGGGCAAGGCGAACGTGGTGGCGGATGCCCTCAGCCATCAGCCACAAGACCTAGTGGCGCACTTGATGATTCGGGAGTGGAGGATGCTCGAGGATGTAGTAGAGTACGACTTCGAGTTTGGTATGCTGTCTTTTATTGTTGAGTTATCGAGCCTATCGATTCAACCCTCTCTTGTCACACTCCAAACTCGAAAAATGGGCTCACAAAATTCCCGATCACCGAATCCAGTGCCGAAGCCTCTCTGGTAATGACTCTCCTGCAGACCACGACTGATTGTTCGAAGAGGCTTCGGCTTCGTTGATCTGCAGGCAGAACGCGGATTCTTCTTAGAGTTCAACGGTGAGTTCCCATTCAGCAATTCATCTCAGAATCTCTAGCATTGAGGTGAGGGTAGCCAGGGCATCTGTAAATTGATTCTTGTCTCAGGGCATGTAGGAGAACGTGATCTCTTCAAATTTCTCGGTCAGATTCTCCAGGTAAACATGATAAGGGATTAGCTTTTCATCTTTGGTCTTCCAGTTGTCATTCATCTGATTGATGATGAGTTATGAGTCTCCGAAGACCCGTAACCTTTTCATGTTGAGGATGATGGCTTCTCTTAGACCTACGATACATGCTTCATATTCAACCACATTGTTGGTACAATGGAATGACAATCGCCTAGATATGGGGATTGGGACGTCGTCGGAAGAGTAGAGTATTGCTCCTACCCCACTCCCCCTTGCATTTGCGGCTCCGTCGAAGAAGAGTGTTTACTCTCTTACCTTTCTTTCTTCTCCTTCCTCGATAAGGAGAATGTCCTTGTCCGGGAAGAAGGTCTTCAATGATTGATAATCAGGCAGAGAGTGTGCTGCTAAATGATCGGCTAGTGCTTGCCCCTTGATTATTTTCTGAGTGACATAGGTGATGGCAAACTTGGAGAGCGGCAGTAATAATTTTTGTGATCCTTCATGTTAGTGCTGATTTTTTGAACAAATACTTTAACGGGTCCATGCGAGCGATCAGAAGGATTAGGTGGGCGATCATGTATTGTCCTGTTATGTCATCCAGACCAGGGAGAGGCACGTTTTCTCTAAGCTAGAATTTTTGGATTCATAGCTTGTGAAACTTTGGCTTAGATAGTAGATCGCTTGCTCATTTCTTCCTTTAACGTCATGTTGGCCGAGGACACATCCGATTACTTTTGCTGCAACAGAAATGTATAGTAGCAATGGCCTTCCTGGTGTAGGTGGTATGAGCACTAGGGGGTTTAATAGGTACTTCCTGATTTTGTCGAAGGCTGCTTGATAGTCATCGTTTCATTCCTTTGGCGAGTTCTTCCTGAGAAGCTAGAATATGGGTTCACAGATAGGTGTGAACTGTGCGATGAATCGACTGATGTACTGGATCCGTCCGAGGAAACCTCGAATTTCCTTCTCAGTTCTTGGAGTCGGCATCTCGGTGATTGCTTTAGTCTTGGTCTCGTCCACCCGGATGTCATCTTCGCTGACAATGAAGCTTAGTAGTTTGTCCCTGATTGCTCCGAAGACACATTTTTACAGGTTGGGGCGGAGCTTGAACTTTTCCAGCCTGTCGAAGAGCTTCTTAAGGTCTTCAAAATGCCCTTCGATCATGCAAGATTTGATGATCATGTTGTCTACATATACTTTCATTTCCTTGTTTATCATGTCGTGGAACAAGGCAGTCATGGCTCACTGATATGTAGCTCCTGCGTTCTTAAGTCCAAAGGACATAACCCGATCGCAGAAAGTTCCCCATGGTGTGATGAAGGATATCTTCTCACGATCTTCGATGACCATCTTGATTTGATTGTAGTTGGAGAAGCCGTCCATGAATGAGAAGATCTTGTGTCCAGCAGTATTATCTACCAGTGTATCGATGTGAGGCAGAGGGAAATCGTCTTTGGGACTTGCTTTGTTGAGGTCCCTAAAGTCGATACACATCCTGACTTTACTATCCTTCTTTGGAACTGGTACAATATTTGCGAGCCATTTCGGATAGTTGGAGACTATCAGGAACCCCGCATTATATTGCTTGATGACTTCATCACGGACCTTTAGGGCCTATTCTAGCTTCATTCTTCGGAGATTCTACCTGACAGGCTTCATTTCTGGCTTTGTTGGCAAGTGTTGCACCACAAGTTCTTCATCGAGCCCTGACATGTCTTCGTAAGAAAAGGCAAAGTTGGATAACCTCGGCTTCAAGAATTCCATCATCCTCTGCTTGTATTCCGGAGGCAGTGATATACCGATGCACACTTCTCTAGGGAGTTCTGATGATCCTAAATTCACAACTTCGAAATCGTCTGCCACAACGTTGGCCTTTGTTTTGAACCTTTTGAAGGAATCCTCAAGTTCGAGAGTTGTATCATCATTTCTCTCATCCTGGGTTTCATCCAAACCCATGAGTTCGAAGTCTAACTCTAGATCAAAATCGTATGAGTCGACCTCGAACTCTGATGCTCTGTGTGGTATGTTTGGCACATTGAAGTTTTCTATTGTTTTTTTTTTGGGGGAAGATTTTCTGATTTTTTGTGATTTTAAGAAATATCTGATTTTTTGGTGATTTTTG
The DNA here is from genome assembly GCA_021015155.1 of Magnolia officinalis. Lineage (NCBI taxonomy): Eukaryota > Viridiplantae > Streptophyta > Magnoliopsida > Magnoliales > Magnoliaceae > Magnolia > Magnolia officinalis. The sequence goes on along the minus strand of JAJHSJ010000007.1, from coordinate 61,291,795 downwards.
GAATATCTGTTGCTTTTGTATTTTGAGAGTTTTTTTTTTGTCTAGGGATCCCGAGCAGAACGGAGTTGCAAACCATGATTGATCCTATCCTGGTCCGGGATGCCAACTATTATTTACATTGGCTTTTTGTTTAAAGATTGGTATCCGTGGATGGCTTATCGGCCGATTAGACCGTTAGGGGGATAGCTGACCAGTTCAGTTCTTTCCCCCTTTTGATCTTGCTGGTCTAATTTGTTTGTACCTGTGGGTCATCCGTCCCGATGACCATGATGTCTGTTGGACCAAGCTCAGAATCTATGTCTGACCCGATCTCTTCATGCAAGACTTAGAGCTCTTCAGGCTCCTCAGGTCCACACTGTGGTGGGTTCCTGATGTCTGTCCAGTCAAAGGAAGGCCACTTCCCTTTCTCGACCTAATGGAGGGGCTACTTTTGCCCCTTGCGCTGCTGAGCTGTTGGCGGGGGTGTCTCCCCTTGGCTGTTGGTGGGGATGGGTGCCTCTCCGCTCTTGTCTGTCTGTCTTGTAGTGGGCACCTCTGGTCCTGGGTCCTCTGTGGGTGATCCCGCTTCTGTGCCCCTAGCTTCATTTGATGGGTCTGGGGGTTTTGCCCCTGGCATTGAATGTGCTTCTGAAGCTCTGAGGATCTTGTCCCATCGTATCGGCGGCCAAATGGACTCCTGGCTGAAGTGTTTTGTTAGCTTGAGCCTTTGGAGGTGCTCCTTAAGAGAAGTCACCGTGTCACCACAAACCGTTCCAGACTTGGCAAACTTGATGGACGCACACTTGAACGGCTATCTCCTTTTAGGCCTTGCGGCGTAATCCTCTAGCCTTTGGAGCTTGCTTTACTATCATACCTTTCTCATGGAACTCAGTACGGTAGTTCAGAATTAGTCATTCAATCGAGGGAATGACATATTCAACGACGAGTGGGTAAGGGTTGGTGATGGAATTCACAATTTTGAATTCAAAACTATGATATGATATGTCACCCTCTGTGTGTTGGACGTCTATCAGTGGGATGTCAGGTTCTGAGATGTTGACTATTGTCGGTAGAATGATCTCCGGTTTGGCTAATACAGAAATGATCCGATTTCCCGAAGGGAATTTAACCTTTTGATGGAGGGTGGATGGGATGGCTCCAACAACATGAAGCCAAGGTCGCCCTAACAGAAGGTTAAATGAGGGAGAGATGTCAATGATCTAGCATGTGACAAGGGTCACATCAGGTCCGATTTGTATCTCGATGTCTATCTCTGCCTCTACCTACCTCTGGGAATTATCGATGGCTTTGACGCTCATGGTATTAGGCCTGAAGGATGATGGTTTGATCCCTAAATGTTCAGTAGTCCTCAGGGTGAAAACGTTTAAGCTCAATCTGTTATCAATGAGTATGAGCGGGACCTTGAGATCCTTGTAACGGACGACTATATTGAGTGAGCGCCCATGTTTGTGGCCCTCAGGTGGCAACTCATCATCGAAAAATGTGATGGTTTGCGGTGCGAGGAGTTGTCCGATCATGTTTGTCATCATCTTGGGGGTACGTTGGGAGAGATATGTGCATCATTCTAAGTTTTCACGAAGATTTCTCGATGCGATCTTGATGTGCACAAGAGTTCCCAGATGAAAATTTGTGCAGGAATGGATTTGAGCTAAGCTGCTACATTGTATACAGCATCGGCTTTGTGAGTTGTTCCTGACAACATTCCCCAGGTTTCTTTCTGGTTTTGATTATCCCTCCTAAAGTACTAGCCATTGTTGCCTACTTCGGCACATTCTGGGTAGTGCCATGGGACTGCCTTTGTGTTGTAAGAGGGAACTGTCCTCCCTTCCTAGTATATCGGCTTTTGAGGAGTTATTACTGGTAAGGTTTTTGGTGGACTCGAGGATCTCCCTTGAAGTACAACTGAATTCTTGAGGGGTTTCGATTGTTCTGTGGTTTGATTTTGTGGGGGAGGAATCCTTTGGGTGTGTGCCAACTGATGGGGTAAGAGGAGGAAGCTCAGACATCGGACTGGAGGTGCCCCTTGCAAGGTTAGCGAGGCTAGATCGGGGAGGCCTACTAGTAGAATGAGAGGTTTAGAGTTTGACCTGTTTGGATATGCGGGAGATGATGCTGGTGTGCCCCTTTGAGAATAAGGGTTATGAGTTTGATCTATTGGATGTTGGTGGTGCCCCTTGAAAATGAGAGGCTGGGAGATTGATATGTGGGATGCTGGAGATGCTCCTTGGAGGATGAGTGGTTGCACTGTTGGTGCTACTTCGAGGAATACCTATTGTTCAGGCGGAGGCGTCTATTGGTATCCCCATGTCCAATTTGTCGTATCGGGCATGATTGCTTGTATGGAGTGATGTGGGAAGGAGTATGTAGGACGTCCTTCCTCAATGATGTTGATAGTAGAGTTACCGGATGTGCTGGGCCCTTCTTGGTGCGATGGCAGGGGATTCTTAAGGATATTGGCCTGATCTGTGGTGTTAGCCTATGGGGTGATCGCAATCCTTTGGCTTTCAATCAAATCCTGGACTGCGTGTTTCAAGGCAAAAAGACGGTCGGTTGGATGGCCTCGAGATTGATGATATGCGCAATACTCGTTCTCATTGTAGCTCGTGGGCAGGGGATTTGGCAGAGGTCGAGGTTGGAGTGGTGTCAAAAGTTTCTTTAGCACCAACATAGTCATGATCTGATTGTATGTTTGTGCTAATGGGGTGAACTTCCTGCCCAACATTGCTTGCTTGTATGGGTGTTGCGCATTGCCCCTAGGTTGTTGTTGTTGCTTTTGAGGCGACTGTGCCTAATATCCCTATTGGGTTTGTTGTGGCTGGTACTGCCTGTTTTGATGTGGCTCTGGTTGCGGAGCGTAATGGTTGCCTTGAGTGTTTGTGATGATGTTGTTGACTTCTGTAGCACGTTGTGCGAGAGCAGTGTCGTTTCCATTCCCATATCAGATGGGCTTCCCCTCGACTTTACTTCTTTTGATTGTGGGGGCCTGATGCGACCATGGGGAGATGGTTCCGGCTCTTATCCCAGCTTTTACCTGTTCCCCAGCTTGGGTGAGCTGGGAGAAGTTCACATATGGGTACGAAATCAGATATCCAGAGATGTTCAGATTTGCTGAATGGACGATCATGGATATCTGTTCCTCATCGTCGATGGGGTTTCTCATTCGAGCGGCCATGGTTGCCACCATCCCACATATGCAGACAATGACTCGTCAGTTTTCTACCTCAAGATAGCTAGATCTGCTATTCTTGGAGCCATATTCAGATTATAGGAGAATCTATCAATGAATGCCTGTGAAAGTCTTTCCCGAGTACTAATCCGATGGTTGTCCAATGATGTGTACCAATCCAAAGCATTGCCCTTAAGGGATTTCTAGAAAAGTCGTATCAAGGCCCCATCATTACCTGTTATCGCATTGAGTTTCCCACAAAAGGCTTTCAGATGTGTTGTGGGGCACCCACTACCGTCATATCTCTTGAACTTGGGCACCTCAAAATTTCGAGGTACCTTAGCATCCGGAAAGGGACATAAGTCCCTGAATTTAGTGGATGGGTGATCCACTCCTTGCTGCCTTTGCAGCTGATTTTGCACCATTTGCAGTTGTTCCCTTAGCTCCTCAATTTCTAATTTGTTGTGGTGCGAGTATCTTGCCCCTTGCTGTAAGGCTTGGGCTGCTTCCTCCTCATAAGGGTCAATTTCTTTGACCCATTGGTTTTCGAGAATGGGGGATTGTTGGAAAGAAGATGGACTCCCAGTGGTGGGAGGTAACTGAAATTGAACTCCTCTCCCTTTTGGGGGAGGGTGTGATGTACGGTAATGGCTCCTGCCCAAGGTATCTGCCAAATCCAGAATGTGACTCCCGTTAGGGGGAGTAAGTTGGAATCGAAACTGGCCCCCTTCGTGGGAATCCGTTAGTTCTTGTTTGTGACTCCCGTTAGGGGGAGTCAGTGTTGTGAGATGATTGTTGTTCCCATTTTCGAGGAGATGTGCTAAGTAATGTATTGGAAGATGTGTGGGAGGGTTGCTCCCATTTGTATGTTGTTGTTGATCTTGTGTTGATTCTGTAGAGAAAGGAAGAACAGGATTTACTGAGGGAATGAGAGAGAAAGCAAAGGGAGTTTATGGGATTGAGCTGTTTTGAGCACTAGGTCGTGTTGCCTACATGCTCGGTATGGCATCTGATACCAGGCGAAGCAATAGATCCTGTAATGCCTTGATATTTTGAGTCATCTCATTCATGGCTATAGTAACTGGTGAATCTGTTGGAGTTGCCAGAGGTGTCGGCGCCAGTACCGATGTCGATGCTGATGCTTTAGGAGCTGGCAAAGCTACCGGCTCTTCTTCATGGGTAGCCATAGCTGCACGGGATCGAGTAGTCATATCTCGAATTGATGCGCGAACAAGTGTAAGCCAAATATGTTTTTTTTTTGTGTTTTTGTATGCAATGTATGAAGAATGTCCCTTGAGATTGGAATACCACACACTTTCGAGTCGGGTCTCAATTAGTGCGCTCTAGTAACTCCCCAGCGGAGTCGCTATTCTGTGAACGTTTGGAGATTGATGCCCACGCTTTTACGTGATCTTGCTTTTATACCATTTATGGTTGGGGAGTTTGATGTAGGGGGTATGTAACCTTGACTGTCAGTTTGGAGTCGCCACTAGCCACTTAATCTCAAAATCCCGCAATCGGATAGAACCCATGGAATATGTAAGGTTGGAGAAATCTGAAGATTTTCTTACCTTAGATTGACTCCTGGTCTGCAATCAGGGATTCCGGGTAAGGGACCTCGGTTACAAAGAGGGAAGGTGTTAGGCACCCTCTCTGCCCGTACGAATTTACGGTCTCTACTTGGTGTGGTAAGGAAATCTCAAGGGATGAATGATGTAGTCGAAATAGGACTAGGTACACACGAATTTCTGATGTGGCAAGATCTGAGATTTCGGCAAGCTACAAAGCATATGTCCAGGGATGTGTCTAGAAGGCGGATGTGATGATGCTTATACAAAAGTAAAGAAAAGTGGACTAGATCACTAGGAATTTCTGATATGACAGGATCCGATGTACGACAAGTCACAGAGCATATGTTCACAGACGATCTAGAGAAGCAGGAGGGTTGAGAAAGGAAGAGATGTTATGATGAATGCTTGTATGTAAACAAAATGAAAGGATCTTTAGCTTGATCTCAAGTTGGCTAGGACATAGACTACACCATGATCAATTCGGGCTAGACTTGTGGGGTTAAGATGGTTGGGAGGAGGCTAAGGGGTAGTTAAAAAATTAAATCTTGGAGGCTTGGGAGCTCCTTCTCACCCTCACTCTCTTCCTCTCTCTTCCTCTCTCTCACTTGGATTTTAGAAATGAAATGTTGTTTTTTTTTTGTGAAATGTGAAGAGGAGAGGGTTATTTATATCCTTTTGGGATGACATTATGGTAATTGCTGGGTTTGTGAGGGGTAAAAGCTGACATGGCGGTTTGAGATTGGTTGAGGAGAGAGGAATGCCATGTGACATGCTCTCATTGGCTCTTAGATGTAGGTAAAATGATAAATAAGATGGGCTGGGGGGGTAAAGCCATATGAAAGTTGACTTTGAGACGAGAGACAACTGTTGCTCGGAGGAGACACCTGTCCATTCTAGGGCAGCAGTCGAATTACCGCCGACGGTAGTCCGACTCTGCCCGCGGTAGTTCGATTACCGCTTGGGCTAGGTTTGGTCTGGGCTTTGGTCGGTGGGCTTCCTTTAGTGCTTTGGCTCATCCAGAAGTCTTCTTTCGGGCTTTTAGGCTCAAATGGTCGGGTGTGTTTTTAGGGTTTGTACTGATTCGCATGTACACTTTGGCTTGGGCGATGGTTTAGGGTTCGGTTAGGGTTTAAGATAGGGTTAGGCCAGGTCTTGGATTTAGGTTGAGGTTCGGGTTAGGGTTAGGCTGTGCCTTGGGTTTGGGCTGAGGTTCAGGTTAGGGTATGGTTTAGGATATGATCATGGCTCCCGGATTATCCTAGTTCTCTCAAGATGCTTGCTTGGATGGGGTGTCTACAGTAACATATGAAATTGTCAAGATAGGAAAGCAATCATCCAAGGAGTTTAGGAGAGTGTCAAGAAGTCATCAAGCAAACCAAGTAATGTTAAAGTTATATAACCCCATAAATATAAGAATTGAAATGAAAGGAACTCAGTCAGATCCAGACAATGAAGGAGTAGGCATAGAGGGATCAAGCTGATGCAAACTCCTCGTGATACGATGAAAGTACTTTTTCATGTACTTCATTAATAATTTCTGAGTTTGAACCAAGTTATCCTGAGAAACCTGTAATGCGGTGACCTTTTCCTCCAGCGATTTAAGCCGATCATCAACTTGAGAAGATTGATAGTCTGGATCTTCTGGATCATCCGACTCATCGAGCTGAGCAAAAATGTCATCTATTGAAGTGTCTTTAGGTGTGGGTGCTTCATCATCTTCTTCTTCACATTGGCCAGGAAGAAATTGCAGATTCATCTTATTCAAATTGGTGTTGTTAAATAGTAATTCTGACTCTGGTCCTCAAACGGAGGAATGGTGGCATTACAATGTATAGCAATACATGTCATAAGGTAGGCAAATGGAATAGAACCATGACTAGGATGAAGACGAAACTGAATGATGAGGTAACATATGAGAAAAGGAAGACAGATTTGTATAACAGATGCAATTGAATGGAGAACACGAGTCATGAAGGGAGTAAGTTCCGACTTATTCCCCATTCTAGGATAAACGTTAGACGTAAAGATCCTATGAAGAACTTGATATTTAGGTAGCATTTGGTTAGCACGTAGAGCATTACCGGATTTCCATTCAGCATTAAAATGACATAATTTATAAGTAATCGCTTCCCATTCATAATGAGTCATTTTATCAGTTAAATTATCAATTGGAATTGCATCATCTACAATGGCAATCTCAGTCAATGTTGAGATAGTTTAGAGATTTACAGTGAATGTATCTTCTACGAATTTAATCATAAGGTAAGGTCTTCTAGAGACACATTACAGATAGAAGCGTACATCACTTGCGCTATGGGACGGTAAGCCGTTCCCCCCCAACCAAGTATGTTGTCCCAACAAACATTGGAGAGCAGAGGAACAAGTTCAAATGGTGCAATGTGAGTAAGATTGACAGTACGCTCTACAATTATATCTCTTGATCTAAAATCCCTAGCTTGCTCTGAATCTTCTTCGGGGCCCCTTAGGGTTCTCACATTAACTAGAGTCGGCCTAGTTAACAAGCTACCACGACTCTTGCGTGTTGTCGTTCTTTTAGTACGATGCTCCATTTAATGATTGCACCAGAAACAATTAAAGAGAGTGGAAGGATTGTGGGTAGATCAGATTTTTCACAAAACTCACTACAAAAAGGATTTGAAATAAAAATAAAAAATAAACCCCAAATATGAGATCGACTAGCAAGGATATACCCAAAACTTGAAAGAAATTGAAAAATAACCACTTACGAGCAAGTTTGGAAGTTGGGTTCGTCGAGAGGAGTACTGGCTAGTCAAGGAAGAAGGTGGAAATGACATGAAAAAAAAAGTGATTTTTCACTTTTTAAGGTGAAATCGCATGGTCCTCGACCGGTCGAGCATGTACTTAACTCGTCGAGGGTTCGACCGGTCGAGCATGTACTCGACCCATCGAGAAACTAAAAAAAATCTGAATTTTATATATATAACAATAATAATAATTTTATCATCATTTTATGCATTTAATTAATATAAACATAAAAACATAAATGCATAAAAAATATGATTAATTAATAATACACAAACTAATATCATGCTTTAAATTGGAAAATCTATTCCTGTCGAGCGGTTTGGTCAGTATGTCTACAAGTTGCTTCTCGGTTTGAACATATTCTAGCGCAATACTCTTGTTTTCAAATAATTCTAGAATATAATAGTATCGAATATCGATATGTTTAGTAAGAGAATGTTGGATAGGAATTTTTGAAATATTAATTACGGTCGAGTTATCGTAGTATAATGTCATTGTATCTTGCGTAATACTATAATCAGCTAACATTCATTTCATCCAAATAAGTTAAGTGCAAGCATTACTAGTTGCTATATATTCAGCCTTAGTTGTTGAGATAGATACAAAATTTTTTTTCTTACTGAGCCAAGAAACTAAACAGTTCCCTACGCAGAAACATCCACCATTGGTTGATTTTCTATCGTCAATATTTCCTGCCCAGTTTGCATCAATATATCCAGCAATTTATACGGATGTATCATGCGGATACCAAAGTCCTAAGTTAGCAGAACTTGCGACATATCTGATTATCAGTTTAACAGCAATTAAATGTGATTCCTTAGGATTAGATTGATATCTAGCACATATTCCAACACTAAAAGCAATATCAGGTCTACTAGCAATTAACTAAAAGAGACTACCAATCATGCTCCGATATAGACGGGAGTCTACACTTTTACCTGATTCATCCTTTGAGAGTTTAAAAGTTGTACTCATTCGAATTTCAAAATTCTTTCCATTGTCAAACCCAAACATTTTTACAAGGTTCAAGGTATATTTGGTTTGTAAGATGAATATACCATCTTCAAGTTTCTTAACTTGTAATCCAAGAAAGTAGTTTAGTTCACCAACCATACTTAATTCAAATTTGAATTTCATCAGATCTGCAAACTCAATAGATAAGTTAGTGCATGTAGATCCATAAATTATATCGTCAACATAGATCTGAACTATCAGTATATGATTGTTATATTTCTTAACGAATAAAGTTTTATTGACCCTGCCCATAATAAAGTTATGACTAGGTAAAAATTTAGTCAGTTTTTCGTACCATGCCCTGGGAGCTTGTTTCAAAACCCTTAGGTTGTTCAACATATACTTCCGAATGTAAGTCACCGTTTAGAAATGCACTTTTGACATCCATTTGATATATTTTGAATTTCTTATGACATGCAATTGAAATAAATAATTTTATGGATTCAAGGCACGCAATTGGTGTAAATGTTTCATCGTAATCAATACCTTCTATTTGAGTGTACCCTTGTACAACCAGTCGAGCCTTATTTCTGATAATATTACCTAATTCATCAGTTTTATTTTTAAAAATCCATTTGGTTCCAATTATATTTGTTTCGACCAGAAATGAAGGAATTTCAATAGGGGAATTATCATTCAATAATTAACAAAGAAAATAGAAGAATATTCATCATCATAAATTTCATTAATTCTGAGTTTCAATTACATCCTCGAGTTTTGCCTTGATTATAAAACAATGTATAATGAATCTCTACAATGAAAGAAAGGATAATCAATTCAATAACAATTTTGGTAACATTTTGGCATATTTGGTGTCCGTCAGAGTGACAGAGGGGTTGTGTGGGTCAAAACTTCTTTCCTTCGAGTCGACACTGGAGAGGTGTATGCATCGAAAATTGAACTGCGAAAGGAACCCTCACTGCAAAGCTTATGCATGATTGATGCGTGCTGGTGATCCTAGGCTAGTTCCGTAGAGTGACAAAGCGTGGATAAGAGCTGAGCTTGAGGACCCAATGTTGCTGACCTTCTCTCCTTTTCTATTATCTTTTGTATGTCCTTTTGAACCTGATGTAAATTTATAAAAGTTCAAATTCATAGTGGATTTTGTGATGTGTGCCTTGTTATTCTTAGATATACTTGTTGTGATCTTGGGTATGCTCATATTGGAAATGATTATATTATTATGGAAATCCTCCTTGTAGGATCCCAGGATCAGAACCTGCCTCAGGAGCCAAGAATGGGTACTACGTAGGCTGTTGCTGTCAGAACCAGCCATCGGGTTCCTTATGAGTCTGATTACCGAGTCTGGGGCGTGACAGGAGTTGGTATCAGAGCATAGCAAGTAATTCTGGAATAACTCAGGATATTATCGCATGTTTACTAAGCGCATAGGACAAATAATGTCCCGAGACCCTTCCTTTCGCTATGTATTGAGCCTATAATTGTCCCAACTCCTTGCGTCATCCTTATTTTGTAGACGATGCCGCCTAAACGTGACACCCGAGGTCGTGGCACCCGTGGCATGGTGCCCGTGGTCGTGGTGCCCGTAGACGAGGCGCCCGAGATACCGGTCCTACTCGAGCACATCCTGATCCCCTTGTTGAGGATCCGATTCCTGAGGTCCCGATCCAGCCTGTCCCTTCTGTAGCACCCGCTCCTTCAATTGCTCTAGCTCCCCCGCCGATTCCCCCTCCTCAGCCTGTTGTTCCAGTTACAGAGGCTCCTACCCTGTCGGCCGCACTCGTGCCTCCGCCCGAGGTGAGTGTCGCCCCTGTTCTTCCGACAGTACCTATAGGAGCCGAGCATTTTCAACAGCTCAGCTGATGCAGCTTATTGCCACTACATTACAGACCCACCAACCTGCTACCGTCAAAGTTTCTGGGTAGTTTGACTTACCGCGTGCGAACGCGATATCTCAAGAGTTCTGGCAGCATGATCCCCCGAGGTTTAGCGGCGACCCCCTTCTGTCGCTAAGGCATGACGCACTGAGATTGCGAGGATATTTGACACTATGCAGTGTCCTGCGGATCAGAGAGTTTCCTTCACGACCTATCTTCTTCAGGACAAGGCCTATCATTGGTAGTCATCCGTATCCAGGATGGTTGGGCCTCAGTTTGTTTGGACCTGGGAGGAATTTGTGGTCCGTTTTGACTAGAAATTCTTCCCTGAGCACGTTCAGATCCAACGAGCGATCGAGTTTGAGACCTTGTTTCAGGGAGATTTGACTGTATCTCAGTATGAGGCCCGTTTCTTAGCCTTGTCTAGATTTGCTCCTCATCTCACCAGCGATGAAAAGATGAGAGCTCATCGTTTGTGACTAGCTTGCGTCCTGCCCTTCGTAGCCGTGTGGTAGGGCACTGTTTAGAGACGTTCGACTAGGTCATTCATCTGGCACTAGTTTATGAGGAGGACTGGGTTATGACCCAAAGATCGAGAGAGCAAAGTTCCAGAGGAGACCGGAAGAGGAGAGCACCAGCTGGCAGTTCCAGGCAGCACCGTCTGCAAAGACGGAGGGGCAGATCAGGGTTTTGGCAGCCTGCGGTTCAGACAATAGCTTCATCATCATCATCAGCTCCACCAGCCGCTTCATCTTTCGGTTCCTTTTTCGGTGTTTGCTTTGGTTATGGACAAGCCAGGCATCAGAGGCGTGAGTGACTTCTTCCCATACAGCAGCAGAGGCCACCACAGTTGCCTCCTCCTCGTCCTCCTTAGCAGCAGCAGAGAGCACAGACTCCACCCGCTGCTCCTAGGGCTCCTCCTCAGTAGCAGAGGCAGCCAGGCAGACCTCCCCAACAGAGGCAGTAGCAGCAAAGAGCACAGCCTCCACCCGCTGCTCCTAGGGCTCCTCCTCAGTAGCAGAGGCAGCAACAGCAGAGACAGCAGCAGCAGCCCCACCAATAGAGGGGATATCCGTATGTCTAGTCCCTGAGTCGAGTGTGTATCGCAACCCAGCAGGCATAGACTTAGGACCCCCAGTCTTCCGGTTTGCTTCCTTTACTAGCTCAGGACCGCTTTTATTCTGTGCAGCAGGCGCCAGGCCAAGACCTGCAGTCGTTGAGGATATTCTTCTTGTTTCTGCTTGTGTTGTTCATGTTTTGTTTGATTCGAGCGTTTCCCATTCTTTTGTGGCCGAGCAGTTTCGTTGATCAACCAGTATTCATCGGAGTCCGTGTCTGAGGCCTTGGTCATTTCGACTCCAATGGGGAAGTCTGTTGTGTTGACTCATCGCTGTCCTTCTTACCCGGTATTAGTGGGTGAGAAGTTTCTTCCTGCCCATCTGTTCGTGATGCAAACTCAACAGACAGGTTAGTGCTTGTAGAACCATAGATAATATCATCAACATATATCTGTACAATTAGTATGTGATCATTATATTTTTTTAACAAACAAAGTTTTATCAACACTTCCTATAACAAAATTGTGACTGAGTAAAAACTTAGTCAGCTTCTCATACCATGCCCTGGGAGCTTGTTTCAGACCGTAAAGTGCCTTTTTAAGGCAATATACATGATTTGAGTGTTTAGGGTCCTCAAAACCCTTAGGTTATTCAACATAGACCTCTTCATGTAAATCACCATTTAAGAATGCACTTTTAACATTCATTTGATATATCTTGAACTTTTTGACACAAGCAATGGATATAAATAATCTGATGGATTCAAGGAGAACTACTGGCGCAAAGGTTTCATCATAATCAACTCCTTCTATTTGAATATACCCTTGTACAACCAATTTAGCCTTGTTTCTAATTATATTTTCCATTTCATCATATTTGTTTTTGAAAATCCATTTAGTTCCAATTATATGTTTATCAAATGGTCTTGGAACCAAATATCAGACATCATTCCTAACGAACTGATTTAGCTCTTCTTGCATGGCTACAATCCAATTTTCATCAGTAAGTGCTTCTTTTACGTTAGCCGGTTCAATTTGAGAAGTAAATCAAACGTAATTGCAAATATTCTCTAATTATTTTCTTGTTCACACACCAGTGAGAGGATTGCCTAATATTAGATCAGTAGGATGGTCTTTGACTGATCTTAGTTTAGTATTGACTGGACTAGATGAGGAGTTAAGTTTCTCAATTAAATTGACTTCATCATCTTCTATACTAGGTGTGGGTGTGTTCAGATGATCATCAATTACAACATTAATAGATTCTTGAATCACTCCTATTCTCTTATTAAGAACACGATATGCTCGACTATTCAGAGCATAACCCCAGAATATCCCTTCATCAATTTTGGCTTCAAACTTCCCTAAATTTTCACAATCACGTAAGATGAAGCACTTACTTCCAAAAATTCAAAAGTATTTAACAGTTGGTTTCTTATTGAACCATAACTCATGGACTGTTTTATCTTTAGATTTTCTTATGTACACACGGTTTATAATATAGCACGTAGTATTTATAGCTTCAACCCATACATTTTTGGGTAACTTCATTCTATTAAGCATAACATTGGTCATCTCTTGTAGCACTTTATTTTTTCTTTCAATAACCCCATTCTGTTGAGGTGTTTTAGGAGCGAAAAACTCATGCGATATACCCTGATCGGTACAGTATTTCTCAAAATTGTTATTTTCAAATTCAATATCATGATCACTTCTAATCTTGATAACAGTCATTTCTTTTTTAGTCTAAATTCATTTTAGTATTCTTTTGACTTCATCGAGAGTCTCAGATTTTTCTCTCATAAATGCTACCCAAGTAAATCTGGTAAAGTCATCAACAACAACCAGAAAGTACTTCTTACCACCTCTACTCTCTGTTCTGGTTGGTCCAATTAGATCCATGTGGAGAAGTTCAAGAGGTTAAATGTGGCTGAGGAGTTCACTTTCTTATGACTACTCCTAGTTTGTTTGCCAATTTGGCATGCGCCACATATTTTATCAACTTTCTTTAGTTTGGGTAGACCTCTAATAAGATCAATTTTTCTCAGTCTGTAGAGATTTTGGTAGTTAACATGTCCAAGTCGTTTATGTCATAATTGTGTTTCATCTGTTTGGACCATGTAACATGAGAATGCAGATGAGCAAGACTCATTAATAATATAGCAATTTGCATGTGTCCTACGACCATTTAATATCACACAAACTTTCTTATTTGAAATCTCGCATCCTTGATTAGTAAATTTTACACTATGTTTGTTATCGCAGATTTGAGATATACTTAAGAGATTGTGTTTAAGACCTTCAACATATAAGACGTTTTCAAAAGGAGGAAGGTTAGAAATCTGTACAGTAACTTGGCCAAAAATCTTGCAGTTGCTTCCATCACCAAAAGTAACTAAGCCATCATTCATTTCTTTGTAGTTGGTGAATATACCCTTGTCACCTATCATATGTCTTGAACATCCACTGTCTAGGTACCACTTTGAATGGCTAAAAGCCTTGAAAGCAGTGTGGGCAACAAGACAAGTAACTTTAGGAACCCATTTCATTGTTGTTTTGGGTTTAGGAGTACCATTGGTTTTCCTTGGCTTGGTAGAGTTGAAATTTCTCTGTTTATCAACTCTGATAACATTAGAGTTAGATTTAAGAAGCTCTTTGAGTAAGTCCACTATTTTTTTAGCTAAGGGGTTATATCTTTGATTTCTAAAGCTGATGTTATTAGGATTGACTTTAGAAGCTTGAATAGGTTTTGCATTTTTAAAATTGTTTTGGTTATTATTTTTCAAGTTCTTTCCTTTTGAGTTTGAGGATTCTCCTTTTACAAATATACGAAATGCATTCTTATTTTTTAGTGGAGTATCCATGATATAGCCCAGACCTGATTTATCGCCACACTTTCTGGATGTGGTTAATAATTTTTCAAGCTTAAGGTCTTTATGGGCATATCTCCACGTATCCTTAGAACTCAATAGAAAAGAAAATTCAAGCTTTAATTTCTCATTTTCTGTTCTGAGTTTTTCAAATTTAGAAGTTTTGAAACTTAAATCAAGTTTAACTTTTTCATAACAATCAGAAAGATGAGATTTTTCCAAAACAGTATTTTCAAATTCTTCTTTTAATTTAAGAAAATTTTCGTTTTGAAGCTTTAATTTGACAATTATTTTGCAACTTTCCCTGTATAGGGCATTATAGGCATCCTGAAGATCATCCTCATTTTCATTTTCAGGGTCACTCCTGAGATTCTCATAATTAAATAAATTGCAATTATCTAAGGAGATGACTCTGGCTATAGTCAGTAGAGCCTTTACTTCATTTGAAGTTTCTTGTTCTGATTCATCTAACTCAGACGAAATTTTAGAGTTGGATGATTCATCCCAAGTGACTAACATGCCTTTTCTTTTTGGCTTATCCCTTTTTAGACACTTATTTTTCAAATGCCTGTATTCATGGCAGTTGAAACATTGACTGTCTTTCACAGATTTTCAAGCTTTAGATTTTCCCTTTCTCTTATCGGAAGGTTTTGAAAATCAACTCTTTTCTTACTTTTGAAAATCCTGTAAAAAAATTTAGCAAGCCATATCATCCTCTGTGTCTTCAATATCAGAATTAACATCGTTATCTTTTGAAATAGATTTGGATGACTTAAGAGCTATGGACTTTTCTTTGGGAGCTTTAAAATTTAACTCGTATGTTTGAAGAGAACCAACTAACTCCTCAACCTTCATTTGATCTGTGTCTCTTAGTTCCTGAATGGCAGTAACTTTGGAATTAAACCTCTTAGGAAGAGATCGCAGTATTTTAGCACAGACTTTGCTTTCTGGGATTCCATCTCCTAGACCCAATATAGAATTGACTATGTCATTTAATTTCGTATAGAAGTCCATGAAAGTCTCATTTTCTTCCATATGAATTTCCTCGAACCTTGTAGTGAGGATTTGAACTTTAGATTTCTTGACAATAGTCGTTTCTTCGTATGTCATTTCAAGAATATCTCAGGCTTGTCTAGCTCTATCACATGAAATGATTCTTTTGAATTCATTAAGTGATAAAGCACATGTAATTGCATTTAAAGCCTTAGCATTTGCACTGGTCTCATTTTTTTGAGGTGTAGTCCATAAATAAAAATGAGTTTCTTTAAGTCACACTATAAGCTATTTTGTCTCATCAAAATTTGACAACTAAGGGTGCTTTATACATCACAACACTTACAAGATCCATAATTCATATAGTTGATCTTGGAAGATTTGACTTTAGAATAAAAAGTAGCAAGTACTTTGAACAAACTTGCTATCGCTGTAATTTGAACCTGATTCAAAGAAATGCATTTCTGTATGTTGTTTAATCAGTGTTTGATATTTTTATGATTTATTTTATTATATCAGGCACTTGCATATTTAAGCATATCTTAAGTAAATAGGCGAACGTATGTATCTGTAGCATTTTGATGCTACATAGTTTAAGCTCTTGAGTAGTAGAGCTAGTATACTTTTGACTGAATATACTTTGACTGGACATGACTTGACTTGACTTGACTTGACTTGACTGGACTTGACTTGACTTGACTGGACTGGACTGGACACTTTCACACACAGTTTAAGCTCTTAAGTAGTGAAGCAGGCACAATTTTTTAAACTCTTAAGTAGTTGGAGCCGGGTCTTACACGAATGGTCTCTATAACTCTTATGAGTTCGCTGGACTTATCGCGACTGAGGAGTTCACAAACCACGATCCATCAGAGGGGCCCAGTGAACTACCAGGGCAGTGAACTCGGTAGGTTTAACGCACAGGGTTGGCCGCAGTAACTCTCTAGAGTTCACGAGGCTCGGAAGGCTACCTTAGGGGTACCAAATCTAAGGTCGCCAGTCCACCGATGAGGGGGTAGTTTATTTTAAAGACCCGTCTTCATGAGTATCTACTGGAATCAAACCAGGAATTAGGGGGGCTCCTATGCATGGTTGGCCTATCTATGGATGAGCCAAAGAGCGCACACTGCAGCCCGCTTTTTTTTCGTCCACAAGGTCGAACCCATTCATGGGAGGGCATTTTCTCTCACCTTCCCGCGTGGCGTTGTCGGAAGCTATATAGACGGCATTGGTCTTATGCATGATTCATCTTTGTGGACTTTTAGCCACTTAGGGCTTTTAGTCATTAGCTCTCTTTGCTGCATGCAAAATATTGGATTTATCGCCGCTTGTGGTAGGTCTTATGCATAGCTGTAACACCCTAATCCTTATGACCTGAGGACGATAGCTTGAGTACGAGAACCCGAGGGTTACGTCATGAAATCAAACTACCATCCAACTAATTATCAATATGATTCATAACAACAAGATATACTATCGTATAAACTAATAAAATGAGTTCAACATGCGTGACTAAAAGTAAGAGGTAAAGCAACATCCCATAGCAGGGGATTCTTAATTACAAATTTCAAACTAAAACAAAATGAAATAGTATCTGAAGCATGAAAGTAAATAAGTCCTAGACTATCAGTTCCGCTCCAACGGCTCAACCATATCAGTGTACGATCCCTCGTCTTTATACTCCTCATCAGCCACATCAGGAGTCTCGTCATAGGTGTCATCTCCCTCCATCATACTTGTATCTATTTGGTGCAACTGCACTATTGGGTGAGTGAAAACTCAGTGGGAATTTCCCGCAAGGGTTCATGCATATCATGTCATTCCAAAATAGTTTAAATCAACCTATTCATTTTACAAGGATGTCAATCATGAAATTATAGACGAATGTATGGATGTATGAATGTATGCTCAAGTCATAGATCTGGGGATGCACATCCAGCTATCAAAATAAAGGGTAGCCCAAGGCGAATTAGTCACCCGGAAAAATACTCATAGGTGCGCCCAAGGAGAACTAGCCACTAGAAAAGACCATACAGACTGCCCGCGGTATATTATCTACCTGGAAAAACCCATGTAAGTGAGTGCGCCTAAGGATATCTCCTGAAAAAATACACGGGGTACGCCCGAGGAGTGTCGAATCCCAGAAAAGCCTCATGAAAAGAAAGAGCACCAAAATTGACTCAAATGCACATGCTCTGTGAGTTTAACTGAAGCATTAGAGCCTTCAAGAATTCAATTAGAGTGTGACTTACATCGATCACTCGGAAAAGCTCATATGTCATGCGTGAATGTCCTGTACCATGATGCTCATGCACGTTTCATAAGATTAACAAGATTACTCTCATAATCATGATCAAGACTTGTAGTTCTTTAATAGGATATCCAACATTCAAATATGAACTCAATATAAATTCATTTACTTTCCCAAGGTCCAAAGGAGGGCCCACATGTGATATATCAAGTGTAATTAGATTTGAGACAAGTTCATTCAACATCTTATAAAAGGTGACATTCTACACTTAGTCTTCAATGTGCAACATGTGGAATGAGATGGATTAAGGCATCAAGATTCTTATCATTATTAAGTAGAGTTATGCCATAATTTTGGCAATTATTAGAATAACTTAGAAGGTGCAAGATCATCTTGTTACTATATATGGGTAATAGAAAATTATATTTGAACTCATGTTCAACACAACTAAATGGGAAGAGGAGAATCATATCATTTAGTTGTATTATTCTAGGACTTTAATAGATTCAAGTTATAATGAATCTAACATATGTAAAGAGTTAATAGAGCAAACTAACTATAAGGTTTCCTATCATTTAATACAACTGGTAGAAGTATACGTGTACATAGGTGATCTCAATGTGGCATAACGTGTGTAATGCATGATTTAAAAACCATTCTACATGATTATAAATTTCAATTTAGGATTCAAGGAAACAAGAGTAACATTTACACCATCACAATGTCTTCATGCTAATAAACTTAAACTATCTTGGAATTCCATAAAATGAAGAAGCCATGTGGGATATCCCTCACCTTGAGTGAAAGTCACCCTTGTCTTGAATTTCCTCCCAAGTGAGCTTATGAGTTCATGATTGAAATTGAATGAAGGAAAGTGTCCTTCAGGGATATCTGTTGTGAACAGCTCCTGTGGGAGGCATCACAAGTTCTAGTGAGTTACGACCGAGTTACTCGGTTGGGGACTAGACAGTCAACTCATAACCAATTAGGTGTTGGTTTTTATACTTGAACGGTGATTGTTTTCAAAAATTGGATGGTGGATGAAGTATAATTAACCCTCGGTGTAGCCAATAGCCGCCTCCCTGGATGCACCATTTTCACATACTATCACTGAGTCGACTCAATATAGTTTCTCAAGGTAAAGATGAGAGGACAATGGAGCCCACTGACAATAGTTTCTGGGTTATTTCAACTCAGGAGTCCTGTGTTATCTCTTGGGCCTGTTTGGCTAGTTCCAAACATGGATTTCCAGAGCTAACTCACTTCTTGACTCGGTTGGGTAGAGTCAACCCGCTAATGAGTTAAGTGAAATGCTATAGTAAAAGGGCTGAGGTTGGTTGAGATACCTGTGCAGGGGGTGTTCACGACAGCTGGAAGAGGTGGGACGAGTTGCCATTTGTTCGGAGTTCGACCTGGTCACGGACTCAGTTCGAGTCGTTGAATCTGCACAGGGATCCAGTCAGGTCGTCGAACCGAGTGGGTGATTAGAACCTCCATTTGAGATCTAACTGATGGTGTTAATGGAGCAGAAGTGCGGTCTTGGAGAGCTTACCACCTGCCGTGAGCGAGATGAGGGAGAAGCAGCAAGTTGGCTCGGCTGGTGTGATCCGAGTTGGGTATATGCCAGTTTCACCTGCTTCAAGCTTCCTCTTCTAAGCACCTTCTCATCCCCCACCTCTCTTCTCTTCTGATGGTGAGGTGGGTCAGAATCCGACGCTGACCAGTTAACAGCGGCCACCGAGTCGAGTTGTGGTAGTAGCCAGCCACCCGTTCCAGTGGCTACTCCTATGTTTTCTCTCTTTCTCTCTCTCTCTATTGTTTTCCCTCTTTCTATTCTTTACTTTTCCTTGAAAAATGCCCTAATATCCGACTCTTTATAGCCATTCCATTTCTCAAGAGTTCCACAGCTACTCACGGAGATTAATGTGGAAATAAAGTGGTTTAGCCGAGAATTGCTCGTAGTCAGGGTCACTCCGTGTGTTAGATCTTGTGCGTGGGTCTATAAGACCCACCCTGATGGGCTTTATGTGTGGTGGGCCATATGATGAACGGTCTAGATGTGCGAAAGGAATGGTCCTATGGAATGTGGGTCCGACGGTCGTTTCCGGGGAAGATGGTTGGCTGAAAATGGCATTTTCCTATTGGACGGGTGATTCACTGATCTGAGATGTTCAAAAGGTCTTGATGGGGTCCATAAAGCTTGTGGGGTCCATTTCACGACGTAAGGAGGGTCGTTGATTAAGAGATTAGCTCCATCGGTGAGAACTCCTCGCCGTTCTAATTTCTCCTCAATATCTCGTTCCTTAGGAGGAACGCTCGACAACCCTATTTTGGACGTCCCAGATGGCTTGAACGAATATTCCAAAGCCAGAGGATGGTCGAGATCGCACCCACACCTGAAGTGAAAATTATTCTTCCGCCATTTGCCGGACATGTGGCTGTTTCTGGAAATAGTAAGCATGACGAGGTGTCCATTGCGTGCGTGGGTGGCATCTGACATTTCCGAACAAATGGATCTGCCATAGGGGTGGTGTACGTGGCTACATCTCCCTCGTCATTGCATCCCCTTTGCAACACGAGATCGGACGCTGATCGTGTTGCTGTAAGGGGCTTTCAATCCTAAGTGGCAACGTGGTCAAGGTCAGTGGGACCCTATCTATCTGATGGACGGTCTGAATCACATGTTTGTATTCGGATGATGGTTGTTTGCATCGTCAAACGGATGACCTGTTTGAGCAGTGACAGCGGGAGGAAAATTTTTGAATTTCCCATCTTCTGCGATTTCTATCGGGTCAACAGTCCTTTGACTCAATCGTTAGCTCTCGTGCACGGCGTGTGCACGCTGTGTGCACACGCACAGGTCTGATGTGGGGTCTACAAGGTCATCAGCGTGATCTCAGCCGATCCACACCGTCTATTCATCTTGCAAGGGTTCCTAATGGCTACAACTTAAAGGTTGACACGTCTAAATGGTTGGGTTTTTATCTTTCAAGGGTTTATGCCCGGTAATTATAGATTATCGTGGGTTTTGATCACCCGTGGTTAATCTGAGGCAATCGTTCCTTGTACGGGGCTTACGAATTGCCCTGGACCGAAGATCAGCCCGGTTCTACTCTTGCCGAGGGTTGGACTTGGAGATTTGATTAGTTCTAAGTGGAGGTGGTCGATCTAATTGTTGTAACGTATAGGGAGTTTAGTTATTTTTAATTTCTATTTAAAAATTTGGGTCAAAGCATGAGTTGCTATCTTGGACTACAATGGTAACATCCTGAGTACTGAAACGTATGGGGTGTTACAATCTACCCCCCTTTAAGAAAATCTCGTCCTCGAGATTTGGTAATATGCATGTTAACGATTAACATGACAAGTGGTAAAATCGCATCGACTCCTCTAGGCTCTAATTATGCTACCATATTATAGTTTTAAACAAATTATGTCTCGATTTTCTAATGCA
Source organism: Magnolia officinalis (assembly GCA_021015155.1). NCBI lineage: Eukaryota > Viridiplantae > Streptophyta > Magnoliopsida > Magnoliales > Magnoliaceae > Magnolia > Magnolia officinalis. Next base: position 61,270,794 of record JAJHSJ010000007.1, on the reverse strand, counting down.
ACTCTTACATATATACCATAGTCGAGTAATGTATATAAGTTCTAAAGAATTTGAGATCTATCTACTCAAAGTAGGGATTTATTTAAATGCCTACTGACATTACAATTTCCTATAATATCTATTAGGTTTACAAGTTCATTTAGGCGACGATTAACCATAATATGATAGTTCCCCATTATCTAAATACAATTCAATTTTTATTTTTATTTTTGTTCAGATTAACACAAACAGATGGTTGTAGTAGGTTTGAGCTTGATACATTGATCCTTCGCCTGTGCAGAACATAGGACGCACTGTATCATTTCCTACTCCTCGAAACTCTCGATCTTCTGCCTGATCAGGGCATTGAGATCATTAGAATTTTCTAGGATATGGAATTTGGATCAAGCCGTACATGCTTTACTAAAATATGGCTCCATCAGCTCGTGGTCCCGATTATTCTAGACACTTTGGAATATCATGAAATTTTCTATTTTTATAATAAGAGTGCTTGGAATCTAGGTAAAACAGTCCCAAATGACGAACACATTTTTACTACGCACTCTGATTACCTAATGTACCACTTGAAATTTCAGTATTCAAATTTCTACATGGAAATTTGAGTTAACTAAACCTAAAATTTCCTAAGGGGTCTACAATTTGTGTCTCGATGTTCAAAATTTTCCTTAACTCTAAGGGAACTCTAAATAAATTCAAATGTCTTCCCTAAAAATTTTCTATGGGGAACTAAGTTTGATTTCTATATTCAGACAACCAAATGGGGTAGACATTTATTGGGCAGTTGTAATGAAAATATCCAATGATCATAGTATTCAATTGCAAGCTTCAACTCAATGTTACAAAGGATTGTGGAAAGTCAGAATTCAAATGCATACTTCAAGGTGGATAAGAAAACACCTTTGATACTCTAGTGGTGAGTGATACACAGGTATTCAGAAATTGTAAAACATGTCATATGCAATCTAAAACATGCACAGTGGTTCCCACTTTAGATGGCATATAAAATAATAATTAGACTAAAATGAATCATCAACTAATTAGTTAAAATCAAGCGAATGATCCTTATGAAATGAAACTAACAGCTCACGTTTAATAATCACAGTTTCATAAATCAAAGATTACGATTATTCAATTAACGATATTTTCAGTTTATTATGCTTAAGAAAGATATTATAACATAATTCAATTTGCATAGCAACATAGAATCAGTGTACCTACTTGAATTGAAAGTCAAGTTTTACAGGATAGCTATCAGACTAGTAATGCTGTTATGGGTAGAAATACTTGTTAGTTAAAGAAGAAGATGTTTATAGCTTAGTGCAGTTGAAATCAGGGCGTTGACATGAGTGAGTGTATATCTATGAAACCTAATGTGATTATGGGATCCAGTACTGGGAATCTAAATTTAATTTCTACGTTCAAACAGCTAAACTTGAACTTTCCTATGAGGCCTAAAGTTCTGTGTTTTTATGTTTGCAATTTCCCAAGTAATTCCAATCAAGTTTGAATGGCTGCCCTAATGAGTTCAAGGGGACTTAAATATAGGTTTCTATTTTCTCAAACTCTCTCTAAATCTAGAGGATTTCTATATAAGTTTGAGTGGTTAGCCAAACAATTTTTCAACGGGAATCTAAGTTTGGTTTCTAAGTTCCAATAACTACATCTATAATTTTCAAAGGAGCCTAAAATTTTGCCTCTCTATTTTCAAAATTGTTCCTAACTTTAAGGGAATTCTAAATGAATTCAAATGGCTATCTTATCAATTCTACAAGAAACTTAAGTTTCGGTATCTACGTTCTCAAACTTTCCTAAGTCTAAGGGAGATTCACCTAGGTTCCAACATCTAATTCCAACATCCTAAATTAAAACATTTAAGGTGGGTATAAGTTTGTTTTCCTAAAGGCAAGGTTTGTCTAGACTCTCTCTCTCTGATACCAACTTGTACCACCCTGATCCTCGTGACCCGAGGACGATAGCTCGAGTACTAGAACCCGAGGGTCATGAAATCAAACTACCATCCAACTAATTATCAATACGATTCATAACAACAAGATATACTATCGTATAAACTAATGAAAGGAGTTCAACACGCGTGACTAAAAGTAAGAGGTAAAGCAAGATCCCACAGCAGGGGATTTTGAATTACAAATTTCAAACTAAAACGAAAGGAAATAGTATCTGAAGCATGAAAGTAAATAAGTCCTAAACTATCAGTTCCGCTCCAACGGCTCAACCATATCAGTGTACAGTCCCTCCTCTCTATACTCCTCATCAGCCACATCAGGAGTCTCATCATAGGCGACATCTTCCTCCATCATACTTGTATCTATTTGGTGCAACTGCACTATTGGGTGAGTGAAAACTCAGTGGGAATTTTCCACAAGGGTTTATGCATATCATGTCATTCTAAAATAGTTTAAATCAACATATTCATTTTACAAGGATGTCAATCATGAAATTATAAATGAATGTATGGATGTATGAATGTATGCTCAAGTCACAGATCTGGGGATGCACATCTAGCTGTCAAAATAAAGGGTAGCCCAAGGTGAACTAGTCACCCGAAAAAATACTCATAGGTACGCCCAAGGAGAACTAGCCACTCAGAAAAGACCATGCAGACCGCCCGTAGTAGATTATCTACCTGGAAAAAGCCATGTAAGTGAGTGCACCTAAGGATATCTCCTAGAAAAATACACAGGGTATGCCCGAGGAGTGTCTAATCCCAGAAAAGCCTCATGAAAAGAAAGAGCACCCAAAGTGACTCAAATGCACATGCTCTGTGAGTTTAACTAAAGCGCTAGAGCCTTCAGGAATTCAATCAGAGTGTGACTTACATCGAGCACTCGGAAAAGCTCATATGTCATGCGTGAATGTCATGTACCATGATGCTCATGCACGTTCCATAGGATTAACAAGATTACTCTCATCAGCATGATCAAGACTTGTAGTTCTTTAATAGGATATCCAGCATTCAAATATGAACTCAATATAAATTCATTTACTTTCCTAAGGTCCAAAGGAGGGCCCACATGTGATATATCAAGTGTAATTAGATTTGAGACAAGTTCATTCAACATCTTATAAAAGATGACATTCTACACTTAGTCTTCAATGTGCAACATGTGGAATGAGATGGATTAAGGCATCAAGATTCTTATCATTATTAAGTAGAGTTATGCCCATAATTTTGGCAATTATTAGAATAACTTAGATGGTGCAAGATCATCTAGTTACTATATATGGGTAATAAAAAATTATATTTTAACTCATGTTCAACACAACCAAATGGGAAGAGGAGAATTGTCACGCCCCAAACTCGGAAACCGGGCTCACAAAATTCCCGATCGTCGAATCCGGTGCCGATAGACTCCATAGTATCCCATTCTCGGCTCCCAGCGCCTATACGCCAGATTCTGATCCTGGGATCCTACAAGGAGGATTTTTTATTTTTTATTTTGGACATTTATCTCGTAATAAGCATAACCACAAGTATACCCAAATTATAAAGGTAACATCATCATCACATATCCACTATTATAAACAGTTGAATAAAGTGCTGAAAGGGAAATACATATATCGAAAATCAAAGCTCCAGAGGTCCGCTGCATGCTCCAAGCTCAACGCTGCTGCAACCTAACGCCACCAGCATGCATCTATCGTGCATAAGCTCATAGAAAGCTTGTGGGTGGTGAAAGTGTGTGCACAAGATAAGTGTCAAGTAAGCAATATCAGAATAAAAAAAGTAAGCGGAAATACTGACAAGCGCATATATCATACAATATCACAATAATGCGAAAACATGTTGATAGGCCCATAAATACAATCAGCCTTACCTAGGCTATGCAATGCAAAAATACAATAAACCAATATCTTATATTGAGGAAGCAATGTATATCAGTTATGCGATATGGAGACAGTAAGTCAAATACTATGTGTTGAGGATGTAATACATTATGTGATGCGAATGAAATGACTAATGTGAAGTCGAGATGATAGTACGTAGTATCGCAGGCTATGGGGTCCATCACAAGGGACTTCTATCCAAACCAGTCCCATACCTAAATTTGGATAGTCAGACTCAATGTGGTAAACTCCTGATCTCAAGTTAGTCGCGCGCCCAACTGAAATCCTGGCCATGCGAAGGTACACAACAATTAGTTGTGCACCACCAGCCCGAGTAGATAGTGAATGAAATGAATGTATGAGTATGCAACTCTTACTCAATAAGTCCACATATCAATACGGTTCCTCTCTGGGAAATCACCGGAGTCTATTACACTCCAAACCAGATTGCCGCCCCATCACATGCAAAAAGGTGAGTGGAAGAGACCTTACTATCCGCCTGCCAATATCGGGTCCGGCTCGTCGATAGCGGACCCATTCCTCGAGCTGGTCAGACTCAGCCTAGCATTGCCCCCTCCTCTCTGGCAGGTAAGGCTGTGCCCCCTTCCAACCAACCACGACACAGTGGGAGATGCGGCCTAACGGTATACGGCCCTCATGCGCTCATGTATCCACTCGGTCTAGACGTTGGAGCAACCTATAGAACTAAGACGGTTTAGGGACTTTCACCTAAGGATATCTATAGCACCCTATATAGAATAGATTTTCGGTATCTCATCTGCTCATTCACGAAATACCTGTGGAGGCTACGACCCTGGTGTCGCTAAGGCATACAGTAATCTCAACACAATGCAAGATGCATGAGTCATGCATCAATCCTGCACATACCGTGTGCTCATGTGAGACAATCTCCGCCTATCTGGGAGTCTCATAACAACATGCCCAATGACGTATGCAATGGTCAACCACATCTCATAACAAACATACAAATGATGCATATGAGCATGTATCATGATGCTATGCTGTTACATACTCATAATCTGTAACGACCTGTAAATTTTCGTACATTGGGTCGAGTACCACTTCGACCAGAAATCACGTAGGATTAAATCCTTTAGAAATTTAACAAAGTTAACTAAGTACTAAACTCGGTTAGCCATGAAATCCGTTGGGATCGCTTTAAATACGATCTGCAAGACCCAAAACTTGCATAATCAGTGACTCTAAGTTACCCTAAAGTTTAGAACCAAACTCATTTCCCGTCTGCTCTCGGGAGTGAAACAAAACTTCGTATTAGGTCTAGATCGCACATCGGGAGTCCGATTAACACTAAGCTAAGGAACTAGGACCGCCCCACTGGGCTTGACAATCATTTCAAAAATCAGCTCCGACCGATGTCCCATGGCCATTTATTTCGATCCGGAGCGAGGGAGTGTGAAAAACACTATTCCCTTTGAAAATAAAATATCTGGAATAGTGATCTGGCATCATTCGGTTGCGCGTCAGTATTAAGCAACCTGACCGTCAGAATCAAACCAAATTACACCCTCGGATTAAGAAAAATTTCAGGAACATTTACATGTACTTGGAATTTCTGATCGTGGCCCACTGACCGTTGAACTGAAAGTGGTCCGCCACGTGCGATCTGAGAATCCGATCGAGTCGAAAACGTAATCCCACGTAGATCCATAGATGGTGAGCTTAAGTCTGACGTTTGCTCAAGGAGGGCCACCAGAACCTCCCTTTTGAGCTGGAAAAGTGGCGAAATGCCTATATATGCAGTCACCCTTGAACCTGAGTCTATTTTAGAGATATTTTTGGCTATATAAGGGGCTTAGAACAGCCCCTCTCACAGCCATACGAATTTGGGAGAAAAACCCTAGAGAGAGAGAGAAAAGAGAGAGAAGAGCTTGGATTTTGTAGGCGATCTTCCTCCTGCTGCTCCCATTCATCACACGGCCTACACCGCTCCGTTCTAGGTGTTTTCCCGGCGGTATCCATCCCGTTTGAAGGTAAGAAACCCTAACCTTAGGTCTGATTTGGAGTAGGATCGTTGTAGGCTATGAAAAAGCTAATCGATTCCGCTCTTTAGGCTAGGAAACTCCCGTATACGGAAGCTTTACTACCCTTGCTGATTCGTTGGAATTCCAAGGGCCAAGGTGAGGACTTTAAGTGTATAAGTTACGTTTTTCAATGCTTTCAATGTCAGATAATGATAGATTCATGATCTGCATGTAAATGCACATGTACAAAGTGCTTTCCATTTCCTGTTTCGATTAACGTTGTAGAATATGGAATTTCACATACTCTAGATATACGTAGAAATACCGTATACGTATTTTTTTTGGAAAAATGTTTGACATGTTTATTTAATGTATGATTATATAATGTATGGATAAAATACTAGTTTGGCGAAAGGAATCGCCAAAATACATGCTCCCTTGTAAATGTCAAGTATGTTGAAATTGTGTATTCTAGAAATACCGCGTATGTGTAAATTTTGGAGATAGAATTGTCATGATTATTTGTTGTATGAATACGGTATACGCGGATAAAATAACCGCTTGGCGAAAGAAAAGCCCTAATACGCGATTTGCTAGCATACGTCATGTATGTTGGAATGGCGTACTCTAAGTGTTTGTGTAATGGCTTGTGTGTGTGAATGCTTGTGTATTAGTGCCTTAGAGAGGTGCTGATATGGAATTCCCGACTCCCTTAGAGACATGTAGGATCCCCTCCACGCGGTGGTTCACTATAACCACTCACTTGTGGCGTGTATGTAATTGTATCCCTATGTGTATAGTGCTTTACTACATGCTTCACAACATGCTTTACAACATGCTTTACTTCATGTTTTACTTCATGCTTTATAACCTGCCTGCTAACATGCTTGTATTGCTTGTTTATCATGCTTTACTCCACATGCTATTGATGAAAACTGTTTGAGTTTGGGACTATGTCTGTAGTCCAAACATTCGGTACCAGACTTGCGGTTGTGGCTGAGATTCATATCGCCACAAAAGACGTGTCTGGCGAACCCGAGTCGTACTTCGGTTGGCGATAGTGGTTGGCCACACGGAGTGCTTTTGCGCTCCATATCGCTCAACTTGTGGTGCGCTCGAGCTAGTCAGGCTCGTTAAGTAAACCGAAATATACTTATGTGTTCACCATGTTTGGTCGTAACTGCTTGAACCTAGGGTACCAAACTTACCAGTGGCGATCCCGTTTAACCATGGTACCTAGATCCGCTAAGTCGCATGAGCCGGGCATGGTGGTATGGGACACCGTGGTCGAGCTGTCGGCCTACGCTGGGGCCATGTGCCTCCCCGTAGTGACCATTGCGCAACTAAACTCGTGAGCCGAATACGGTGGTATGGGACACTGTATTCAAGCTGTCGATACTTACGGCGAGAGCTGAGTACGGTGAGATCTGTGCTCGTGCTGACGGGCGACGAGTCCTTCGTAGTATCATCGAGTGTACTCCAAGTATCTGTGATTGGCGACGAGTCTTTCACAGTAACTAGAGTATGAGTTGAGCCGAGTACGGTGAGACCTGTACTCGAGCTGACGGCTAGTGATTGAGCCGAGTACGGTGAGACCTGTACTCGAGCTGACGGCCAGCAATTGAGCCGCATACGGTGAGATCTGTATCCGCGCTGACGGGTGACGAGTCCTTTGCGATGCCTTCACTACGCTTCTCAAACTATAATATCGTATGAGAATAACTAGGATTGACGACCCTAGAATGGATCATGTTGGGAATGATACAAGGGAGGTACCTTAGTTTCCCAATCCTGCTGGTTGAAATGGACTAATAAAAACTTGGTAATCATGAGCATCATCGCACCGCATGTGCTTTGTAGATGTGGCGCACTGAGGGAGTAAGCATTCGCGAACGTAAGATGATGTCGCTTGAGGGTGGTTTGGCAAGGGCATACAGCATCATGTCATATCATTTTTGCACTTAACAAGAGTACTTAGAAATGTTTGATTCGTACTGCTTTATCATTACTGCTTGATTGATTTGATAACATGTTAACTTATGCTTTATTGTGACACTGAGTTAGCTACTCACTCCCACGTTACGGGACGGTGTTTGCAACACCCACCAGACTCTGTCGCAGGTGTAAATGGCGCCTTGGTTCAGGAGCCGGAGCCCGACTTTGATGCGGATCAGGAGGAATTCTCCTTTATGCAGTATTCTGACGACTTTGCTTAGGCCGGCTGCATCGCGGGATTTCAGGGCCTCTCTTGAGGATTGTATTTTGATTTTTGACTTAGAAACGATACATGTATATTGGTACTCAGTTAGTACTCATACTCTGGAGTTCAGAAAATTTTGTTACTTTACCTACTTTGAATATAAAATTTCAGTCTTCTGCTTGCCTTTATACAATTGAACTGGAGTATGAATTACTGTTTTGGTATAATCTCATTCATGTTTATTGCGCTAACTCAGACAACATTTAACCAGCATTGTGTATGTTGCATAAGTGATGCGCTGGAACTCGGGAGTTGAGTTCATACTCGACCCCCGAATTTCAGGGCGTTACATAATCGGTACCAATAACCGGCACCGACAATTGGCCTCAATAATCGGCATCGACAATCGACCCCGACAATGTGGACATTTAACCAACATTGCTCCCAAGGAGTGGCCCACATAGAGCCTAACATATAGTGGACCCATGACCTCACACAAGGGCTTAATACAGATCACGATGAGCCTTAAATACGGGCCGTATGTACATCACATAGGTCTCGACAATCGGCCTCGACAAATCGGAATCGGCCTCGATACTTGGCCTCGACAATCGGAATCGACCTATACAATCGGCCTCGACAAATAGGAATTGGCCTATACAATCGGCCTCGGCAAATCGGAATTGGCCTTGACAATCAGAATCAGCCTATACAATCGGCCTCAACAATCCGAATCAGCCTATACAATCGGCCTCGACAAATTGGAATTGGCCTCAATACTCGGCCTCGACAATCGGAATCGGCCTATACAATCGGCCTTGACAATCGAAATTGGCCTCAAAACTCGGCCTCGACAATCAGAATCGGCCTCAACAATCAGAATCAATGGATAATCAGAGTCGGCAATCGGTCGTGACAATCGGAATCGATCGATAATCAGAATCGGTAAATCGGTCACGCCAATTGAAATTGGCAATCGGTCGTGACAATTGGAATTGATCGATAATCAGAATCGAAAAATCGGTCACGTCAATCGAAATCGGCAATCGGTCGTGACAATTAGAATCGATCGATAATTAGAATTGACAAATCGGTCACGTCAATCGGAATCGGCAATCGGTCGTGACAATCGGAATCGATCGATAATCAAAATCGGTAAATCAATCACGTTAATCTGAATCAGCAATCGGTCCTGACAATCGGAATCAATTGATAATCAGAATCAGTAAATCAGTCACGACAATCGGAATCGGCAATCGGTCGTGACAATCAGAATCGATCGATATCAGAATCGGTAAATTGCTCACGTCAATCGAAATCGGCAATCGGTCGTGAAAATCGGAATCGATCGATAATCATAATCAGCAAATCGATCACGTCAATCGGAATCGGCAATCGGTCGTGACAATCGGAATTGATCGATAATCAGAATCGGTAAATTGGTCACAGCAATCGGTCGTGACAATTAGAATCGATCGATAATCAAAATCGGCAAATCGGTCACGTTAATCGGAATCGGTAATCGGTCATGACAATCGGAATCGATCGATAATTAGAATCGATAAATCAGTCACGTCAATCAGAATCGGCAATCGGTCGTGACAATCGAAATCGATCGATAATCAGAATCGGCAAATCGGTCAGGTCAATCGAAATCGGCAATCAGTTGTGACAATCGGAATCGATCGATAATCAGAATCGGCAAATTGATCATGTCAATCGGAATCGGCAATCGATCGTGACAATCAGAATCGGGAATTGGTCACGATATCAGCCTCGATCGCTAATCGGCAAATGATGAGAATGGGCCTAACAAGGCCTAAGGAAATGTCATAATGGGGACTTTTAACTATCATTGCCCATCAATGTGGACATCTAACCAATATTGCTCCCAAGGAGTGGCCTACATAGGGCCAAAAATATAGTAGGCCCATGGCCTCACATAAAAGCCTAATATACATCGCAATGGGCCCCATACGAGGGTTACAATTACATCACAATGGGCCCTATACACGGGTCACAAATATATCACAAGGGGCCACACCTATGGATCACAAATACATTATAATGGGCCACATCACATGAGCTTCATATACATCACATTGGGCCTCGCTCACGGACCTCAAATACATCACATTGGGCCTCACCCATGGGTTTCAAATATATAATAGGTGGGCCCTACACATGAGCATAATATACATAACAGGTGGGCCCTGCACATGAGCCTCATACACATCAAGTGAGCTGCATATAGGTCACATTGAGCCTCATACTAGGCCGCATCATATGACCCTGCTGACTGCATATCTAGGCCTGGCCGTTGAGGTCCAAGCCTTAAAATGATCTGAAACTGATGGACGGTGTGGATACAACACCTACATTATGGTATGGTCCACGGATGGCGTAGATAAAACACTTACATCACGGTGGTTTCCACCGTCCTATAGACAGTGAGAGTAAAACCCATGCATTAGGGCCCATGTCCTCAGACAGACAGTGCGGCTACAGTACATAGATCCTAGGTGGGCCCCATACATATCTAAATGAAGGACAGCTATGATATACATCACATGCATCAATGGTGGGCTACGGAACTTATTGATGTCAACTGCAGCGGCAGCAAAAACTGCTGGCTGTCCGACATATGGAAAGCCCAGATAGAAAATACATACATTAAGATGGGCCCCACCTGCTGCCAGGTGGGCAGTTGGATAAACACATACTCCATGATTGGGCCCAGAGAGTTTGCTGATGTCAAAATAGATGGATGGTAGGGATATAATACATACCCATGATCAGACCCACATCTTACTGACGTCCCTACAATGGACTGTTGGATATAGCACATACATTACGTGGGACCCACAAACTTGCTGACGTCATCAGCACTGGCCCACCGTCCAAAACTGCATACGTCAGGGGGTCGTACGATCTGACAAAATGGACGAACAGTGTAGATAAAACAATTACATCACTGTGGTCCATTAGATAAACAGTTTACATGTAACACACTTATGATCAGACCCACCAAACTGTTGACGGTAGAATAGATGGATGGCTGGGCAAACAGATACATCAGAGGCTGGGGTCCACGTCCACCTGGACGGTGGAGACCCCACACGTGCAGTGTGGGTCCCACCGTCCCAGGACGGACAGTTTAGATATAAAACATATACATTATGGTGCACGCCACACCACATATATGAAGGTGGGTTCCCACTGTACCGTCCAGAGATCTCTGGACGGTGGGGACATGAGATAAATGCATCATGGTGGGCCATACCTCCAAATGGGTGAACAGTTTAAAATATAACCTATACCTCGTGATAGGTCAGAGTTGCTGACGACACTAGTAGCGGGGTCCACTGTCCCAGCTTGTTGGACGGACGGCTGGGATGAATCCCACACCTCACATGGCCCCACATGGATGGGCTGTATACATCAGGGGTGGGTCCACACGTGTGGGACCCACCATCTTGTAAGACCAAGCTAATATTTGTGATTTCTTCATCCATCCAGGCTGTTGGACGTCCACCAAACGGACGGCCTAGATGGAAAGAATCATCAAGGTGGCCTCCATGTATGGACGGCGTAGTTAAAACACATACACCGTGGGTGGGGTCCACACGTGTGGAGGTAGGCCATATCGTCCTGGCCCTTGGACGTGGGTGGAATACATACATTCAAGGTGGTTTCCCACCGTTTGGACGGTCTGATGGGTCCCACGTGTGGACGGTCCTGATGAAGCACGTACATCATGCTGATGGACCCACCTAACTTGCTGACGTCTGCACAACAGCAGCTAGGTGCCGTTCGTCAGATGGGTGTGCAGATAAAAATTCACATCAGGGTGGTTTCCACCTGAGATTCGATTCTACTTCATTGGATGGACGGTGTGGACACACACGTCCTTCAGGTGGGTTCACGTCCGATGTACGGACGGCGTAGATGAAATATACATGTTAAGGTGGGTCCACGTGTGGGCCACACACCTCATCCTTACCATAAAAGAAAGAAAGAGGGAAAAAAGAAGAGAGGGAGAAACGTGATAGAGATCGGAGTAGCGGAGGGACCCCGCTACTATGGGTCCCTCTTGATACAACACATACATCAAGATGGGTCCCACATATGTGGGCCCTTAAATCACAAATCAAATAATTAAAATCACCCACCTTGGATTTTCTTGGACCTCTTCTTCTATCAACGCATCCTAGAGCTCCAAGGGATGCATTTCAACGGTGGAGATGATCATTGGATGGTGGAGATGAGAGGTAGGAAGGTGGGCCACACATGGCTTTTCTCATTGAGATAGCTTGGTCGTGGATTGCTTGGGAGATAGGTTTGTGAAATGAGAGAGAGAGAGAGAGAGAGAGAGAGAGAGAGAGAGTTGTAAGAGAGAGAGAGATGTGTGTGAGTGACGGGTGAGGGGTGGGTGAAAGGTGATGGAGTGATAGATGTACTTGACATGTAAGGTTGCTTTGACTTTGGGGTTGCTTGGGGATGGGTGTTGTACTTGACATGTGAGGTGATTGATGGGATTGATTGATGAGATGGGATGCGATCAATTTGAAAGATTGTCTTAGGTTTGTAAATGCGTGACATTTTCCTCGAACTGAACACGGACCCACATCTCCTGGCCTGGGTATCGCCTCAACGCGTAATATGCGACGTTGGAACCACGGCGACGGCGCGGTCGCAATGATACAAGTCTCGGGTCGAGCCGACTCTAGAATACAGGATACGACTCAGGGTTACGCGCAAATGCCGGTTACAGATCGCGGGTCTCCAAAATTCGACCGGTAGGACCGCGGAAGCCTACGGAATTGTACGGGTTGGGATACGGGTCTTACAAGAATAATATCATTTAGTTGTATTATTCTAGGACTTTAATAGATTCAAGTTATAATGAATCTAACATATGTAAAGAGTTTGTAACGCCCTGAAAATCGGGGGTCGAGCAAAGCTCAGCTCCCGAGTTCCAACGCATCACTTATGCAACACAGATAATGATGATTATGATGAGAGCATTAAAACATGAATGGGATTATACCAAAACAGCATATCATACTCCAGAGACAGTTAAATTTACAAGCGGAAGACTGTGATAGATATGGAAAATATATAAACTGTGGTGAGGCTCCAGAGTGTGATAATGTTACCAGCTTAATTCATTATAAGTATAATTTCAAATTATACCAAGTTGTGTAAGGTCATCTAGTCAATATCCAAAAAAGCCCCATCGATCAGGACACGGCTCACAGGAACCCGCCTGAAACTGCATAAAGGAAGAATCCTCCTCATCCTCATAAGAGTCCGGCTCCGCTTCACAGCATCGCGATCATCTGAAACTCAAACAAGTCTAGTTGGTGTATACAACACCGTCCCGTAACATGGGAGTGAGTGATCAACTCAGTGGAACAATAAAGCATAGGTTAACATGTTATCAATTCAGTCAAGCAGTAATGATCAAGCAGTACAATCAAACAATTCTAAATATTCTTGTTAATGCAAGTATGAAATGCAGTCATGATGCATGCCCTCACCGTATACTCCCTTATGCGACACCATCTTACGTTCGCGGCATACTTTCATTCCTCAGTGCTCCACATCTTTCAGGCACATGTAATGCGATGATGAGCATGATTACCAGTTGTTATTAGTCCATTTCAAACAGCAGTATTGAGAAACTAAGGTACCTCCCTTGTATCATTCCCAAACATGATCTATTATAGGGTCGTCAGTCCTAGTTAATCTCATACGATGGTGTGTTTCTAGGTCACTACAAGGGCTGTCAGGGCTGTTACATGGAACCGTTACACCACTCCCCCATCACCCTTTTAACGGTTCATCACTAAATTGATACAGGCCTAGTTCATACTCTATTCACCGCGGCAAAACTCATCGCCTCACCGCAAATTCAGAGTATGTTCGAGGTCACTACAAAGGGCTCGTCACCAATCAGCGTAGGCCGACAGCTCGAATATAGTGTCCCATACCACTATAATCAGCTCAAGAGTCTGGTTGCTCAATGGAGACTACGGGGAGGCACGTGGCCCCAGCGTAGGCCGACAGCTCGACCACGGTGTCCCATACCACCATGCCCGGCTCATGAGTCTTAGCGGATCGAGGTATCATGGTTAAAGGGATTTCACTGGTAAGTTTGGTACCCTAGGTTCAAGCAGAGGCGTCCAAACATGGTGAACATACATAAGACAGATCGGGTTGCTTGACGAGCTCGGCTAGCTCGAGTGCACAACAAGTTGAATGATATGAAGCGCATAAGCACTTCGTGTGGCCAACCACTATCGCCAACCGAAGTACGACTCGGGTTCATCGAACACATCTCACGTGGCAAATGAATCTCAGCCACGAATTCAATCTCGTTACCGATTGCCTGGACTATAATCATAGCCCCAAACACAATCAATCCATGACAGAAGCATGTAGAGAAAAGTAGAATAAACAAAGTAATTCAAGCATGTTATAAAGCACAATATAAACAGGAAATACAAACACATATATTTCATAAGTAAGCGGTTAAATTAAACAAACAACATGGAGGAAATCATATACATCTTTAAGGTAGCTGAGAATCCTATCTCTACATCACTATTAAATTTAGTTCGTCTCACAATTTCTCACACAAGCATTTTATCAAACACTTAAAGTACACCACTCCAACATACATGATGTATGTTGATTTCAACATAGAATAGGACAAATCCTTATAGCAAGGAGTTGTCGCATACACATCAATCATGTTCTTCCATTCAATACATTTGGCAGGCATAAATCATAAATCCATATTTATTTAGTCATTTCAACAAACACTTAGAATACACTATTTTAACATACATAGTGTATATTAGCAAAAACATGTATTAGGGCGAACTCTCTCACTAAGTAAGTGTTATACACATATATAATATGTTCATACAGTAAATAATCATGGCAAACACATTTCCAAAATTTATACGTATACGGTACTTTCTATAAATACCTAGAATACACAAAATTCCATATTCTTCGTATTTAATCAAAACGGAAAACAGACAACACTTTATACATGTGCAATTGCATGCAGATCATGATTCTATGATTATCTGACATTGAAAGTATTGAAAACCATAACCTATACACCTAAAGTCTGCACCTTTTGTCGTAGAATCGTAACGGAGTCGATAGATTCGCTAAACTTTAGTATACGGCAGTTCGGTAACCTATAGCATATTTTCGGTTAGTTATTTCATAACATACAACTATCAAAACCCCAAATCAGTTTAGGGTTAGAGTTTCTTACCTAGAAATGGAGCCGGAATCGCCAGGAAAGCGATTAGAATGGAGTGGTGAAGCTTGTGTAGCGGCAGGGAAAAATGGTAGGAAGAATCCTCCCACAACTCTCTAACTTTCTCTCTCTTTTCTCTCTTCTCTCCTAGGGTTTTTCTCAAATTTGTATGGCTGAATGAGAGAGGGTTTTAAGGTCCTTATATAGGCTAAAAAGTCACCAAAATAGACCTAAGGTCAAGGTATACTTAGGTTATAACCAAAGCGGGTCAGTTCCAGCTCAACGGAGGACTTCTGGCGGCCCCTTTTCTGTGTGCGGTCAGACTTAAGCTCACTAACACTGGATCTAGGTACCATTAAGTTTTCGTTCCAGTAGGATTCTCAGATCACGCGTGGTGGACCAGTTTCAATTCAACGGTCAGCGGATCTCGATCGAAGATTCCGAGTACATGGATATGTTTGGGGAAATATCCCTGATCCGAGGGTATAATTTGGTCTAATTCTGACGGTCTGGTTGCTTAATACTAATCCACAAGCGACATGTGCCAGATTTATTTATTTTGAATTTAATTTAGAATTATTTTCACATTTCTCACACTCCCCGCTCCGAGCTCAAGCGAATAGCGCTGGAACACTATCTGGATTTGATTTCCGAGATGGTTGTCAAGCCCAGCAAGGCGGTCCTAATTCCTTAACTTCGTGTTAATCGGACTTCCGACGTGCGGTCCAGATCTGATATAGAGTTTCGAGATGCTCCCGAGAGCAGCCAAGTAATGAGATTAATCCTAGATTTTAGGGTAATGTAGCGTCAATGATTCTACAAGTTTTGGATCTTACAGATCGTATTGAAAGTGGATCAAGCGGATTTCGTAGCTAATCTAGTTTAGCACTTAGTTACTTTGTGAAGGATAAGGTAGTGAAAGTGAGATTTGTGAAGGAAATGGGTTAAGAAGCGATTTTAGACTGTGGGATTCAGTTCTGACAGGTTAATAAGGTGTTAGGAGCAACCCATTGCCTAAGGACGTCTAATCCCAGGTTGGCAAAAATTCGGGATGTTACAATCTACCCCCCTTAAAACAAAATTTCATCCCCGAAATTGCCTGAGGGTAATAATGAAAGATTTAATTATTTCTTTTGCCTAAGTTTTATTGATTTCGAGTTTCTACGCGCGGTAGGGTATATACTAGCCTGGTTCATTTTAGTCTACCTCCCTTAAAACTTATTTCTTTATCCCTTGCTTATATCCTGATGGTTTGCTACAATGGATTTCTTTTCCTATTTGGAGTCTTGACTTCGATTCCCATCTGTTGAGAGTAAGATGACTATTTTCAATGTTTGACCAACACGAAGAGACGGTTATAGTGGGCTTGATCCCGATACATCGATCATCTACCTGATCAGGGTAGAAGGCTCATCATATCCCTTTCTAGTCCTAGTAAATCCTGGTCTTCTGCTCGGTCAAGCAGTGAGTCCGTTGGTAGTCGCCCAGGATTGAGAATTGGGTCAAACCGCGAATGCTTCTTAATTGTATATTTCAGTAACTCCGTAGTCCGATCACTCTAGAAACGTAGGGAATGTCCATCAGTGAAAGGTTCAAATTGTCTATGTCTAAGGTTGCCCTTTAGGTCTTAGTCTAAGAGAGTCCTTGTTATTATCTATGTCCAAGGAAATGGTGAATCAAATCTTACTAGATCATCCTAAAACGGTTTCTCATAGTAGAACTTATTAGGGCTTCTATAATGTTCGTATTCAACGAGCACAGTTTCGATCCTGGGCCAGTGGGGTAGGGTCCACCACGCTTTCGCTGCGCCACCCAGATCAAAAAGGTGAATTGATTTGACCTAGATACATCTATCAGTCTCTGGCATTCTCTAATGTAACCGGTAGTCTAGTCTTAATTTAGGAGTAGTGGAAATCCATAGGTGTAGTCCAAAGTCTATTCTCATACGCTAGATGATTTCACATCATTTCTAATACAGGAAGGGTTTTATCACTTAGGGTCAAAGTTGTCTAATTAGAACTGAGTTGTCTGTACTTGACGCTCGAGCATTTCACATATGCTCATTCCAACTAAGAGGGTCATAAGGTTCATATTATAAATTTGTTGGATTTCCTACACAGTCAGGCCTGTCGAAATCTAGGAGCACCGCTCTAGGTCCAAAACTCTAGGTCCTATTGTCTTAAATGGGACTGCATTACTAATCCCACTTCGGGATTGGGAATGACATGTTTGGTAGGAGGGTGGGTGGGATAAAAATTAAATTTATAGGCTTTGGAAAATGAGCCTGGTGTTGAAAAAGTGTAAGATGGGATTTCTAAATCCCAGGATAATGAATTTCTAAGTGTAATTTGAAAGGAAAATACGGGATTTACGTTTAACTGCATACCTTCCAAACATAGTATCGGAAATCATGGGATACACCCAATCTAGGGACCATACCTTACACATATATTTATTGTTACCTTAACAATTCTATCCACCTTAAACTCACCTAATGGAATTTGGCCGAACGGGCCCTAAACATCCTCAAACATCTAAAACATTCTACCAACTACTACACCCATCAACATGAAAATAAAAACATCCAAAGACGGTAACCCATGCAAACTACAAGACAACAGTATGGATGATTAGGCCTCCAAGAAAATGGTCGTACAAGCTCAAATAGAGCCATGGAAAATGAGGATAAGGAAAACGAGGGCTGGAGTTTTTGGTTCTCCACGGACTTGAGCCTCAACAGGGATTGTAAAGGCTCAAAAGGCAGGGTTTGAAGAAGGAAATGGAAGAAAATGGATGGGTTAGAGAGCTTACACGAATTTGAGCTTCAAATGAGGGGTGTAGGAGCTCAAATGAGAGAAAACGGAAAGGGTAGAGGGTAGGTGTTACTGTGAATGATGGATGTGGATGGGTTGTGGCCGAAAATAAGGGATTGGGCGATTGGGAGAGAGATTTGGGAGAGAAAAACTGAAATTTGAGGGAAAGGGAGAGCTTGGAGGGAGTTTTAAGAGAGAGGGGGCAAAACAGACGTGAAACAGGGGCCCCCACAAAATTTGGTGGGCACCACACGTGCCCAGGGGTCAGGCCGACCATGACCAGCACCGGCCCGACCAGCCTGACCCATCCTGACCGCGGTCGACCGCGGTTCCACCATGGACCACCGGACCAACCGCGGTGCCTCCACGGTAGGGCGGTGTTCACCACCCTCCCAAGGTGCCAATGGGACCCCAAGTCTGTCTCGGGTTCCCACGAATTTCATAGTGTGGCCCCCGACTCCATTTGAGGCGTTTTCGGGGCCAATTTGTAAACCAGAATGAGTTTATGTGACGTGTGGCATATGATTTTGAGGTAGGAGGAGCTAATCTATCCAACTAACCCATTTATTTGGTTAGATTCCAAAGTTTGAATGGTCAAAAGTCCAATTTATACATATATTTACTATTTATAGTAAATTTTTGTTTAAGTATTATTCTTCATCATTTATACGTTAGCATTTATATCTGGTATGAAAGGATTTAGAAAAAATTAAAGAATGAAGTAGTGCAATGAGAGATTTTGAAGGAATTGGATAAAAAGGGGTTTTAGGCTTTGAGATTAAGTGTAAGGTGTTTTGGTTGACCCACAACCTAAGGGCATTCGTTTCTAGGGAACGACTCAAACCCATTGACTGACGGCTTAGAAGTGATTCGGGATTGTTTCGCGTGATCATGGGTGTGTACGGGCCCAATCTCAACGGTAGATTTCGCTCGGTTTCGCCGTTCGGCGAATTTGGAAAATCCTAAGTTGGTTTCTACGTTCCGTCGCTCCCTCCTAAGTCAGAATGCGTCAGAGTGCGTCGTGTTACCATAACCCAGGCCCGGTTTAATCCAAATCATGCTCTGATACCATCTTGTAATGCCCTAAAAATCGGAGGTCGAGCAAAGCTCAGCTCCCGAGTTCCAACGCATCACTTATGCAACACAGATAATGATGATTATGATGAGAGCATTGAAACATGAATGAGATTATACCAAAACAGCATATCATACTCCAGAGACAGTTAAATTTACAAGCGGAAGACTGATAGATATGGAAAATATATAAACTATGGTGAGTCTCCAGAGTGTGATAATGTTACCAGGTTAATTCATTACAAGTATAATTTCAAAATATACCAAGTTGTGTAAAGTCATCTAGTCAATATCCCAGAAAGCCCCGTCGATCAGGACACGACTCACAGGAACCCGCCTGAAACTGCATAAAGGAGGAATCCTCCTCATCCTCATAAGAGTTCGGCTCCGCTTCGCAGCATCGCCATCATCTAAAACTCAAATAAGTCTGGTTGGTGTGTACAACACCGTCCCGTAACGTGGGAGTGAGTGATCAACTCAGTGGAACAATAAAGCATAGGTTAACATGTTACAAAATTCAGTCAAGCAGTAATGATAAAGCAGTACAATCAAACAATTCTAAATACTTTTGTTAATGCAAGTATGGAATGCAGTCATGATGCATGTCCTCACCGCATACTCCCTCATGCGACACCATCTTACGTTCGCGGCATGCTTTCATTCCTCAGTGCTCCACATCTTCCAGGCACAAGCAATGCGATGATGAGCATGATTACCAAGTTGTTATTAGTCCATTTCAAACAGCAGTATTGGGAAACTAAGGTACCTCCCTTGTATCATTCCCAAACATGATCCATTCTAGGTTCGTTAGTCCTAGTTAATCTCATACGATGGTGTGTTTCTAGGTCGCTGCAAGGTCTGTCAGGGCTGTTACACGGAACCGTTACACCACTCTCCCATCACCCTTTTAACGGTTCATCACTAAATTGATACAGGCCTAGTTCATACTCTATTCACCGCGTCAAAACTCGTCGCCTCACCGCAAATTCAGAGTATGCTCGAGGTCACTACAAAGGGCTCGTCACCAATCAGTGTAGGCTGACAGCTCGAATATAGTGTCCCATACCACCATAATCGGCTCACGAGTCTGGTTACTCAATGGACACTACAGGGAGGCACGTGGCCCCAGCGTAGGCCGAGAGCTCGACCACGGTGTCCCATACCACCATGCCCGGCTCGTGAGTCTTAGTAGATCGAGGTACCATGGTTAAAGGGATTTCACTGGTAAGTTTGGTACCCTAGGTTCAAGCAGAGGCGTCCAAACATGGTGAACATACATAAGACAGATCGGGTTGCTTGACGAGCTCGGCTAGCTCGAGTGCACAACAAGTTGAATGATATGAAGCGCATAAGCACTTCGTGTGGCCAACCACTATCGCCAACTGAAGTACGACTCGGGTTCGTCAAACACATCTCACGTGGTAAATGAATCTCAGCCACGAATTCAATCTCGTTACCGATTGCTTGGACTATAATCATAGCCCCAAACACAATCAATCCATAACCAGAAGCATGTAGAGTAAAGCAGAATAAACAAAGTAAATAAAGCATGTTATAAAGCACAATATAAACAGGAAATACAAACACATATATTTCATAAGTAAGCGGTTAAATTAAACAAACAACATGGAGGAAATCATATACATCTTTAAGGTAGTTGAGAATCCTATCTCAACACCACTATTAAATTTAGTTCGTCACACAATTTCTCACACAGGCATTTTATCAAACACTTAAACTACACCACTCCAACATACATGACGTATGTTGATCTCAACATAGAATAGGACAAATCCTTATAGCAAGGAGTTGTTGCATACACATCAATCATGTTCTTACATTCAATACATTTGGCAGGCATAAATCATAAATCCATATTTATTTAGTCATTTCAACAAACACTTAGAATACACTATTTTAACATACATAGTGTATATTAGCAAAAACATGTATTATGGCGAACCCTCTCACCAAGTAAGTGTTATACACATATATAATATGTTCATACAGTAAATAATCATGGCAAACACATTTTCAAAATTTATACGTATACGGTACTTTCTACAAATACCTAGAATACATAAAATTTCATATTCTTCGTATTTAATCGAAATGGAAAACAGACAGCACTTTGTATATGTGCAATTGCATGCAGATTATGAATCTATCATTATCTGACATTGAAAGCGTTGAAAACCGTAACCTATACACCTAAAGTCCACACCTTTTGTCGTAGAATCGTAACGGAGTCGATAGATTCTCTAAGCTTTAGTATACGGCAGTTTGGTAACCTATAGCATATTTTCGGTTAGTTATTTCATAACATACAACTATCAAAACCCCAAATCAGTTTAGGGTTAGGGTTTCTTAGCTAGTAACGGAGCCGGAATCGCCGGGAAAGCGATTAAAATGGAGTGGTGAAGCTTGTGTAGCGGCAGGGAAAAAGGGTAGGAAGAATCCTCCCACAACTCTCTAACTTTCTCTCTCTTTTCTCTCTTCTCTCCTAGGATTTTTCTCAAATTCGTATGGCTAAATGAGAGAGGGTTTTAAGGTCCTTATATAGCCTAAAAAGTCACTAAAATAGACCTAAGGTCAAGGTAAACTTAGGTTATAACCAAAGCGGGTCAGTTCCAGCTCAACGGAGGACTTCTGGCGGCCCCTTTTCTGTGTGCGGTCAGACTTAAGCTCATTAATACTGGATCTAGGTACCATTAAGTTTTTGTTCCAGTAGGATTCTCAGATCACGCGTGGTGGACCAGTTTCAATTCAACGGTCAGCGGATCTCGATCGGAGATTCCGAGTACATGGATATGTTTGGGGAAATATCCCTGATCCGATGGTGTAATTTGGTCTGATTCTAATGGTCTGGTTGTTTAATACTGATCCGCAAGCGACATGTGCCAGATTTATTTATTTTGAATTTAATTTAGAATTATTTTCACATTTCTCACACTCCCCGCTCCGAGCTCAAGTGAATAGCGCTGGGTCACTATCTGGATTTGATTTCGAGATGGTTGTCGAGCCCAGTAAGGCGGTCCTAATTCCTTAACTTCGTGTTAACCGGACTTCCGACGTGCGGTCCAGATCTGATACGGAGTTTCGAGATGCTCCCGAGAGCAGCCGGGTAATGAGATTGATCCTAGATTTTAGGGTAATGTAGCGTCAATAATTCTACAAGTTTTGGGTCTTATAGATCGTATTGAAAGTGGATCAAGCGGATTTCGTAGCTAATCTAGTTTAGCACTTACTTACTTTATGAAGGATAAGGTAGTGAAAGTGAGATTTGTGAAGGAAATGGGTTAAGAAGCGATTTTAGACTGTGGGATTCAGTTCCGACAGGTTAATAAGGTGTTAGGAGCGACCCATTGCCTAAAAACGTCTAATCCCAGGTTGGTAAAAATCTGGAATGTTACAGTGTTAATAGAGCAAACTAACTATAAGGTTTCCTATCATTTAATACAACTGGCAGAAGTATACGTGTACATAGGTGACCTCAATGTGGCATAACGTGTGTAATGCAAGATTTAAAAACCATTCTACATGATTATAAATTTCAATTTAGGATTCAAGGAAACAAGAGTAACATTTACGCCATCACAATGTCTTCTTGCTAATAAACTTAAACTATCTTGGAATTCCATAAAATGAAGAAGCCATTGGGATATCCCTCACCTTGAGTGAAAGTCACCCTTGTCTTGAATTTCCTCCCAAGTGAGCTTATGAGTTCATGATTGAAATTGATTGAAGGAAAGTGTCCTTCAGGGATATCAGTTGCGAACAGCTTCTGTAGGAGGCATCACAAGTTCTAGTGAGTTACGACCGAGTTAACTCAGTTGGGGACTATACGAGTTAACTCATAACCAATTAGGTGTTGGTTTTTATACTTGAACGGTGATTGTTTTCAGCCGTTGGATGGTGGATGAAGTATAATTAACCCTTGGTGTAGCCAGTAGCCGCCTCCCTGGATGCACCATTTTCACATACTATCACTGAGTCAACTCAGTATAGTTTCTCAAGGTAAAGATGAGAGGACAATGGAGCCCACTGACAATAGTTTCTGGGTTATTTCAACTCAGGAGTCCTGTGTTATCTCTAGGGCCTGTTTGGCTAGTTCCAAACATGGATTTCTATAGCTAACTCACTTCTTGACTCGGTTGGGTAGAGTCAACCCACTAAGGAGTTAAGTGAAATGCTACAGTAAAAGGGTTGAGGTCGGTTGAGATACTTGAGCAGGGGGTGTTCACGACAGCTGGAAGAGGTGGGACGAGTTACCATTTGTTCGGAGTTCGACCAGGTCACGGACTTAGTTCGAGTCGTTGAATCTGCATAGGGATCCAGTCAGGTCATCAAACTGAGTGGGTGATTAGAACCTCCATTTAGGATCTAACTGATGGTGTTAATGGAGCAGAAGTGCGGTCTTGGAGAGCTTACCACCTACCGTGAGCGAGATGAGGGAGAAGCAGCGAGTTGGCGCGGCTGGTGTGATCCGAGTCGGGTATATGCCAGTTACGCCTGCTTCAACCCTCCTCTTCTCAGCATCTTCTCATCCCCCACCTCTCTTCTCTTCTGATAGTGAGGTGGATTAGAATCCGATGCTGACCAGCTAACAACGGCTACCGAGTCGAGTTGTGGCAGTAGCCAACCACCCATTCCAGCAGCTGCTCCCACATTTTCTTACTCTCTCTTTCTCTCTATTGTTTTCCCTCTTTCTATTCTTTTCTTTTCCTTGAAAAATGCCCTAATATCCGGCTCTTTATAGCCATTCCATTTCTAGAGAGTTTTACAGCTAATCATGGAGATTAGTGTGGAAATAAAATGGTTTAGCCGAGAATGGCCCGTCGTCAGGGTCACTCCGTGTGTTAGATCTCATGCGTGGGTCTATAAGACCCACCCTGATAGACTTTATGTGTGGCGGGCCATATGATGAACGGTCTAGATGTGCGAAAGGAATGGTCCTATGGAATGTGTCTCCGACAGTCGTTTCCAAGGAAGATGGTTGGCTGAAAATGGCGTTTTCCTATTGGACGGGTGATTCACTGATCTGAGACGTTTAGAAGGTCTTGATGGTGTCCATCAAGCTTGTGGGGTCCATTTCATGATGTAAGGAGGGTCGTTGATTAAGAGATTAGCTCCATCGGCGAGAACTCCCCGCCGTTCTAATTTCTCCTCAATATTTCTTTCATTAGGAGGAACACTTGTCAACCCTATTTTGGACATCCCAGATGGCTCAGACGAATCTTCCAGAAGCCGGAGGATGGTCGAGATCACACCCACACCCAAAGTGGAAACTATTCTTCCACCTTTTGCCGGATAGGTGGTTGTTTTTGGAAATAGTAGGTGTGACGAGGAGTCCGTTGTGTGCGTGGGTGGCATCTGATGTTTCCGAACAAATGGATCTACCATAGGGGCGGTGTATGTGGCTACATCTTCCTCGTCATTGCATCCCCTTTGCAGCACAAGATCAGACGCTGACCGTGTTGCCTTAAGGGGCTTTCAATCCTAAGTGGCAACGTGGTCAAGATCAGTGGGACCTTGTCTATCTGATGGACGGTCTAGATCACATGTTTGTATTCGGATGATGGCTATTTGCATCGTCAAACGGACGACCTGTTTGAGCAGCGACGGCAGGGGGAAAATTTTTGAATTTCCCAGCTTCTACGATTTCTATCGAGTCAACACTCCTTTGACCCGATCGTTAGCTCTCGTGCACGGCGTGTGCACGCACAGGTCTGATGTGGGGTCTCCAAGGTGATCAGCTTGATCTCGGCCGATCCACACCATCTATTCATCTTGCAAGGGTTCCTAATGGCTACAGCTTAAAGGTCGACACGTCCAAATGGTTGGGTTTTTATCTTTCAATGGTTTATGCCCGGTAATTGTAGATTATCGTGGGTTTTGATCACCTGTGGTTAATCTGAGGCAAACGTTCCTTGTACAGGGCTTACGAATTGCCCTGGACTGAAGATCAACCCAGTTCTATTCTTGTCGAGGGTTGTACTTGGAGATTTGATTAGTTTTAAGTGGAGGTGGTCGATCTAATTGTTGTAACATATAGGGAGTTTAGTTATTTTTAATTTCTATTTAAAAATTTAGGTCAAAGCATGAGTTGCTATCTTTGACTACAATGGTAACATCTTGAGTACTGAAAAGTACGGGGTGTTACAGTAGCATTCCGCAGTCGTAGATGATAAATCGTCATCGCTATTATAGGACTTATACATAGCACTCTACTGAAAAAGATGATAAATCGATAAATGATATATTGTCATTGCTGATAATAGTATCCTTGATAATATTTATATTTAAAATAGTGTATCAACTTGGCAATAATATCAGTTTGATGATAATGGCTTTTGTAATAGTAGTCAGCAGCGATTAGCAATGGCGATAATATCAATTTGACGATAATATTCGTGTTTGGTGATAATCATCGGCATTTGGCGATAATTGGCGATAGTTCATTGACGTTTGGCAATAATCATCGACGTTTGGCGATAATCGGGGATAAATTTGATACACTTGATATGCTTGAGAATCTACCTTTTATATAAGGAGAAGAATATATGACATTGCCTTTTGAAGCTTTTTCATCATTCTGCTTATCTTGCCCCCTTTTGATTGGGAAGTATTATACTAATAATCTTCAGAATCAAAATTGCAGTGATCTTCAGGGGTGATATATTTTGATGAAACGAGTATCGTCATGTATGCTTGTAGTTCCACTGTTGGTGCCCACAAAATGTATGAAGTTTTTGAGGAAATATCAGAGGCAAGGAAGAAAGAAGATAGAAAAGATTAGAGGACAGATATTAGAAGAAATGAGCAAGCAAAGATGAAAAAGAGTGTAACTTGATATCGGTTGCGCGAACCCGGGCAAACCATATCGGTTGTATGGACCTGCACAAACCATATCGATTGTGCAACCCGCGCAAACCATATCAGTTGCATGGGTCCGTGCAATGAATTTCAGGAGTTGTTCATGAGTGGTTAGATCTAGTAAAAGGTGGGTCCCACGGCACAAAGATCGAGGGTTCGCACGTGTGAAGGACTATAAATACCCCACTCCCCCTCTCATTTAGGGGGTTGAAGATTTCCAGGAAGATCAGAGCTCTAAAGAAGAAGAGAAGGTATTCGGGAGGAGGCAGAAAGGCAATTGTGCGGACCTGCTTCACCAGTATTACAGCTATTTCAGTTGTGCGGACCTGCTCAACCAGTATTGCAGCTATTTCAGTTGTGCGGACTTGCTCAACCAATATAGCAGCTATTTTAGTTATGTGGACCTGCTCAACCTATATTGCAGCTATTTCAGTTGTGCGGTCCCACGCAACCAGTATTACAGTTATTTCAGTTAAGCGGACCAGCGCAAACACTCTTTGTTGCGCGGGCATCATTAGATGAGCCGAAATGCTGCTGAAGTCTCTAAATAAGATGCAATCTTTGGTCTTCCTTTTGCACAAGGACATAAACTCAAGAGGGAGAAATTAGATGATCAAATGCACACAACATTCCTCTTGATGAGATGATCAATTCGCAAGCCAAAATGCTGCCGGATTGGATATCCAGATTCGACATTCAAACTCTTTCAATTCTTATATTCTGGATATTTTATCTTAGAATCAAGGGAAATCAAAGGATGTAAATGAACTCAGTATGAATAAATATGATGATTGTTCCTTCATACTCTCTTTTTGTTATGATTAAATAAGATATTCCCCCAAATCAAATGCATTTGTTTCTTGTCGAAACATCCACATTCTAATTGCAAAGATATGAAGAATCGTATATGTATTAGAATACGGCTTTTCCTTATGACTATTTCACCACCGTCCATTTCTTGTAAAATTTTCTTCAAGACGAAGTAATTCTCAGTTCGATGTCCAAGAAAACGATGATAATAGCAGTAATCATTTTCTCTTATTTTCTTCATTTCCTTTGGACGTTTTGGCCATGGTAGTTTAATTTTCCCTCCAGCCAATAATTGATTCATCATGGAAAGCATATCATCTTCTTCAAATGTATACTTTTTGCAGTTCTTCAATTGTTTGAATCTTTTCTTTACTTTCTCCGTTGTATAACCGCTCGTATTTCCTTCATCAAAGTTTCTTTGTTGAACTTGATAATTCTTCACTTCTCTTTCTTCCTTGTCATTATCAGTCGAAGTCTTTTTAGAATCTTGAAACAGTAGGTGCATATAAAAATTTTACACCTTTATACTGTGCTTTTCTACATTGCAAGCTTTTACGATCAGATCTTGAAAGGTCTATATATTCAGACCGATAAGACCCATTGCAATATCTGGTTTTATGCATTCTATACACGCCTTGACTTGTTCTTCTTCTTTCACTAGTTGTGAGCATGATGCC
The DNA here is from genome assembly GCA_021015155.1 of Magnolia officinalis. Taxonomy (NCBI): domain Eukaryota; kingdom Viridiplantae; phylum Streptophyta; class Magnoliopsida; order Magnoliales; family Magnoliaceae; genus Magnolia; species Magnolia officinalis. The sequence continues at coordinate 61,243,210 of JAJHSJ010000007.1, read as the reverse complement.
CCCAGTATCCTCCATCGATCGATGAATTCTTTGATTGGTTCATCTTGTCTTTGACAGATAGAAGCTAAGACACCTGGACTAATTTCTTCAGTAGATAACCCAGGAAGTTGTGAATAATAATAATCAATATTTTTAATGGAACTTGCTGTAGGAGATATAGCAAATGATGGTTTTCTTGTCATAACAACTTTCCCTTTATCTTTCCATATCTTTGACGGATCCCTTGCAGATGCCACATTTATAGTTACTTTTTTGTCTTGTTTTCATCCTTTTTTTATTACTATCTCACCTGACTTTATCATTTTTTGCAATATATCTTTCAATGTGAAGCAGTCTTCTATGGGATGACCTAGAAAACGATGATAACAGCAATAATTCTTTTTCTTCTTTATCTCAACTTCCTCTGGATATTTAGGCTGAAGTAACTTGATAGTTCCAGCAGTTAGTAGTTGCTTCATCATCGGCAAAACATCTTCCTTTTTGAAGATATATCCTATGTGAGAGTCATATAATTGAGGTCGTTTATCATTTACATGACCTTATAACGATCTAAGTCTTCTCTTCTCCTTGTTTCTCATCTGTTGTGAAAGGTGTCTCTTTTCTTTTCTCGATCAACAATATTTACCATTGATCTATTTGATTCTCTTCTTTCTATTTTGTTTTGAAACGCTAACATTTTTTTGGCCATTAACTCCAATGCATATGCTTTTGTAGCGAGATCTCGGAAGGTCTTTATATTAGCACTTGTAAGTCCGAACGCAATTCCTATTTTCATAGAGTTTAGGCACATCTTCACATTTCCTTTTCTTCAGGTAACTGTCTGCATGAAGCTCCCAAAGTTTTCCATCTATCAATGAATTTCTCCATGGGTTATGACTCTGGCAGTGGCTCGAGACTTGTCACTTCCAGTCAATACGGGTTAATTTTTATGACTTGGAGATTGGTTACGCTTGTAACAGTTGTCATTGGTTGCAGCTTGAACATATGTATTGTATTGTAGTTCTTTCGATCGTTGCTTAACTTTACTCTTTGATCTTTGTTTCGCTTTTGCATTAGAGTTTTACATCGAAGCTTTGTGGGTGGAGCATGGAGCTTTGTATTGGAACTTTATTGATGATTTGCCCCCTTTTGATTGGGTGAGAATTTTTCTGAGAATCTTCACAATCAAAACTATTTTACCTTTCGGCCGTAGCAATAATTCGATAGCCATAATACTCCGGGCTTGAGCATTATCATTTAATAGTTTAGCTGTAGTAATGATACTTGCTCCAATGTTGACCTAAAAAAATTGATACCGACATTATTATCTCAGAAAATCAACAATTACCTTTTTCGGGATCAAAGAATCAAGAGTTTCGCATGACTGTTTGAAAAGATATGTTTAAAAAGAATATTTAGAAATCGTGTTTTTCTCTGATTTCTCTATGCATTGAGCATTCTTCATTCTTGCTTCACCAAAGAACGAAGATTTATGAAGATATATGGCTGAAATACTGCTTGTCTTATTATGTTGTTTGCTTTCTCAAAAAATCATCAAAGCTCTAGACTCGTTGTTCTCCCTTTTTTTCATGCTCTCTTTCATATGTCATTGTAATTACACATTTCTATCTTCTTCATCACTGTTTCTTTTGTCATCCTGAACATAACTTGACCTAATCTGATTCTCCTAGAAGATATCGACACGATGCCCCCAAGTCTTTCCATAGACTAATGAATTCGTCAACTGATTCATCTTTCTCGTTGGCGAGCAGAGACCAATTCAGTCAAACTGAATTCTCTGGTCTGATCTATCTTTAATCGTAACTGCTTCAACTTTCTCTGGTATTCTTTGTAGTGATGGTTGTGTATTGTCGATGCAATTTTGTGCAAATCCATTAGGTATGAAATAAATAATTGCATTAGTCGAGATAAAATCCATTGCGTTGTAAGGACGTAATACCAACAATTCTTGATAGAGTATCAATTATTTTAATTAAATAAAATTGTACTTTGTTTTAAAGATGAAGAGGAGGATATTCTCATTGAGAGTCACCATTTTGGCGTCTATTTGACACCAAACAATAATAAAAGCTCTCTTAATATTTTCTGGGTTCGATCCCCAGCAGAGTCGTCATTTTGTTTCGACCAGAAATGAAGGCATTTTGATTGGGGAATTATCATTCAATAATTAACAAAGAAAATAGAAGAACATTCATCATCATAAATTTTATTAATTCTGAGTTTTAATTGCATCCTCGTGTTTCCCTTGATTCTGAAATAAAGTATAATGAATCTCTACAATGAAAGAAAGGATAATCAATTCATAGCGATTTTGGCAGCATTTCAGCATATTTGGTGTCTGTCAAAGTGACAAAGGAGTTGTGCGGGTCCAAAATTCTTTGCTTCGAGTCGACACTTGAGAGGTGTATGCATCGAAAATCAAACTACGAAGGGAACCCTCAAAACTGCAAAGCACGGGACTGTTAAGGACTTTTACTGCATGACCGCGCAATAGACCTATCAAATCTGTGCAACACTATTCACCCGCGCAACATTATTCATCACATAACACTATTCATACAGTTCCTTCTCTCTCTTGAATTTTTGATGATGTAAATGAGAGGGGGAGGGGGTATTTATAGGCTTTCACACGTGCGAGGCATCGATTTTCGTACCACGGGTCCCATTCCGCGCAACACTATTCACCCACACAACTATTCATCCGCACAACTATTCATCACAACACTATTCATCCGTGTAACTATTCATCCCACACAACTACTCATCGCGGCACTATTCATTCGCGCAACTATTTATGCCGTGCAACTATTCATCGTGGCACTATTCATCGTAACACTATTCACCATGCAACTATTCATCCACGCAACACTATTCATCCGTGCAACTATTTATTGTAGCACTATTCATCACAACACTATTCATCATAGCACTATTCATCGCGGTAGATTTTTCAGAGAGGGATGATAGAGAGAGGGCCGCGTAATGGGCAGGGCTGCCTATCTTCGATCCTTGTTGCGCAACAAACCAAACTCCTATCGACTCCTGTATTTTTTGTGCCCCAACAATATGTTTCTCAGAAGGTCTGGGATCCAAGTACCATACATCATTTCTAACAAATTGATTTAGTTATTCTTGCATGGCAATTATCCAACTTTCACCACAAGTGCTTCATTTACATTGGTCGGTTCAATTTGGGAAGTGAAGAAGACATAATTACAGATATTTTCTAATTATCTTCTTGTCTGAATACCAGTGCTAGGGTTACTAAGTATTTGATTAGTTGGATGGTCTTTGACTGATCTTATTCCAATATCAACTGATTTGGATGAAGAGTCAGGTATATCAATTATATTAATTTCATCGTCATCTTGACTTGGAGTAGTTGTGATTTGTTAATCATCAATTACTACATTTATTGATTCTTGAATCTCCCCAATTTTATTAAGAACACGGTAGGCACGGCTATTTAGAGCATACCTTAAAAATATTCCTTCATCACTCTTTGCTTCAAACTTTCCCAAATTTTCTTAGTCGCGTAAAATAAAATATTTACTTCCAAAAGTTTGAAAATATTTGATAGTGGGCTTTTTATTAAACCAAAGTTCATAAGCTGTTTTATTTTTTGCTTTTCTAATGTATGCACAATTTATAATATAACAAGCAGTATTGATAGCTTTGGCCCATAAATTTTTTGGTAGTTTCATGTTATTTAACATTACACTATCCATATCCTGTAAAACTCTATTTTTCCTTTCAACAATTTCATTTTGTTGAGGTGTTTTAGGAGCAGAGAATTCATGCATATACCATGATCATTGCAGTACTTCTCAAAATTGTTATTCTCAAATTCGGTGCCATGATCACTTCTAATTTTGACCACAGACATCTTTTTTTCAGTCTGAATACACTTTAAAAATTTTCTGACTTCATCGAGAGTATCTGATTTCTCTCTTAAAAAGGCTACCCATGTATATCTAGTGTAATCATCAACAATGACCAGTAAAAACTTCTTTCCACCTCTACTCTTCGCTCTAGTTGGTCCTACCAAGTCCATATGGAGTAGTTCTAGAGGTTTGGCTGTGGCAAGGGAGTTCACTTTCTTGTGACTACTCCTGATCTGTTTGCCAATTTGACATGCACAACAAACTTTTTCTATCTTGTTCAGCTTGGGAAAACCACTAAGTGATCTCTTTTGCTCAACTTATACAAATCTCTATAGTTAACATGTCTAAGACATTTATGCCATAGCTTAGTTTCGTCTGTTTAGACCATGTAACATGAATGGTTTAATGAGCAAGAGTTATCAATTATATAGTAATTTTCAGAGGTCCTACGACCATTTAATATTACATTACCCTTCTTATCTATTATCTCACATCTGTGATCAGAAAATTTCACACTATGTTTATTATCACAGATTTGAGATACACTTAAGACGTTATGTTTTAAATCTTCAACATAAAGCACATTTTCAAAGAGAGGTAGGTTAGGAAGTTGTATAGTACCTTGACTTATTATTTTGTAGTTGCTTCCATCACTGAAAGTAAATGAGCAGCCATTAACTTCTTTGATATTCATGAATATCGCCTTGTCACCTGTCATATGTCTTGAACATCCACTATCCAGGTACCATTTTGAGTGGCTAATGGCTTTGAAAGCTGTGTGGACAACAAGACACTTAACCTTTGGAACCCATTTCATCATGGTTCTAGGTTTAGGAGTGACGCTTAATTTTCACTGCATTTGGGAGTTAGGATTTCTCCTTTCACTATAAACTCCATATTTATTTGAGTTGGATTTTAGTAGCTCTTTAAGTAAGTCAACAATTTTTTCAGCTAAGGGAGATTTATTATACTTTTGATGTTTATAGCTGATGGCATTATTATTTTTAGGAACTTGAAAGGGTTTTGAGTTTTTGAAATCATTATGATTAAAATCTCGTAAAGTCTTACCTTTAGAGTTCGAGGATTCTCCTCTTACAAAAATGGGAGCAAAATCCTTGAATTTCGAAGAATTACTTTTAATATAACCCAGACCAGACTTGTCACTACATTTTCTAGATGAGGTAACAATTTTTCCAGATTTTGGTCACCTTGGGCATATTTCCAAGTATCCTTAGAACTCAGAAGGGAAGAAACTTCAAGTTTTAGTTTCTCATTTACAATTTTGAGATTTTGCAATTCAGAAGATTTAAAACTTAAATCTAATTTTGTTTTTTCAAGACAATCTGAAAATTGAGATTTTTCTAAAACTGTGTTTTCAAGTTCTTCTTTTACTTTAGCATATTTCTCTTTTTGAATTTTTAATTTAACAACAATTTTACAACTTTCTCTGTATAGGGCATTGTAAGCATCTTGAAGGTCGTCTTCATTTTCATTTTTTTTTCATTTTCAGGGTCACTCCTGAGATTTTCATAGTCAGATATATTATAGCTATCTGAGGAAGTGACTCTAGCTATAGTCATAAGAGCTTTTACATCATTTGTATTTGCATTCTTTTATTCAAATTCATCAGACTCAGAAGAACTTTCAGAGTCAAATGATTCATCCCAAGTTGCTATCATGCTCTTTCTTTTTTACTTATCCTTTTTATGACATTTGTTAGCCAAATACCCATCTTCATGACAATTGAAACATTGACTGTCCTTTGTTTTAGATTTCCAAGAATTAGATTTTCCTTTTCTTTTATCAGTTAATTTTTTAAAATCTGATATTTTCTTATTTTTGAAAATTCTATAAAATTTCTTAACTAACATTATTGCCATATCATCTTCATTTTCTTCAAAATCAGAAATAGAACAATTTCCTTTTGAAATAGATTTAGAAGATTTAAGAGCAATAGACTTAGCTTTAGGAGCCTTAAAATTAAACTCATATGTTTGAAGAGAACCAACTAACTCCTCAACCTTCATAAGATCAGTATCCCTCAATTCCTGAATGGCAGTAACTTCATAATTGAATCTCTTAGGAAGAGATTGCAGTATTTTTGCACAAACCTTGCCTTCTAGGATTCCATCTCTTAGACCCCACATGGAATTTACTATGTCATTTAGTTTTGTTAGAAGTCTATGAAATTTTCATTTTCTTCCATACGGATGTCCTCAAATCTGATAGTGAGGATTTGAACTTTTGATTTCTTGACTATAGAAGTTCCTTCATGTATCATTTCGAGAATATTCCATGCTTGCTTAGCTGTATCGTATGAAATAATTCTTTTGAATTCATCAGGCGATAGAGCGGAAGTTATGGAATTTAAGGCTTTTAACATTAGCATTGCTTTCACTTTTATGAGTTGCAGTCCAAAAATAGAATGTAGTTTCTCTCATAGATTTAGTTCCATCATTGCCTAATACTTCAGTCATAGGATGTTTCCATTTAGTCGCAGTGGCTTGCCACACACTTTCATCTAAGGATTTTAGAAAAATCCTCATTTTGGCCTTCCAGTATGAATAGTTAGACCTATTAAAAGGTGATGGCCTGGTAATAGATAAACTATCGAAATTCGACATAATAAAGCTCTAGATCTTTAACTCAAGGAAATAATCCAAAAAAAAATGAGCAACTTAGCTCTAATACCACTTGAAAAGGCGAGTTTAAGAAGTCCTAGAGGATGGGTGAATAGGACTATGCGAAATAATCGAATAAAGTGCTTAATAATAAATAAATCAGAGATCTCAATCGCACTAGTATTGAAACGTTGATTCAAACTGATTCATATGACAACCTTATTTCACGAATGTGATAAGAATCAAAATTCCACACTGAGTATGAGTAAATAAAAACTAATTATTACAAACATTCACCACTTTAGCATAAAAGGAATTATAACCATTCACCACAAAAATAATAAAAGCATTCACCACATCACCAAGAATTATAGTGGTTCGGTGTGTTAACAACTATTCTCAAACAGCCACACCTACTCCACTCCTAAGATTACTAACCACGTAATCTTGGCTTTTGTTCACAATCTCAAGTGTAGGGTTGTGATGTTGTAATAATCTCAGTAAGACCGAGGTCGAATCCACAGGGACTAAAACTTGTACATTTATGAAATTAACTAGAAGTAGAACTAGAAAAAGATGTGAAACTAATTCTGAAGTATTTGAGAAAGTAATTGCAAATAGAGTAATTAAAACTAAGAATTTAAATGTGGGAACTAGGGTGTCAAGGATTCACTTATAGTGATCAGGGAGCCATCTTGCTTGATTCAAGTAACATAATTAGAATTGGAGTCTTATCCTATCCAATTGGAAAATATATCAATAAAACCAAATCTGAACTTCCATTGACTTAATTCTCAATGAAGGAGAACTATGATAATTGCAAGGATTCCATCACCAAACCATGCCCAGGAGACAATGACAAACAATAGGATTTATCAATCTCATAATCTCAAAGCAAGAGAATTGTGAAGATTAAGAAGGATTCCATCACCCTACCATGCCCAAGGGACGATGGTGAACAACAGGACTTACTAATTTTACAATCTCGAATCAGGAAAAGAATATACTCAAAGCTATTGTAAATTTACTGTAATTTGAGTTACAAAAAACCATTAAAAACTGAAAGTATTTTTTAAATATCAAATTAGAATCCATGGAGTTCAACATAAACATGAATCAAAGCAATAAAAACATAGGCCCATTGGACTTGAGCCCATGTGGGCCTAAAGCCCACTTTTAGAACATGGAAATTACCACAAAATAAGACAATTGCTACATGACAAAAATATGAGCTAGCACATATAAGACAAGCACTATAAGACAAAATTGAATTCTATCACAAAACTCATCATTAGCTTTCTCCCCATGCCTTAGAAACTAATCATGGCTCATGTCCACCTCATCCAATACATGCATCCAATGCATGTCATGATTTGTGTCACATCACTTCAAACAACCAATTGCAACACTCCACTTCATTATTCACTATGCATCACCTACAACCCATAACCCTTATCCATTCATTAGCCAATGTATGTTTAGATTTCTTTCACCTTGACCAATTCATGCTTAGCATCATCTACCTCATCCATCCACTACTCATACCATACATCACATTCCACCTCACTTTTAGCACCAATAAGATCTCATAAACTTGTCACATCATCTTGCCACCTCAACCCCCAATTCCCTATATAAGAGTAGGAGCTCTCTAGCACTTATTCTTTTCTGATACTTAGAAAATTTTGAGATTTTAAGAAAGAGTGAGAGAGAGTGGGGCTAAGGTGTGGCCCACCATTAATCAAAGAGGTAGTGGACCACACATCATCATCCAACCATCCATCCATTGAGGTGAGTCTACACCCCTCCTTCCATCCTCCTCATCCTCCTCTTTCTTCCTCTTTTTATTTTCTTGATATGTGTGGGCCCCACTAGTGTGGAGTTCTTGTGTGCATGTATTTATGGCTATGGTGATCAGCGAAGTGACCCATGTCAGTATGGTCCACCATGATGAACATCATATCCACACCTTTCACATGTAATCCTATTTTTTTCTTTTTGTATCTGGACAGCAAGTTCTAAAAATTATATAAAATCGACTATACTAAGATCATAATTGAAACTTGGAAATAATATGAACCACAACATGGACTAACTCTGGACCAAATTTCGTAGCTATCCAACGGTCCAATCATCCGCAACATCAAGTTTACTTGGCTGCTGTCCAGCAGCACCTGCAGGATTCCGATTTGCCTAAAACGGACCAATTTTTAATTCCTTTAATGAATATATTAAAAATATACATTCCGTTAGATTCTTAGAAAATCAAATTAGCTTTCCAATGGTATATAATAAGCCTCAATCAGAGTTTGGACAGTTGAGATCTTGGCCTTATACGAAAGATATATTTGGGAGCTTGTTATGACCATTCTTGTGTGGGTCATGTATTTGATATTTGTTCTTAACTTACTTAAGATAGTTATTTATCATATATGTATGGTCCCTATGGTCAGATTCCTTCATGATGAAATTTAAAAAATTTTGAACAGACAGATACTTCCGTAAGGATAACCTTAAATTATTTTGTATGGTCCAGATGGATCCAAGGCTCTGTATGGTTGGAAATCTATATTCAGCCTAAATGATGTATTACTAAACCATCCATTGGCTCGAATTTTCCAATAAAGAATCTGATCATAGAGATTTGATCGATATATTTCATGTGCCACTAGATGTGTATATTAAATATATGTTGTACATAACATTCATTCTCTTATTGACCTACTTGGTGTGGGATCACTTGTGATTTATGCATTTTATTAGTTCATCTAATCTGGAAACCCTTGTATATTTTGTGTGTCTCTTATCTATGGTTTGCTAGCATGTGGGCCCCAATTGCCATTGGATCTATTTCATTTCCTTTGCACTTTCTATTTGCTGAAATTTTCTAAGTACTTGATTGTATTGCATGTAGGCCTCTTTGACACCTTGTAGTAGGCCCCACACTATGTAGTTAAGGGTCCCACTTTAGGGGATGTTTAATTCTTATATACATGAGCTGGTATGTCTCACCTTTTTGTTAGAAATGATCCCTAAGTGTTTGAAAATTGGGCCCTAAGTTGTGACAGACCCCATTGCTGAAAATTATCTGATTATTTGTGTTTTGTACCAACTTTGGGCCTCTGTAGTGGATCACACGCTAGAGATATGAGTAGGTCACTACTTGTATAAGGCCCGTATCCTAGACCGTACTATTCCATAGACTTCCGCGGTCCTCCCGGTCAAATTTCAACAACCCTCGACCTATATCCGACATTTGCGCGTAATCCTAAGTTGAGTCTTGCATATTGGAGTTGACTCGACTCGAAACTTATACCCTAACGATCGCAGCGAGGTTCCAACGCCGCAACTCATGCACCGATCCGATACCCGGGCTAGGAGATGTGGGCCCGCGTTCATTAAGAAGAAATGTCGCGCATTGCAAATTCTGAGAGAATCGTTATAACATGTCCCATCAATCAATCAATCAATCAAGTACACACCATACCTCAAGTACAAGCAACCCATCCCTTTCCCTTTCCCAAAGTCAACTCTCTCTCTCCACCCATCCCTCTTTCACCCAAATTTCAACCAAGCCCATACTCTAACCATCCTTTCCTTACAACACCCATTCCATATCATCCCATCACTTCTCTCTCTCTCTCTCTCTCTCTCTCTCTCTCTCTCTCTCTCTCTCTCTCTCTCTCTCTCTCTCTCTCTCTCTCTCTCTTATTTCTCAAACTTTCCAAGAAACACCCAACATCCAAGCTCACTCTCTCAAATCCAAGTGTGGCCCACTTTCCCACTCTCTCATCTCCCATCTCAACCATTCATTCATCATCTACCTCCATCAAAATTGAAGGCAAGGAGAATAGGAGTCCAAGGAGCTAAAGAAGGAGGCCGATAGGTGGGTGATCCACCGTTGATTTTGTTTTGTAAAGGCCCACTTGTCGTGGGACCCACTTGATGTATGTATTGTATAGGGAGGGCCTGATAGTGGCGGGGTCCCTCCCCTTCACGTTGCTCACTTTCTCTCTTTCTCTCTCTCCCTCTCTTGTTTGTGACCCACCATGATACATGTATCTCTATCCAAACTATCCATTAGTGGCAGCCACCATGCTGCCCACAATGGGACCCATATGATGTATCTCCCTTACGTCTCCACCGTCCAGACCTTGGACGGTGGAGGGACTGTTTGATGTATGTGTTTTAACCACGCTGGTCAGCAGCAGTGGAGCCCTCATGACTTGTGTAAAAAAAAAAAAAAGTCCATTCATCCATGTGAGACCCACACGTGAGGTATATCCATGTCGTCCATGGCCTGGATGGTGGGGGCCACCTTAATATATGTGTTTACATCCAGGTCGTCCGTCCAGGCCTGGATCTGGATGACTGGATGTTGTCCTTTTCAAAAAAAAAAGTATTATATATTATATATTATAATATACATATTATGTATATAAGGGATGGTGGGCCCCATGTGGGAAACCACCTTGCTGTAGTATTATATATTATATAATATAATATACATATTATGTATATAAGGGATGGTGGGCCCCACGTGGGAAGCCACCTTACTGTATTATTATTATTATTATTATTATTATTATTATTATTATTATTATTATTATTATTATATATTTTATATTAAATAAACAATATAGTGGATCTGGCGTGCAGGGTACGGCCCCACCATGATGCGTGTGTTGTATCCTTACTGTCCATCTGAGCATGGACGTGGGGCCACCGTGATATGTAGGTTTTGCCACACCGTCCAGTACGCTGGACAGGTGGGACCCACCATAGATGTATGTGTTTTATCCATCCGTCCATCTGGACGGTGGTAATAGGGGCCCACCACTGATGGATGTGTTGCATCCAGCCGTCCATCCATTTGGCTAGCTTGTCTCAAGGCTTGAGACTAAAAATAAGACAGATCTCATATCAAGTGGACCACACTGCAGAAAACAGTGGAATGAAAGCCCACCATTGAAACCCCTTTGGGTACAGAAGTTTTGAATCAATATAATGTTTGTTTTTCCTTCCCTGTTCAGGTCCTTGTGACCTTATGAACAGACTGGATGGAAAATAAACACCATGGTGGGCCCATTGGAATTTAACTGTGGAAGTCATTATCACCACTGCCATTTGTGGTATGGTCCAAATGATCATTTGGACATGATTCATTGTTTTTTATGCTCTACAATGGTATCTGACAATGGATGTATGGTGTATTGGAATCGGCCATTTGACTCGGCCTATTTGACTCGGCCTATTTGACTCGGCCATTTGACTTGGCCTATTCGACTCGGCCCATTTGACTCGGCCAATTTGACTCAGCCCATTTGACTCGGCCCATTTGATCGGCCCATTTGACTCGGCCTATTTGACTCGGCCCATTTGACTCGGCCTATTCGACTCAGCCCATTCGATCGGCCCATTTGATTCGACCCCTTTGATTCGGCCCAATCGATCGGCCTAATTGATCGGCCCATTTAAATTGGCCCCTTTGATTCGGCCCATTTGATGTAGCCCATTTGATGCACGATTAACCCATTAGAACGACCCACATGATACATGATGCGGCCCACTTGAGGTATATGAGGCCCAATGAGACGTATGAGAGGCCTTTGTGTGGGCCGACTGTGATGTATATCATGCCCATTGCGATGTGAGATTTCCACCATGATGTATGAAATGATGTTTTGGCGGCCGTGACTTGGGAGCAATGATGGTTTGACGTCCACATTGTAAGAACAATGATGGTTAAATGTCTGCATTGTAACTCTCCCTAGGGCCCATAGGTAGGTCCATACTTGTAGTGTGCAGGCCGTCTAGGCCCCTCTTCGTTATGAACAGGATCCATTACGACATAACATGCTTAGTATAGTTCCATGATTCATACGCATCATATGTATGCTTGATATGAGGAGTGACTGATCATAGCATATGCCTTCGGGTAGATTGTTTATGGGCTCCCTGATAGGCGGAGTTGCCCTTCATGAGCGCTCGGTACGCGCAGGATTGTTATATGACTGGTAGTGTGATTCATGCACTTCGCATTTGTATGACATGATTTCTATACGCCCAAGTGACATTAAGGCTATAACCTTCATAGGCACATCGTGGATGGCAGGATTAGACACTGGAAATATTGTTACTAAGCATTAGGGAGTCATAGATATCCCTGGGTGAAAATCCCTAAACCCGATGATACTAGAGGATGACTCCAATGTTGGGACCGAGTGGATACATGAGTGCACGAAGGCCGAATACCAGGATGTCACGTATCTCACTGTGTCGTGGTCGATTGGAAAGGAGTGTGGCCTTATTCGCCCCAGGGTAGGGGGCATTACTAGGATGAGTTTGACCAGCTCGTGAATGAGTCCGCTATCGATGTGACGGATAGATATTGGCAGACTATTGGCCAGGCGGATAGTGAGGTTTCTTACGCTCACTTAGACTGCGTTCCTGAAAAAGGGGCAGTGTCATTTAGAGAGTACTAAACCCTGGTGATTATCCATATTGTGAACCGTACTGATATTTGATGCTCTAGTGAGGAGTTGCATTGACATGTGGGTGAGGATTAGCGTGCTTGAGTTGCATCTCACATCACATGGTCTTGATATGGCCGATGACATTCATATTTTGCACAGCATAGCCTTGGTACGGTTGATTGCATTCATGTACCCTTCAGCATGATTCCGCACTACTCTGTCATTGTATTCTGAGCACGCTCATATTGCGCACACACTTACACCACCCTCTGAGCTTCCTATAAGCTTACGCACGATTGATGCGTGCAGGTGACGCCAGGACGCAGCCGTAGCTTAGTCATAGAAGGAGCGTGCAGTCGAGCTTCAGGAGTTTCCGTTATTATTATCTTGTATTTCCCTTCTTATGCATTGTACTTTAAAGTTTTTTTTATCATAGTGGATTTTGTGATGGTGTTCTTATGGTTATTGTTTGTGGGTTATGCTTATGGTTATATTCATTACGAATCAAAATCATGTTAGAAGTCCTCCTTGTAGAATCCCAGGATTGGAACCTGGTGTATGGGTGCCGGGAGCCGAGAATGGGGTACCACGGGGGCTGTCGGCGTCAGATTCGGCGATTGAGAATTTTGTGAGCCCGATTCCCTAGTTTGGGACGTGACAGAAGTTGATATCAGAGCATAACTTGGAAATAACCGAGAACAACATCACATGTTTGCTATGAGTTTAGACCATTAGGTTCCGAGTGCGTAACCTTCCAATTTAGTCTCCTAACATACCTTCGAGAGTTGATAAGTGCCTTTGTTCTTTCCTTTAGGACATGCCGCCTAGGAGAGCGACCCGAGCGACTCCCGCTCTACCAGCTGAGATTCTCGCTTTACCACTTACGACTCCCGTTCCACCCCAAGAGATCCTTGCTCCCCAGCCTGAGGATGTCATTTCTCCACCAGAGACCGGTGTGGATCCGACCGTACCTGTGAGTGCCTCCCAGTTACAGCAAATATTGCAGGTTGTGACTTCTATGCTTCAGGGACAGGGCAGACATCCAGTTGTTTCGTCAACCTAGGTAGAGCACAAGCGCGTGAGCGCCCTTCTTCAAGAGTTCAGACAGCTCGATCCTCTGCATTTTTAGGGTGAGCCAGATCCGGCAGCAGCCGAGAGGTGGTGCTCTAATGTGGAGAAGATTTTTGATACTATGGCATGTACGACCCAGCAGCGAGTCCGGTTAGCGGTATTCTTTCTTCAGGGTGAGGCCGAGCACTGGTGGACCTCTGTTACCCATATTGTAGGGCCTGATTTTGTCTAGACATGGGAGGATTTTATAAACTGATTTGAGCAGCAGTACTTCCCCGACCATATTCGTCAGTAGAGAGCGTTAGAGTTCGAGACCTTGGTGTAGGGAGACATGTCTGTGGCACAATACGCGGCTCGTTTCGTAACGCTATCTAGGTTCACGCCGTATTTGGTTAATGATGAGGGACGGAAGGCCCGCCGTTTCGAGAATGGCTTGCGTTACGGTCTTCGAGGACGTGTTATTGGGCATGAGCTCCCAACCTTTCAGGCGGTAGTGCGGAGGGCTCAAATTTATGAGACTGAGTGGGCTGGCACACAAAGCGATCGAGATCAGAGGAGGGGTCGGAAGAGGCAGGCCCCCTCCCATAGCTCCCAGCAGCATCGACGACCACAGAGGTAAAGGAGCCACCCATCTACCAGGGCACCAGAAGCACCAGCGGCACCTTTAGCACCACCCTAGCAGTAGTTTACAGGGACTTATTATGGATGTGGTGGGACAGGGCACCACGTGTATGAGTGCCCCCACCCTCAGCAATAGCAGCCGAGAGGGCCACAGCAGCCTCTAGCGTAGTAGCGACCGCAGCCACCCCAGTCGCCGAGGCCCCAGCAACAGCAGAGACAGCAGTACAGGCCACTGCCGAGGCAGCAACAGTAGCAGGGACCTTAGAGGAGACAGGCACCTCCCCAGCCAGCTCAGGCTAGGTTCTATGCGGCTCAGCAAGATCCTTAGTCCTTTAAAGGAGTCATCGAGGATATACTCCCAGTCTCTGCATGCATCGCCCAAGTATTATTTGATTCTGGTGCATCGCATTCATTCATGTCGAGAATTTTTGTCATTCGACTGAATTGCCAACAGAGTCTGCTAGTGAGGGATTGACCATATCGATGCCCTTGGGGAAGACTACAGTATTGGCCATTTCTTTTCGTCTTGTCCTATTCTGGTCGGTGATATCTTTTTGCCCGTTGACTTACTTATGTTGCTGATGTTAGATTTCGACGTTATCTTGGGCATGGATTGGCTTGTCCAATACTATGCCATCTTGGACTGTTCTGCAAGGAAAGTCACGTTTTACATACCAGGCTCGCAGCAATTTTAGTTCATTACTGAGCCAAAAGGAGAGTCGTTGTCTTGTTTGATATACTGCGCCATTGAGGATACTATTACCGCATGTATTGATCAGTTGCCGATTGTTTGTAATTTTCTCGACATGTTCCAAGAGATCCCGTGGTTACCGCCTCGTCAGCATATTGAGTTTCAGATCGATCTTGTGTCTGGTATTGCGCCTATCTTGAAGGCCCCGTACCATATGGCACCGATGGAGTTGCGAGAACTGCAGTGGTAGTTGGACGAGTTGCGAGAGTTGGGATTCATCCGTCTGAGCAGTTCTCTGTGGGGGGCGTCGGTACTCTTCGTCAAGAAGAAAGATGGCTTGTTGAGGCTCTGTGGATTACCGCGAGCTCAACCGGGTCATGATCAAGAACAAGTACCCGCTCCTGAGGATAGATGATTTGTTTGATCAGCTGCAGGGTGCATAGTTCCTTTCAAAGATTGACCTACATTCCAGTTATCATCAGATTCCGGTCCGAGAGGAGGACATCCCGAAGATGGCTTTAAAGACGCGTCGTGGTCATTTTGAGTTTCAGGTCATGTCCTTCAGACTGAACAATGCACCCACGGTCTTCATATAGTTGATGAACGAGGTCTTCCGTCCATATCTCGATCAGTTTGTTGTAGTCTTCATCGACGACATTCTGATATATTCGAGGACCCATGAGGAGCATATGCAGCATCTGGAGATCGCTTTATAGACCCTCCGTGCCCACCAGCTGTATGCGAAGCTGGAGAAGTATGAGTTTTGGCAAGAGAATGTGAAGTTCCTCGGTCACATGGTGACGAGGGAGGGTGTCACAGTGGACCCTTCTAAGGTTGAGGCAGTGCGTCTATGGGGCCAGCCCACGACTGCGTCCGAGATCCTGCAGTTTCCTTGGTTTGGCAAGCTATTATCAGCGTTTCATTGAGGGCTTCTCCCGTATTGCAGCCCTGTTGACCAGGTTGACTCGGAAGGGCACAAATTTTGTTTGGACTGACACATGTGAGCAGGCATTCGTGGGGCTGAAGGACCGTCTGACGTCCACCCCTGTCCTTACTCTTCCATCTGGGAGTGATGGATTTTTTGTATTTATTGATGCCTCACATATTGGTTTGGGTGTTGTCCTAATGTAACACGGGAGGCCAGTGGCTTATGCGTCTCGCCAGCTCAAGGTCCATGAGCTGAACTACCCCATGCATGATTTGGAGCTGGCAGCAGTCGTCTTTGCCCTGAAGGTGTGGAGATACTATCTCTATGGGGTCAGGTTTGAGCTCTTCTCCTACCACAAGAGCTTGAAATACTATTCTCTCAGTCCGATCTGAACATGAGGCAGAGACGCTGGATGGAGCACCTGAAGGACTATGATTTCGACCTCCAGTACCACCCAAGCAAGGTGAACGTGGTGGCGATGCCATCAGCCGTCAGCCACGAGGCCTGGTGGCACACATGATGATTCAGGAGTGGAGGATGCTCGAGGATATAGCATAGTATGACTTCAAGTTTGGTCTATAGTCTTCTATTGTTCAGCTATCGACCCTGTCGATTCAACCCTCTCTTGTCGCGAGGGTGATCGAGGCTTAGCAGACAGACGAGTCGTTACAGGATTACCGAGCAGAGGCAACATCTGAGAGTCAAACAGATTGGTTGATTGGTTCAGATGGTGGACTTGTGTCCCGGATATTCTTGAGTTGCATAGAGATCTTATGACCGAGGCACATCAATCGTGGTTTTCTATCCACCCTGTCTCGACGAAGATGTATCGTGATATGATAAGATAGTACTTTAGGGCGGGGATGAAGTGTCAGATCGCCAGTTTTGTGGTCGAGTGTGACACATGCCAGCGTGTCAAGGCCGATCATCAGAGACTCCCTGGTCCATTACAGTCGTTGAGCGTCCCGATGTAGAAGTGGGAGCACGTATCTACCGATTTTATCATGGGTTTGCCGAGGAGTCAGCGTGGTCATAATGCCATCTGGGTTGTCGTGGACCGTCGGACGAAGTCGACACATTTTCTTATGATTCATGAGACTTGGCATTCGGATCGGCTCGCTAAGCTATTTGTTGATGAGATCGTGAGACTGCACGATGTTCCTGTCTCGATTGTTTCAGACCGAGATCTGAAGTTTACGTTTCAGTTTTGGGGGAGCTTTCAGAGAATGATGGGCACTGATTTGCAGCTCAACACCGCATATCATCCGCAGACCGATGGGTAGACCGAAAGGGTCAACCAGATCCTTGAGGATATGCTCAGAGCTTGCGCAATCTACTTCTCGGGTAGCTGGGATGAGCATCTGTGATTGGCAGAGTTCCCATACAACATCAACTATCAGGCGACTATTGGCATGGCTCCTTTTGAGGCATTATATGGCAGACCGTGCAGATCTTTGATTTGTTAAACCAAGGTCGGAGAGCTGCATCTCCTAGGTCCCGAGCTTGTGCAACAGACATTAGAGACTATCAATATCATCAGGCAGAGGATGCGCATAGCTCAGAGTTGGCAAAAGAGTTTTGTTGACCGTCGGCATTGTCCCTTGGAGTTTGCAGTAGGGGACAGAATGTATCTCAAGGTCTCACCCATGAAGGGCGTAGTTCGATTTGGAGCGAAGGGCAAGCTTGCCCCGAGATTCATATGACCTTTCGAGATCACTGGGCATGCTGGTGTCGTGGACTATCGACTTGCCTTGCCATTTCAATTGTCTGGCGTTCACAACTTTTTTCATATTTCTATGTTGAGGAAGTGTGGGTCAGACGTAGTTCCTGTTATTAATTAGCAGTCGTTGGAGGTTCTTGAGGACGGTTCTTACATTGAGCAACCAGTTCGTATCCTTGATCGGAAGGAGCAGGTCCTCCGGACCAAGGTCATTCCCTTGGTGAAAGTTCAGTGAGGTCACTATTCTGTTGATGAGGCATCATAGGAACGCGAGGCCGAGATTTGAGAGCGTTATCCCCATCTCTTTAATGATTGATCATATATTGTATCTTGTATGTTGTCTGCGATTTTATATAACGATGCTTTGTTTCCTCTTTCTTTATGAGTTATGTCTAGTTGCGATGATTGTGTAAATTTCGAGGATAAAATTTTTAATTAGAGGGGAGAGTTGTAAGGCCCGTATCCTAGACCATACCGTTTCGTAGACTTCCACAGTCCTCCCGGTTGAATTCTGGCAACCCTCGACTTGTATCCGACGTTTGTGCGTGATCCTAAGCCGAGTCCTGCGTATCGGAGTGGACTTGACTCGAAACTTATACCCTAGCGACTGCACCGTCGCCGCGGTTCCAACGCCGCGATTCGCGCACTGATCCAATACCCGGGCCAGGAGATGTGGGCCCGCATTCATTCCAAAGAAACGCTGCGCGTTGCAAATACCTAGAGAATCTCTACAACATGTCCCATTAGTTAATCAATCAATCAATCAAGTCAAGTACACACCATACCTCAAGTACAAGCAACCCATCCATTTCCCTTTCGCAAAGTCAACTCTCTCTCTCCACCCATCCCTCTTTCACCCAAATTTCAACCAAGCCCATACCTTAACCATCATTTCCTTACAACACCCATCCCATATCATCCCATCACTTCTCTCTCTCTCTCTCATTTCTCAAACCTCCCAAGCAACACTCAACGTCCAAGCTCACTCTCCCAAATCCAAGTGCGGCCCACTTTCCCACTCTCTCATCTCCCATCTCAACCATTCATTCATCATCTACCTCCATCAAAATTGAAGGCAAGGAGCATAGGAGTCCGAGAGCTAAAGAAAGAGGCCGATAGGTGGGTGATCCACTGTTGATTTTGGTTTGTAAAGGCCCACTTGTTGTGGGACCCACTTGATATATGCATTGTATACGGAGGGCCCGATAGTGGTGGCGTCCCTCCCCTTCACATTGCTCACTTTCTCTCTTTCTCTCTCTCCCTCTCTTGTTTGTGACCCACCATAATGCATGTATCTCTATCCAAACCGTCCATTAGTGACAGCCACCTTGCTGCCTACAATGGGACCTATATGATGTATGTCCCTTACGTCTCCACCATCCAGACCTTGGACGGTGGAGGGACTGTTTGATGTATGTGTTTTAACCACGCTGGTCAACAGCAGTGGAGCCCTCATGCCTTGGGCAAAAAAAAAAAAAAAAAAAACAGGCCATTCATCCACGTGAGACCCACACGTGAGGAATATCCATGCCGTCCATGGCCTGGACGGTGGGGGCCACCTTGATATATGTGTTTACATCCAGGCCATCCGTCCAAGCCTGGATATGGATGACTGAACATTGTCCTTTTCAAAAAAAAAAAGTATTATATATATTATATAATATAATATCATATTATGTATATAAGGGATGGTGGGCCCCACATGGGAAACCACCTTACTGAATTGATATATATAGATATATATATATATATATATATTAATATAATATTTTATATTAAATAATAATATGGTGGGTCTGGCGTGCAGGGTACGCCCCCCCATGATGCGTGTGTTGTATCCTTACTGTCCATCTGAGTGTGGACGTGGGGCCACCGTGATACGTGGGTTTTGCCACACCATCCAGTACGCTGGACGGGTGGGACCCACCACAGATGTATGCGTTTTATCCATCCGTCCATCTCGACGATGGCAACAGGGGCCCACCACTGATGGATGTGCTGCATCCAGCCGTCCATCCATTTGGCTAGCTTGTCTCAAGGCTTGAGACTAAAAAATAAGACAGATCTCATATCAAGTGGACCACACTGCAGAAAACAGTGGAATGAAAGCCCACCATTGAAACCCCTTTGGGAACAGAAGTTTTGAATCAATATAATGTTTCTTTTTCCTTCCCTATTCAGGTCCTTGTGACCTTATGAACAGACTGGATGGAAAATAAACACCATGGTGGGCCCATTGGAATTTAACTGTGCAAGTCATTATCACCACTGCCATTTGTCGTATGGTCCAAATGATCCTTTGGACATGATTCATTTTTTTATGCTCTATAATGGTATCTAACAATGGATGTATGGTGTATTGGAATCGGCCATTTGACTCAGCCTATTCAACTCGGCCATTTGACTCGGCCTATTCGACTCGTCCCATTTGACTCGGCCTATTTAACTCGGCCCATTCGACTCAGCCTATTCGACTCGGCCCATTTGACTCGGCCCATTTGACTCGGCCTATACGACTCGGCCCATTCGATCGGCCCATTTGATTCGGCCCCTTTGATTCGGCCCATTTAAATTAGCCCCTTTGATTCGGCCCATTTGATGCACGATTGACCCATTGGAGTAGGCCACATGATGCGGCCCACTTAAGGTATATGAGGCCCAATAAGACGTATGTGAGGCCTTTGTGTGGGCCGACTGTGATGTATATGATGCCCATTGTGATGTGAGATTTCCACCATGATGTATGAAATGATGTTTTGGCGGCTGTGCCTTGGGAGCAATGATGGTTTGACGTCCACATTGTAAGAACAATAATGGTTAAATGTCCGCATTGTAACTCTCCCTAGGGCCATTGGTAGGTTCATACTTGTAGTGTGCAGGCCGTCTAGGCCCCTCTTCATTATGAACAGGATCCATCACCACATAACATGCTTAGTATAGTTCCATGATTCATACGCATCATATGTATGCTTGATATGAGGAGTGACTGATCATAGCATATGCCTTTGGGCAGATTGTTTATGGGCTCCCTGATAGGCAGAGTTGCCCTTCATGAGCACGCGGTATGCGCAGGATTGTTGCATAACTGGTAGTGTGATTCATGCACTTCCCATTTGTATGACATGATTTCTATATGCCCTAGTGATATCAGGGCTATGACCTCCATAGGCACATCATGGATGGTAGGATTGGACATCGAAAATATTGTTACTAAGCATCGGGGCGCCATAGATGTCCCTGGGTGAAAATTCCTAAACCTGATGGTATCAGAGGATGACTCCAACGTCGGGACCGAATAGATACATGAGTGCACTAGGACCGAATACTAGGAGGCCGCATCTCTCACTGTGTCCTGGTCGGTTGGAAAGGGGTGTGGCCTTACTCGCCCAAGGGTAGGGGCATTATTAGGCTGAGTTTGACTAGCTCGTGAATGAGTCTGCTATCGATGTGCCGAATAGATATTGGCAGACTATTGGCCAGGCTAATAGTGAGGTTTCTTATGCTCACTTGGACTGCGCGCCTGGGAAAGGGGCAGTGCCATTTGGAGAGTACTAAACCCCGGTGATTATGCAGAGTGAGAACTGTACTGATATTTGATGCTCTAGTGAGGAGTTGCATTAATATGTGGGTGAGGATTGACATGCTTGAGTTGCATCTCGCATCGCATGGTCTTGATATGGCCGATAGCATTCATATTTTGCACAGCATAGCCTTAGTACAGTTGATTACATTCCTGTACCCTTCAGCATGATTCTGCACTACTTTATCATTGCATTCTGAGCACGCTCATATTGCGCACACACTTACACCACCTTCTAAGCTTCTTATAAGCTTATGCATGATTGATGCGTGCAGGTGACGTCAGGACGTAGCCTTAGCTTAGTTGCAGCAGAAACGTGCAGTCGAGCTTCAGGAGTTTCCGTTATTAATCTTGTATTTCCCTTCTTACGCATTGTACTTTAAAGTTTTTTTATCATAGTGGATTTTGTGATGGTGTTCTTGTGGTTATTGTTCGTGGGTTATGCTTATAGTTATGCTCATTACGAATCAAAATCATGTTAGAAATCCTCCTTGTAGAATCCCAGGATCGGAACCCTGTGTATGGGTACCGGGAGCCAGAATGGGGTACTACGGAAGCTGTCGGCGCCAGATTCAGCGATCGAAAATTTTGTGAGCCCGGTTCCCGAGTTTGGGGCGTAACAACTTGGAACCTTTAACCTATACCAATGAATAGATAAATAGTATTTTATTCAAGCTAAATCAGACCCCACATGATCAGGGAGTGGATCCCAAAATGTGGCCAGGCATGGTTGTGCAGAAAATTAAAGTACCTATGTTTGGCCCTATACTAAATATTTTGTACACACAACCAGTTGGTCCTAGCTTATACTTCTTAAAGTACATATATAGTACTACCAAAGGCACCAGACGGCACACCAAAAGGTGGTCCCTTATGATCATGGGACATACTCAAATCAAGTCAAAACTAATTCTACACTGTGTTTTCTGTACACTTCCTCCAAGTACCCATGTTTAGGACATCACCATAAATTGTAAACACCCAACCAATGAGGCTTGCCTTATACCTTTTAAAGCTCCTGCATAGAGCTACCAGATGGATCCCTCTTTTCAGCATATGTGGGTCCCACATGATCATAAATATGAATTGAAGATGGCTAGAAACCAACATTGCACCAAAAATTTGTTTGATGTGAAATTTATGTGGGGCCACGTCAGTATAGTCCATCACCTTCCCAAAGCATTTAATGCAGCATCTAAACTCTGAAAAATAACTCTCAGTTATTGTTGGGCTTAAAAACCTTAAGCAGGCCATCTAGTATGGGCTATCTTATATGGGTCTTACCTTTCATGTAATGAGGTCCACCTGACATGTTTTGTAAATGGGTGTTGTATAACTTGTAAAATATTTAGTGGACTGATCTTTCTGTCTAAATGTTCTCTTAAGACATAGGTGGCCTTGGGCCTATCTAAATGATGCAACCCTAAGGCCCAAGCAGGCCCAACACTAAGAGAAATCGTTGAGAAATGAGAAACCCACAATGGTAACCTTCCTTGAGCCTATTAGGCAAGCCCATTACCTACTAGGCAGCGTGCCTTTCATACTACCTCTAGACAAATGGACCATGCTTAGAGAGACTTATTTTACAATGCATAAACTGGATAATTGGGCTTTTTCTTGGTTTGTTGTGTATTTGGCTAGTTGGCCCAATATGATGTATGACATAAAATATATTAGCATGTTGTCCTTGTGTTTGAGATTATGCATTGTTTCTATTTAATGATGGAATGTGTGGCACCCACTTAGTTGTGGAATTAGATCCACACCATTAAAAGCGTTGTGGTTGAGCATTTGTGCCCTTGGGTTGGCCTATTGGTTCACCAAGTGGGACTCACACTTGACCTATATGACCACATGCCTTACGTGTAGTTCAAGTCCAGTGTGGAAGTCACACTAGGTAGGATGCACCTAGTGATGGGTGAGATGATGATACATGTATGGTAACATGATAATGATGATTGTGAGTTGTTGGTTGAAATGATAGATATGATTTAATGGATAGTGAATTATAGCATATGCATTGATGATGGATAAGTAATTATTTATAGTACTTATGACATTGTTTTTGTTAATCATGAAGTGAAAATGATCCTCATGTAATGATGATGATGATGATGATATATATATATATATAATATATATATATATATATATATATATATATATATATATATATATATATATATATGCATGATGACAAAACATGTTAGTTGACTACCATGCTTAATATCCAAGTGATAATAATGCGCATATTGATTATCGTAATGAAAATGTGGATAAGATAACCATATTTTACTTGATGCGTGGATAATAATAAATAAATGAATGTGAGGACCATGTGATGAGGCCTAATGTGATGTATATGAGACCCTTGTGTGAGGCCCAATATGATGTATGTGAGGCCCATGTGATGAGGTCCAATGTGATATATATATATGAGGCTCATTGTGATGTATATAATGCCTATGTGGTGAGGCCCATTGCGATGTGTGAGGCCCAATAGATGTGTGGTAAGGCCCATATGATGAGGCCCAATGTGATATATATATATATTATATTATATATATATATATATATATATATATAAGGCCCTTGTGATGCGGCTCATTGATGTATATAAGGCTTATGTGGTGAAGCCCATCGTGATGTGTGAGGACCATTATGTCGTGATGGTAGGAGGCCCATTGTGATTGTATGAGGCCCCATTGTGAGATAGTCTCTCTATAGCGGGCCGCACTCTAGGAGGCAATGGTGGTTAAATGTCCACGTTGTGAACCTCCCTAGGGCCCATTCTTCATATGAGTAGGCCATCTAGACCCATCCTTGATATGAGGAGAGTACGTCACTGTAGATTATGTTTAGTATAACACCATGATTCATGCCCATATGCATCATTTGTGTGCTTGTTATGAGGAGTGATTGACCATAACATATGCCATTGGGCTGGTTGTTTTTGGGACTCTCTGAGAGACAGAGTTGCCCCACATGAGCGCGGGGTATGCACAGGATTTCTGCATGACTAGATAGTGTGACTCATGCATCTTGCATTTGTGTGACATGATTTCTGTACGCCCTAGGGATATCAGGGCCGTAGCCTCCACAGGCATATCGTGAATGGCAGGATTGGACACCGGAAATATTGGTTCTAACAAGGGGGCGTCATAGATGTCTCAGGGTGAAAGCCTCAAACCCTTATAGTACCATAAAGGATGCTCCAACGTCGAAACCGAGTGGATACATGAGCACACGAGTGCCGAATACCAGGAGGTCACGTCTGTCATTGTGTCGTAGTCCGTTAGAAGGGGTGTGACCTTACCCACCAGAGGGTAGGGGGCAATGTTAGGCTGAGTCTGACCAACTCGTAAATGGGTCCGTTACCGACGTGCCAGGTAGATATTGGCAGACTACTAGTCAGGCGGTTAGTGAGGTCTCTTCCACTTGCATGGTTGCGTGTCCAGTTGGGGCGGTGATCTGGTGTAGAGTGTATTAGACCCCGGTGATTGTCCAGAGAGGAACTGTACTGATATGTGGATTCAGATGAGGACTGACATGACTTGTGATTACATCTTGCATATGGCATTGACCACGTAAGTTGTGCACCACATAGCCTTAGTATGGCTGACAGCATTGTACTAGACCCCAGTGATGATCCCAGAGATGTACGGTACTGATATTATGACACCCCGTCACTGTTGCACACGTGGGCGAACGCTGATGTGAGTGGGGCCTAAGGGCCTAGGCGAGCTACCAGTAGTTGGCAGGCTACTGTGCTGATAGGCTACTGTGCAAGAGTTGCGTAATCAGCATTTGACTCATTCATTCATTCATCCAATATCCACTCGGGCTGGTGGTGCGCAACCAAATCATTATGTATACCTTCACAATGGACAGGATTTCAGTTGGGGCGCGCAACCAACCTGAGATTAAGAGTTTACCACATTGAGTCTAGCTATCCAAATTTAGGTATGGGACTGGTTTGGATAGAAGTCTCTTGTGACGAACCCCACAGCTTGCAATACCACGTACTATCATCCCGACTACACACTCCAGATCTGTCATTGCCCTTCCATTGTATGTCATATAGTAAAAAATGGAATTTGATTATCTTGTTCATGATGATTGGCTATTTTAATGATTCATGGTCGCTTGTTGAGTGACATGCTTATTATTAATGTCATGTTCATGATAACCTGTGTAGTTATACGACATGATTGATTGATAACCTACTCACATATGATAACATGACTGGTTGATAACATGTCTATGGTTGTTTTAGATGTCTTTACGGGAGCGCTCTGATAAGACGTGTTTTACTCCCAGCACACAATAGACTCACGAGCTGTAGTTTGCTCATACATATGATTTACACTTTTTCAAGATGCGTACGAGAGCTGTTGGAGCTTGTTATTGTTTCTTTCATTACTGTTGAGCTGGTGCATCATATTATGTGTGATATGTCAAACAGGTTCGTCTCTTCGATATGCGTTGATACCATGTACAAAATGTGTAACCGCCTAAACAGATTAACCGTTCAAAAATAATTTCACACTAAAAATCCTCCTTGTAGGATCCCAAGATTGGAATATGGCACATGGGTGTCGGGAGCCGAGAATGGGATACTACGGAGGTTGTCAGAGACAGATTCGGCAATCAGGAATTTTGTGAGCCCGGTTTCCGAGTTTGGGGTGTGACATTCAGAGCTAATTCGGTTCAACCGAATGAAAATTTGGTCCAACCAAAACTAGGTTCGGTGTGACCAAGGCATCTCAGGTGTGACCGAAAGTAGAAAAAAAGCTCTAGTGCAGAAAGGAGTTAATTCGGACCGACCGAAGGAAAATTCTGTGCAACCGAAGTCAGGTAATTGAAGAAGGCAGAGAATCCAGTTACAATTCAAATTCAACTTCAGTCTGACAGAAGGTAACTTTGGTGCTACTGAAGCATAACCCATTGCGTAAATTTGAGGCAGTTTTAAAGTCGGTGCGAGCAAATCTTATAAATATGAGTCTCTTAGTAGTTTCTAAACACGAATTAGGGTTTGAAGAGTGGAGAAAAATGTTGGAGAACTTTAAGGAGTCCTTCCTTCTTCCCCAATCTTCTTCTTCTAGTTAGTTTTTCATGTTTTGTTTAAGAGTTTTTGTTTCAATCATGTCTTTGGTTAGCTAATCTCTTAGCTAAATCTAAGAGGTGAAGCTTGTAGTTTATTTAGATATTTATCTTACTTTTAATTCACGTTTTTGTTGAACTTCCATTGATTTATAGTTTGAATGAAGGAATATTTTCAATTTTCTGTGATGTATTGTGACTCAAATTACAGTAAATGCTTGAAAGGCTTTTGATATCTTCTTACTTAATTTGCAATTGCGAGATCTGTAAAATTCGTGATTTACTATTCTCTCCTGGGCATGGTAGATGGTTGAATTCCTTGCAATCATCATATTGGTGCTTCATGAGTGAACTAATCCAATGACAAGTTCAACTTTTGTTTTAACCTCTTTATCATCCAACTAAATAAGATAGGACTCTGATTCCAGTTGTGTTTATTGAATCAAGTAAGGTGGCATCATAATAGCTACAAGTCGATCATTAGCACTCTAATGTCCCTTTTATAATTGATAGTTTATTCACGATTGACCTCTCTTATTCTAGATTTTAGTTTAAATTTCAATTCTAGTTCCGGTTCTAGTTTATTTCAGAATAAGTACAAGGTAAGTCCATGTGGATTCGACCTCGGTCTCACCGAGTTATTACTACAGTGCAGCCCTGCACTTGGGGTTATAAACAATAACTTAATTAGAATCGAATTCCAATTCAATTTAACCGGAAGATAGATCGATTAATTCAACATGCAATACCCGAATAAGATAAATGAATCGAGATAAGTCGATTTCTCATAAAGATCTAGGCAATTGATTGCAGGGAATAAAAACATCTATTGTACCTGAAGTTAATAATAGATCAATTGATTTTACATATCATTTTCTTTTTCAAATTAGGAATTCAATCACGCCAATCACAATTCAGCATTAAAAACCAATTAAACTGAATTAAAAATAAATTAACTATGAGAATTCATCAAGGGGTTCATCCCTTAACCTTAGATAAGATATTAGCTTAGCATGACTAACATCTTAAACAAAACCAAAAAAAAAAAAAAAAAACACTATAACTGAAGGATTGAGGAAAAAGAACGGCGTTTGAAGAACTCCGCCCTAGCTTTCTCTCTCCAAACCGTAGCTTATTCTTAGAAAACGAGCTTAGAAGCCCTTAAATAACAAAACCACCGTCTTTGGAGAATCTCATTCAAATTAGGAAACAAATTACACACTTGCTCAAAATCATGTAAAATTGTTGATTGCACCTTTGATCAATCAACTCCAATCGAACCACCATTGATTGAATCAAACTTGTCCGCAATTTTCCAGCAAGCTTTTCAAAATTTTGTTATTTTTTCGATGAATTGAAGAATGCACTTTTTATCCAACATGGCTTCTGAAAATTTCAAATTTTCTCGATGCAAACTTAGATAGGATCGAGTTTAATCAAAGTCTGTCGATTGAATCGAAGCTCTACTCGATCGATCAAAAGTCATTTTTATTTAATTCTTCTCAGTGCAATTTCCACTTCAATTTTTCACCTTTGGTACTTGATTTCCTTGGGTCTTTGACACTTCAAATCTTCAATTCAATGCTTCATTCTTCCAATTCTTCAAACTCCACTCCTTTTAGGTTTAAAATCATTACTTTACACTTATATTTGCCTTAGACTTCAAAATTCTTCTAAATTTTAAAAACACACTTAATTAATTCATTTTAACATTTCAATGCACATTAAAATGACGTTGCATAAGAGATAAATATACAATATTTAAGTCTCATCTGACATGTGCCCAAAAATAAGTCATAACCAAAGCTGAAGTGGACCGCTACACAAAAAGTGATGGGGACAATAATTTCTAACGTTGAAACATTCCTAGGGCCCACCATGATTTTTATTTGTCATCTAACATGTTAATAAGGCCACACAAACTTAGATGAAGAAAAAAAAAAAAACAAATATCACATTGATCCAAGACTCATGTGACCCCAAGAAGGTTTTAATGGTGGACACTTGAGCTTCGTATTTTCATTTGTTTTTTGTTTTTTCTCAAGCCTTAAAATTATATTGTTGAATGGACGGATGGTTTCAATGGAAGTGGATTGGCTGGTGTACCACACACCAGCTATATAGCTGTTGTAGGTACGTGTGGTGCGAAGACGAGCACTGATGCTCCTCGATCTCTGAGTTGTACCAACGGTTCAAATGCGATGAAAGTTACATGGCCCCATAGTGATGTATTTATTATATCTACATGTTCATCTATTTTTAGAGATCATTTTAGATCATTATCCAAAAAAGGAATAATATTCAAAGATCATCTGGACCACACCACAAATAGCAGCGAAGATAATGATTTTTACCGTTAAACAATTCATAGGGCCCACCATAATGTTTATTTTCCATCCAATCTGTTCATAAGGTCACAAAGACCTGAATGAAGAGAAGAAACAAATTTTATATTGATCCAAAACTTCTATGACCCCAAAAAGGGTTTCAATGGTAGACGTTCAATCCCCCACTGCTTTTTGCAGTGTGGTCTACTTGATAGTTAGATCTGTCTTATTTTTCGTCTCGAGCCTTAGGATGACCTTGCCAAACGAATAGACGGTTTGGATATAACACATAACTCATGATCAAACCCACAAAACTTGTTGACGGCAATACACCAACTATGTAGCTAGTGTGAGGTATATCAGCCAATCCGCTTCTGATTTCAATATAGGAAGTGGATTGGCTGGTGTGCCACACACCAGCGATATAGCTGGTGTGGGTACGACTCGTGCGGTGAGGAGCACTCCTTGAGCTCCAAGTTGTACCAACGGTTTAAAGGATATCAAAGTTACGTAGCCCCAAAATGATGTATTTAATATATCCATGCTGGTCATCTATTTTTTGAGATCATTTTAGAGTATGAGCCAAAAATCCAATCATGTCCAAAGCTCAACTGGACCACACCACAAATAGGAACCGGGATAATAATTTTCACCGTTAAAACATTCATATGGTCTACCATAACATTTATTTTCCATCCAATCTATTCATAAGGTCACAAAGACCTAGATGAAGAGGAAAAACAAATATCATATTGATCCCAAACTTTTGTGACCCCAAAAGGGTTTCAATGATAGAGGTTCAATTCTCCACTGTTTTTTTTGCAGTGTGTTCCACTTGATCTTTAGATCTGTCTTATTTTTAAGCTAAAGCCTCATGACGTGCTCCCCAAATGGATGGACAGTTTAGATATAGAGTCCAGATCCTCTGTTACCTGGTCAACAGAGAATTCCTAATACCCTAAAATTCATTGGCCTACGTCAACACTCACTGACAAAATATAAAATATAAAAAAAAGCTTCGGACGCCAAACCACCAGGGTAACAGGAAAATCCTGTTGACCCGATAACAGAGGATTTATCCCGACTCTTAGATATGATACAAACCTCGTGATAAGACCTACTCAACTTGCTGACGTCAACACACCAGCTAAGTTTTGATATAACACATACCTCGTGATGAGACCCACGTAACTTGCTGACGTCAACACATCAGCTCGATCGTTGGTGTGTGGTACACCAGCTAATCCGCTTCCTTCACTATAATATATACATCATGGCAGGCCCACAGAACTTAGTGACGTGAGCACACCACCGTCCCTTTCCGGGTCGACCAACTTCCGAGCACGGTAACCGTCGGCAATGAATGAGAGCGGCTTGTTGTCTTTTTTTTTTTTTTATTTATTTACATATGGTGTGGCTCACTTGAAGTTCAGATTGGAGTGAGTTTTAGCTACTAAGGAAAACCTCACAATACACACACGATAGACAGATTGAATTTCATGTACGCACTAAGATAAGTATCATACATGGCCTTGTAGGTTAGGCTTAACCTACAAGTGCTTGGAGTGGATCCGGACTCTTCACAAACATGTCCTTGTTATCGGATGTTACTTTGAGAAACCAGCTTCCGCATTTTATTGGTTTAATTTCATTTGGTTTAGGAAACATCTGAGTATCGGCGTATCAAGCTTCATACACCGAGTATCATATAATGCTCCTTTATATCATCTCCTTCGTTTATGCTTTATGCTCATTTTCTCTGATTTGTAGGAACGTAGAAATCCACCTGGTTTCTCATAACACGTGGCGTGCGGTACTTCACACGCGTGGCTTGTAAGATTAATTACACAATTCTCCCCCTGCCTTATTTCCCATCTTCATTACACGTAGCATGCGAGATTCTCCCCCTGCTTTATTTTTTACGCATTTAGGAATACTATACGTTCTCCTGAAAATTAAGTAGTTGCACCAGCGCCTTCTTCTTTACGCAAATAGAATGCAAACCTGTATCACTTCATTACTAAAAAATCATGTGAGTGCATGTATATCAACTGAAGCAGGTGAAAATATCCATTCAGATAGAGAGAGAGAAACATATATAAAATTACTAGTTGGAATATAATAATCAATTAAAAGAATCTGTACCCAAAATCAATATCTCCTTGCTGAGCGCCCATGTTCAGGAAGGGCCCACCTCAAAACAACCCCAGCCATAAAACTTCCGGAACTTTCCTCTCTATCCTTCTTTTTAAAATACAATAATAAAATAGGTGGAAGTGTAAGTAGATAGGAACTGACTATAAGTAATGGTCCACCCATCAAAAACCTTACATCTTATAAACTGCTTGCAACATCCAAACCATCGAATAAGCTGGACACATCACAGGGATTACTGTTTACAAAGAAAATAGCCATATCTACTTGGAGCATCTGACGGTTGTATTTTTCTATTTATCAAGTATTAGACACTGTATTTTTATGGTATGGCCCACCTAATGAGTAGGGAAGGCTGATTTTTGCACAAGGTGGTCCCCTATGGTGGGGCCAACCTATTGAAAAAGTTGGATGTCAGATGCACTTTAGATAAGATGCAAGTTGACCATCACTTGTGGACCTGTGGTCCAGCTGATGAGGTTTGAGATCTTCTTATAAAATAATAAAAATTGTAAAAAAAAAAAAAAATAGTAATAATAATTTCCAACTGTTCTAGAACTTTCGGTTGGAAACCTCCTCTTCCCCACTCTTTAAAATTCCCACTTCCACACCCCCTCCACAACCTCTTTCCTCGTGGGATATTGCTCTCATATCTC
Organism: Magnolia officinalis; assembly: GCA_021015155.1. Taxonomy (NCBI): domain Eukaryota; kingdom Viridiplantae; phylum Streptophyta; class Magnoliopsida; order Magnoliales; family Magnoliaceae; genus Magnolia; species Magnolia officinalis. Next base: position 61,211,378 of record JAJHSJ010000007.1, on the reverse strand, counting down.
ATCTTCAATTCGTTGAAAGAAAAAATCAAAGGCTAAAATATATATCTTTTCTCTCTCTCTCTCTCTCTCAATTCTCAGAGCTGCAATGAAAAATATCTTAGCAACTTTGCTTCTCCTTCTCAATGTATCTCTTTCCAATCCCACCTAAAGAAGCAGCCTTCTTTGCATTTCTTGCATTGCCCATTTCTGTTTTTTGAGCATTTTCTTCTTCTTTGAACCTCTGTTTGGTAGAATTCGACCAGCTTTTTTGGCTGAGAATCTTCCATTGAATGTTCTCTCTCTGCATTCCAATCAAGTTATCGGCGGAAAATTAGCATTTTCTTCTATACTGCTTTCACTGAAAAATGATGCCTTGAATTTTTTCTCTGCTTGTTTCCAATCTTCCAGCATTTCCATCAAAGCCCATATCTGTTTTCCAACAAGAATCAATTCTCTGAGAAATATCTCATTGCTTCTGTAGCTTTCATCTCTGTTTTTCACTTCATCTGAATTCGTAACTTCCTTGCCTACGAAATCTTGTATTTCCACCAAAAAACAATTTCTATCTCGATATCGAAAATTTCAGCTTCTCTGTTTTGCAGCCATGAATCCACCTAATACAGTGAAAGAAGAGTTCTCAGGAGCAAGCTCCTCCTCGTATTGGGGTGATGATGCTTCATTGATGGTCCTTCCCCAGCCGATGGAGGGCTTGCACGAGGTGGGGCCGCCTCCCTTCCTGACCAAGACATTCGACATGGTGGACGACCCGAGCACTGAACAGGTGGTCTCTTGGAGCAGGGAAGGAAATAGCTTCGTTGTGTGGGACCCACATACCTTCTCCATGAATCTCCTCCCAAGGCACTTCAAGCACAGCAATTTCTCTAGCTTTGTCAGGCAGCTCAACACATATGTAAGTATACAAAGCTAGTTTATAGTTTGCTCTTGATTTCAGGTGCATAAACTGGAAACAGATTCAAAAAAGAAGAAATAGAAGTGAAGATGATGAAAGATTGAAGGACTTGAAGCTTTAAAAAGTAGGATACTTCGTTGCTTTATTGGATTCTTTTATTCAGCTATGAATCTTCGTCGATCTTTATATTCAATATAAATTTTCTCTTTCTTTCTCTTTTCTTTCCTTCCCTAAATCTCTTTCTTGTGATTGGCCGGTTTTATTTTACTTTTTACCTTTTCTTTTTCCTTCACATACGTTTTCTGTCATTTTTCAGGGGAATTTGGTTCCTAGCTTACTTCATTTTATGGAAAACAACTACAAAATACAATAATAGAGTTTTGATTTGGTTTTCTTCCTTCTCTATCTTTTGATAGGATTTATGACAATATGTCTATTGATTTCTGGATTTTTTTTTTTTTTTAGATTTCTGACCTGCTAAATCATTTATTTTTTTTGTTTTGTTTTGTTTTTGTTTTTGTTTTTTTTTTTTTTTTTTTTTCTGGGGGGGGGGGGGGTTTTACCCAATAGTAGATTGTCAATTCGATATTCATCTTAGCATTCCAGAAAAACACCTAATTCTAATTGGGCTTTGTTATTTTATGGGTATCT